>MNCI01030652.1:42963-136188 GCA_015680685.1 Gnetum montanum | reverse complement strand
ATGTGGTGGACGGTGGATTTGTGCATGATGTTTATGCAGTTGGCGGTCCGCAAGCCATTGGTGATGTTTGATAGCAACTACACATGATTCTTGTGGCAACACAACCATGCATCCTGTCGGTGGATCTTCTCTCTATCTTCTTTTATTTTAGCAAATGGCATGTGGTGGACGGTGGATTTGTGCATGATGTTTATGCAGTTGGCTGTCCACAGGGCATTGGTGATGTTTGATCACAACTACACATGATTCTTGCGGCAACACAACCATGCATCCTGTCGGTGGTTCATGTTTCTCTCTCCTTTAGTTTTTTTCATGTTTTATCTCTCTCTATGTTTTCTATCTCTCTATCTCTCTATCACTTGGTCACATGGCTCTTTCCAGCGGAGACTATTCCCGGGTTTCCATACCCATACAGGAGGTGCCCTAGGCTATAGTCTCCTCAAACAAGTTTTTCCGGTGTTGGCATGACCAAAATTTATGCATCAACACTTATAAAACAAAAAATGATCAAAATCAAATAGCTAACCATACCAACGAATGTCACAAGTGTAATTGGGAAGAAAACGATTGACCTTAAAGTTAGATTCGCTTCCTAAAGGGCTAGTGCACTGGAAACAATGAAGTCCATGGAATTTGACCAGATCACGCATGAACACTTTGTGATTCGTATGGTTGGGCGTAGGGGTATCTTGCCACTTATCATTGGCATTGTTGCCAGGGACTTTTGTTTGTGGAATGTGCATTATTTAGGTCTAATTGAATATCACTAATATCATTGTACAAACCTAAAGGTTAATATCATTCCCACTATATTTAGAATTATCAAAGCACACTAACAATTTCATTTTGTTTTGTAAAATGTCTTCTTCTTCTTGTAAGCCTAAAGATACTAAACCACTGGTTCCATAAGAAAGTAAGGTGGTATACACTCATCCAGATGATTTTGTGTCAAATTTCACCTTCATCTTACATTAGGATGAATAAATGTGATGGCATGATATGGAGGGCAATGTTGTTTTGCCCCTTAATAGATCTGCGTCTAGAATGCTATTAAAAACCCTTAAAAAGCTGGGCATTGCAAATATTCATGAAGAATATGTTGTGGATGGATACGACACTCAGAACTACTATCACATTGAAACACAACATAAGAGAGATAAACATTAGGAGATGCTCCATGAAGCTACAAAGGGAAAACATTACACTAACCGCTAATTCCTACTAGATCAAGAGGACAATGAGGATCCTCCCTTGGAAGGTTCTCAACATGAAGATTCTCCACCCCCTGCTATTGATGGTGAGGGTGTGAACCTAACCCTATGATCGAATATTCATAAATTGGGGTCAAGAAAGAGTGATAGCCAAGGTAGGGACTTGGGTAAACATCGCAGCAATAAGGGATCTAAGGATGGTGATAATAATAAGCGTAAGAGTGTTGGTGGACATTGTGGTGGCAGTGACGATTCACCTTCCTCTTCATCCTATTTATCTGATTCCGAACATTCCTCTTAATTTGACAATACAATCGTGATGAAGGTGATAGAAGAAATAACCATAACTGTGAAGGCCATCAAAATTGAATGGATGGCCAAAACCATCATTGACATCATCAACGCAGTGATGATGAAGAACCTTTATTGGTGACTCAAAGTATCCTCTACATTGCAGAGGTAGTAAAAATCCCAACTAGGCATATGAAGGATAGTTGGATCAAGTGCCTAGATATGAACAATATCCCAAGATTTGAGGGGGGATACAATTCTAATTTTCATACACATCTATAAGGTTTTCAAGATGCCTGTGCCTTATAGAATATAGAGAATGAGTAGTAAAAACTTAACCTTTTTCCATGGACACTCATTAAGGAAGTTGAAAGTTGGTACTAGTCCTTAGAGTTGGAATCTATCCGTAGATAGAGTACCATGTTAGAACTATTCAATGACAAATACCAGATGTACTATAGAGTGTTAAATCTAAGAAGGCAAATGCAAGGCTCGAAACAAGAAGCACATGAACCCTTAGATGCCGCCATGGGTTGCTACTATTTACTCCTACACTAATGCCCTAGCCATGATTACTCTAAGAGGGAACAACTTCAAGACATCATAGCTGGGCTTAAAGCAGAACCCTTGGGATGCATGCCCAAGAAAGATTATCTAAAATGAGAGCTCATCAGATCCAAAGGTTAATTGAGTAGGAAGCAAAAGAAGAAGATGAACTACAAAAGAGGAAAAGTGCTAAAGAATATTATAGGGATCCTTCCATTAGAAAATGAGAGGTCCAATTTTGTGATGAGGAGTTACCACTTGATGAAGTGGTGAACAAAAATACCTTGGCCATCCAAAAATCTGTTTCTAATATTTCAGCCAAGGTTGACAAGTTATGGGACTCTTTGGATGAAAATTTTAATACCGCTTTAAAGATTTCCAAAGAATCCAAGGAGAAAAATAGTGATTGTAATCGCAAGAGGTGAAAAGAACTTGAATGTGCCTACCAAAGAGGTAAGGGTAAAGTTGTTGTAGTAGAGAAAGTTGAAGAGTCTAACTTTGATGATGGAACCAAATGTAACATCTAGAAGGTAGCCACAGAGGTGGCTAAACCCCAAATTAAAATAAATCATCAAGGAGGAGATAGAGCAACTCCTCAAGGGAGGGTTCATTTGTCTAATTGCGTATAGTGAGTGGGTTAGCCCACTCGTAGTAGTATCGAAGAAAGATGGAAAATGATAGATTTGCATTGACTTTAGGCTATTAAATATGGTAACATTTAAAGATCATTTTCCTTTTCCATTTGTAGATCAAGTGTTAGACACCATATCTGAGCATTGTTATTATAGTTTCTTAGATAGTTATAGTGGTTATAACCAAATCCAAATTGCACCAGAAGACTAGGTGAAGACAATATTCATGAGTCCCTGGGGGACTTTTGCATACTATAAGATGCCAATTTTCCTATGCAATGCCCTTGCAACATTTTAATGGTTGGTGCTAAGTATCTTTCAACAACAAATCGGTAGTGGTGTTGAAGTTTTCATGGATGACTTCTCCACCTATGGAGCTATATTTGAGTAAGCCTTGGATTGACTTGAGTAAGTATTGAAGAGATGTGTAGAGACAAGCCTATAACTCAATTGGTAACAGAGTCATCTCATGATCCAAGAAGGCATTATGCTATGACATTGAATTTTGTAGAAAGGGATTGAGGTAGACCTAGAAAAGATAAGGGTCATCCAAGGAATAACATGCCAACTATGGACCATTAAAGATGTTTGGTTGTTCCTTGGACATACAGGTTATTACTAGTGATTTATTAAGAATTTCTCTAAGATTGCAAAGTTGTTGGTAGAACTTACAAAGAAGGATGCACCTTTTATTTGGACCAAGGAATGTAAACATGCATTCGAATAATTAAAGGAAAAACTCATAGAAACACCAATCCTACAAGCACTAGATTGGTCCAAACCATTCCATATCATGATAGACGCATCTAACTATACTTTGGGAGTAGTGCTCATGTAGCTAGATGATAAGAAACATCCATATTATATCCATTGCATAAGTAGAAGCATTGTGGGAGCACAGTTGAATTACACCACCATGGAGAATAAATTAATGGTAGTGGTGTATGCACTAGAAAAGTTTAGACATTATGTGGTAGGTTATAAGGTATTTGTACATACTGCTCATAGTGAAATTCACTTGCTCATGAATAAATCGATGGTGAGCCCTCGTGTTATATGGTGGCTTGTGATCTTGTAGGAATTTGATCTTACTATGGTAGATTAAAAAGGGACCAAGAATGTGGTTGTTGATCATCCCTCTTGCTTAAGATGGGATAATAAAGAGGAGGAGAGGCCACTCTTTGATCATTTTCTAGACAAACTTCTCTTTATTGGAGCAATAAATGAAGGAATGCTAGAAAAATAAATATGGTATAATGGCATCCTCACATATCTTGTTAATCAAAAGATGCCACAAGATTTGGATTTTAGGAAAAAACAAAAATTTCTTCATCAAGTAAAATACTTTATGGAAATCAATGGACACCTTTACAAGGTATGTGCTGATGGCTTGATCTGTTGGTGTGTCCTTGATGAAGATTAGCTATGTGTTCTCTAAGATGCTCATGGAGGAGCTTTTGGAGGCCACTATGCAGGGAGATGCACAACTATAAAAATCCTGATGGTAGGGTACTATTGGCCAACAATCTTTAGGGATGCCCACCAATTCGTTAAGTCTTGTGAACATTGTCAAAGTGACAGGGGGATGACCACTCACATGGAAGGCCCTTAATAGTGGATTTAACCACTAGAGCCTTTTGACATATGGGGCGTTAACTTCATGGATTCCATCACACCCATGTCTAACAGGAAAGCATATATTATAGTACTAGTTGACTATTGCACAAACTGGGCTGAAGCAGCAGTCGTTATTGGTTATACGTCATCCATTGCTACCAAATTTATATACCAAAATATCGTGAATAGGTTTGGGGTGCCACATTTGGTAATTTCTGATAATGGGACTCATTTCACATGTGCCACATTTGGAAAATTAATGCAACAATTAGGGGTACCCCCAAGCCAATGTTCAAGCAAAGGTAACCAACCAGGAGATTACAAAAATACTAATGCAAACCATTAGCAAATATAGAAAGGACTAGAGTACAAAACCTAATAATGCTCTCTGGGCTTATCATTCAACTTGGAAACTTCCTATTGGATATTCTCCCTATGAGTTAGTGTACGAGAAAATTCCAACACTTCTAATTCAATTCGAGCTCTGTACACTCTCAATAGCCTATGATCTAAACCTTGACCTAAGGTTAGCACAAAAGGAAAGATTAATCAATATGAACATGCTTAGTGGCCCTATCCTTGAATGAGGTGAACAAGGCATTTAGCAAGCAATGTCATGACCTTAGAATCAAGGAAGTATAACTTCAACCTAGAAATAAGGTTCTTTACTAGAACCCCACACATGTATCCCAAAAGATAAAATTCCAAAAATTGTGGGAGGGACCTTATATAATTGATCAAACCTTTTCCTTGGGGGCCATGATAATTTACAAACCTGACAGCCCAAATAAAAAGCAGTTGGTCAATATCCAACAAGTCAAACCTTTCCTAGAACCAAGACTGGTCAGTGTAACTACCACCTCAATAGATGGACAACCACGTTCTATTTTTCAGATCTTCTCCCTCCAACTTAGTCATGGGGGAAATGGCCATCCATGTTGACGATTAACATGGCCTCTCAGTTTTTCTACCTTTTTATTTCTCACATTTTTGATTTTACAAATTTTTAATTTTCAAATTTTTCTAATTTTATACCATTTTTAGTACCTTTTAAGTTTCTTGATTATTTTACACTTTCTTATATATTTTACTTTATTTTGTTTTCTTTTGTTTAAGTGAGGTATTTTCTCATTTTTGCTAATAAATTTGCTTTATCATCATAGGACACAATGCTGTTGTTGTTGTTTACTAATGATGGTTTGTGCTTAATGTGTGATTATCGATGTCTGGTTTCTATTTTTGAATTCTAATGTCTGATGACTTTGACATGGCTTATTTTTCATGGAATAGGTAGTGAGTCCACATCATCCGCCCATCCAATGAACTCTATGGTTTTCCTTATTCTAGGAATTTGAGATTCCTTTTCATTAAAGAAACTTTTAATCAATCGGTGACTTGGGTAGTTTTGGAATTAGGAAGGATCTAAAGGTTTGTAAAGGGTGTGACTTCAAAGGAACTCAATACTCTTTGTACTCTTCTTCTTGCTTAAGTGTTTAAGTGTTTTTCATGAACTTTTTACCATTCCATACCACCTAATGATAGGAAGACAAATAATGTTGTTGCATGGTGTGGTTCCCATCATTAAAAAAATGATGGGAATTTAAAGCACACCCCTTGGACAAATAAAAAGGGCTACAAGCACTGGTTATAGAACTTGAATGACATGCATCTATGCCTAAAGGTTCCCTCTAACTAAGACCCTCTCTCTCTCTCTCTCAATTCCTACTCCTCTCTCTCCTCTTTGTGAAATGGTGGTTGTTTTGTGGAAGCACTCTTGTGTCTCGAGTGGGTGGATCAGTCTTAGAGTGATAATGTGAAGTCACTTAAAGTGGTTGGTTTTGGTTTGGACCGAGGATGGAACTTTTCAAATCATTTTAATCACAAATTTCATAAGGGACTTCTTGTGACCTCAATTTAGAATTCCATTCGATCTTCTCTATCATCCATCCATGCTACCATAATTCACCCCACTGTTAGGTTCTATGTTATGCTGTATGTCTTAGTCTAATGTATTGGGATTCTTGAGTGGATTCTTTCAAGTTGGTCCTTAACATGTCATGATCATTAAATTGACTATGGGACCCATGGACTCCTTAGTTGAGGTTATGTAAGGGCAAAAAGGGCATGAGCCTACTATGGGAAGGATCCACTTGCATAGCTTTTGGCTACAATTTTATATTTCGTATCTTCCATTGTGTAAACTACTCAGTACTCCTCAATCTTTCATTACATTCATTCATTAGATCAATTTTCTCCATTTCATACACCCTCTTCTCATGATTTCATACTATTCGTGGTCTTCTAAGCTTTCATTTGATCCTAATTTCATCGAAAAATTCCTTGTACTTTGAAAGTTTTACCAAAGTCAACGATGGTCAATAACTGCATCGATGAGGCCTCATTGATGCAGTTGATTGCATCAACGAGGCCTTGTCGACGTAGTGCAAAAATTCTATATATATCGTGAGACTCTTTTGAATTTTTTGCAATTTGCTCATAACACATGGGGAATTTTTTTAATTTTCCAAAGCCTAAAACCTTATAGAGCCCATAACTTTCAAACCGTTTATCCAAATCACTCTATTTTTTGACCTTGCACTTATTGAAGGTAAGATCTTTATTATGGAGCCCACAAACCTTAAGGGTTTCTAATGAGATTGTTGAAAAGTTTTTCTAACTCCCCCCAAGGGTTAGTAACCTTAACAACATAAAAATATCAACTCTTTTGATAGTTAACCCTTCTAACAACATTTAGGATAATTTATTAATGGTAATGCATATATAAAATTAATAATTAAATTAATTAAATCAACCATAATTACAACTTAGCGAAGTGTAACTACTCTCAAGAGTTAAGGTATCCTAGTTTTTTTAAGGTTACACAATGATTGCTAATCCATGGTCTTATTGTGATTACAAATGACACCCAAACAAAAGTGTCCACATGAAGGAGAACCCTCACAACCATAGGAGAAACAACCTAAATCTGGAAGGGGCTAGTAGGAACAAGGCCAAGAACAAGAATAGGTGACCCATGCAACCGAACCTCTTTGTAAGGAACCCAAAGTGGAATCTGTTCGACAGATTTTAGAGGAAGAAGTGCCTATTGAACAATCCCAACAATGAGAAGTGCCTAGACCCATGCCAAGGCTTGAGGTTACTCTGACTCAAGTCTGCTTAGACATCATCAAGTCTCAAGAAATCCAAAGATCAGTTCTTCAAGAGATAAACTTTAGGCCATTTTTGGAAAAAGCTCTAGAAGATGTCAAGACATAATTTCAAGCCTCTCCCATGTGGCCAATCATCATGTCTAGTGGGGAATGGTACAAGGGAGAGACCTATCTCTTTTGGAGTAGTCGAATGCTAGGTTTCATTATAAAAATTAAGGACATTCAAGTGTCCTATTCGGTGGAAGCTATTGCATAGGTACTGGGGTTGCTGGACATTAGAACATAGTTGGTAGAAATATCAATAAAAGGTGATCTTGAGGTAAAAAGAGAATGGACCCAGCAATGTTACGTGGTGGATCGTAAGGAGTATGGTGCACCCACACTGACAAAGTAGATTTATTTCAATATTGTGGTTGATTACCTCAATCCAATGATGAGGCCAAGTAAGGTGACTGCCTTGTTTGCTTGAGCATGCACCACTCTAAGCAAGAAATTTTTTGTTAACCTTCCATAGCTAAATTATTTAGAGATTGAAAAGCTCTTCAAGGAGAACGAACATGGAAGAAAGACCTTACATTTTCCATGCCTTATCAGGAGACTTTGTAAGAGGTCAGGTATTGTTCACTACTCAAATGACACCCTTATGCATGCTTCCTTGGCCTCATGGGTGGAAATCATGAAGGATAAGATGCCAATGATCACTTAAGAAGATGAGTTACCACCACCACCATCTACTCAAGAGACAATATTGGAGGCCTGTGTAGTTCTTGAGCATCTACGACAAATCTAAGAATGGTTGTTGAGCAAACAAGAGTAATAAGCAGGAACAAATGGGATGGATCCATCTGTGTATTGGCTAGTGATGAGTCACCTTAATGATGTGGCTTGAACATTTAGCTAGATGGAGAGAGTGGTTCCATTTTCTCTATCCAAAGAATGCAATTGCCTTCAAGGTTGGATCCCAATGCTTGAGAGGTGATGGTGTCTCTAGCAACATACCATCTATTCCTAGAAATCATTGGGAATGCTACCACTTTCTCGATGTAGTTGGAGGAAGGTGAAGAGGAAAATGTCTTGGTGATGCAGCATTAAGGGTAGGAGACTACAGCAGAAGTGGTAGCTAACCATGTAGCTAAAGCACTAAATGCACCCACGACATCTGTACTAGACATATCTACACTTCAAGATGTGCAGAAAATTGTAGGCATGGCTAACAGGAAATTGAACACAGCCCAACATGAACAATTACTAAAACAACTAGTAGGAACTAGGCAATTGACTTTAGAAATATTTGATCTGCTAGAGAACATCACTACAACCCAGTTGCAGCTACTGAATGCAAGGGGTAAATGCATCATCTTGGAAGGGCAACTAGAAATAGCCTAAGAGCAAAATCAATGCTTGGCCACAAAGGTTGTTGAACTTCATGCTTGACTTGTAGAATAAACAATCCATTGTTGAGGACCACCAGAAGCTAAAGAACACAGTGAGAGCATTCGACATTGAACGTAAAAAGTTCGTTGCCTAGTTCGTCAATGTGAAGGAGTTGCTTCCATCGATCTCGTGTCCTTGAGATGTTTTCGTTCCAACCCACATTGGGGAAGTTCTGTGGATAATGCATGATCCTAGGAGTAAGGAGGAGAAAATGAAAGCACTGATGGATCCTTTTTTCCTCCTGCCTGAAGTTGTAGTAGCAGCAGGACAATTGTAGCCACCTCAACCATCACCAATTAAGGAAGCTATTGAAGGTCCCTTGGAGCCTTAGGAACCACCACCACTTGGGACTGTTTGGTCTTTTCCAACAAGCTTCACACCATCAAGGAACGCATTGTCCAATTTTTAAAGAGTTGTGCCATGGTGTTAAATTTTGTGTCCTGAACATCATCATTTTTGTAATGTGTTGATTTGTATACCCAGGCACTCCATTTTTTGTGAAAGTCAATTAGTTTGTTTTGTTGTAGAAAAAGTCAATCAATAATCGCATAGCTTCCAAATTTTGTAAAAGAACTTGAGGATGAGTTTTCATTTAGTTGTGGGGGTATGATGAGTTGTCATTGGTTGGTTGCATCGATGAGGCCTCGTTGACGCATCTCGCCCTATGTTAATGAGTCCCCATCAATGCAATGTCTATCTGTCACCTATAAATGCACACCTACCAGTCACATATATGATAATCTAGATTTTAGTAGTAGCAAAGCTCTTGCATTTTTCTCATTTAAAAGTTAGAATTTTTTGACTGAGTGCCTGCAGTAGGAGTCATTGAGTGTATAGATTTTTATTCGAGCATTGTTGTACTTGAGCACAACAGTGTGTGTGGCAATAAAGATGAGCTTTCTAACAAACCTTGCAGCACACTGGATAGATTAGCTATTTTATTTATGCATTTAATGTTTTTAATTATTTGTTAATTGTTCTAAATTATTTCACAAATATTTTCTAGCAATTGAGTTAATGAGGTAATTAAGCTATATAGATTAAATACATAAGTACAATTGCTTCAAGTGTAACATGTATTTGCTTGGTAATCCTAGCAGCGTTATCACTTGGTATCTCCAATAGCGTAGCATTTGATCATCCAACAATGAATATGTGGGTTCAGGTCATGTATAGAAAGTGGGGACAAATACTTATGTTAGGATTAATTAACTATTAGTAAATTAGTTAATTTAGATTAGTAAATCAAATTAATTTTATCTACATTTAAGCACCAACTTATAAAACACAAAATGATAAAAATCGAATGCCTCAGTTACACTTGACCATACCAATGAACATCACAAGTGTAATTGGGAAGACAATGATTGACCTTAAGGGTAGATTCACTTCTGGAAGGGCTAGTGCACTAGAAACAATGAAGTTCATAGAATTCAACCAGATTGTGCATGAATGCTTTGTGATTCGTATGGTTGGGCGTAGTGGTACCTCACCACTCATCATATGCCCTTGCATAACTTTAAACCAAAGAGTTTGTGGGCTCTATGGATGATTAATGGTTACAGAAGGTTAAGAATAAAAACCTAGAAAAAACTACCCAAGAATTTCAACACATCAAACCAATACATTGAATAAGAATATGAAACTTTGAGTGAGGTGAGACATGGAAAGAATAGATGGATGAGAGAGAGTGGAATGGAGTTCCTAATTAAGGTTACATAAAGTCCCTTATGAGTTTTACAGTTAAATGACTTGATAAAATCCATAAATATTCTAGACCAAAACCAACCATGTTTAGTGACTTCACATTGCCATTCTAAGGCTACTCCACCCCCCTGAGACACAAGAATCCTCCCATGGAATGATCATTATTCCTTATTAGAGAAGAAAAGATAAGTAGGAAGTGAGGAAGGGCCTTAGTTAGAGGGGACCTTTAGGCATGTATAACAAGTCTTTCTAGTTTCATAACTAGTTCTTGTAGCTCATTTATTTTGTCTAAGGAGTGTGCTTTGAATTTCCATCATTTTATTTTATTTTATGATGGGAACCACACCATGCAAAGACTTATTCAACTTCCTTCTATTGGTTGACATGGAATGGTAAGAAATCCATAAAAAAACACATGCACCTAGGCAAATAGAAAGGTACAAAGAATACTAAATTTCCTTGAAGTCACACCTTGTTCAAACCTTTAAATCTTTTCAAAATCTAGAAACTACCAAAGTCACAAATTTGTTAAAATTTTATTAACAAAAAAGGGATTGCACATTTCCAGAACAAAGAAAACCATAGAGTTTGTGGATGAGAGGATGTTGTGGACTCATTGCCTATTGCATGCAAAAGAAACCATGTCCTAATTATTAGTAACAAAATTCAAAGTTAGAATCCAGACACCAACAATCAAATAATTGAATAGCACATTCCCACATCAATTAAATCACATTGTACCCAGTTGGCAATAAGATGCTTATTAATAAGAAAATCACATCCCAATAAAGAAAAATATATAAGAAATTGTAAAATATTCAAGAAAAAGAAAATGTACTAACAATGTTGTCAAACAAAAACTTTGAAAAATTAATATTGTAGAAAACAAAGAGTGTAATATAAAAAGTTGTAAAACAAAAATGTATAAAAAAAAATATGAAAACTAAGGAGCCACTTATATGGTTAGCATGGATGACCATCTCCCCCATGACTAAGTTGAAAGGAGGAGATCTAAAATATTGAGTATGGTCGTCCACCTAATGAGGTGTTTGTTATATTAGTTGGCTTATGCTTGTAGAAAGGTTTGACTTCTTGTATGTTGACCAACTATTTTTTGTTTGGGTTCTCAAGTTTGTAGATCATCATAGCCCCAGAAAAAAAAGTTTCGTAAATGATGTAAGATCCTTCCCAGAAGGTCTAGAACTTATTTTGTTAAGTACGTGTGTGGGGTTCCAATAGAGAACTTGATCTCTTGGTTGAAGTTTGACTTTTTTGATTTTAAGCTCATGGTGCTTTTTATTGAATGCCTTATGCAACTTGTTAGATGATAGGGCTATTAATTGATTTTTGTCAAGTAAGTTAAGATTCATTAATCTTTCTTTTTGTGCTAAACTCAAGTTAAGGTCGAGGTCATAGACTATTGAAAGTTTATGGAGCTCAGATTGAATAGGAGGTGTTGGTAATTTTCCCTTCACAAGCTCATAGAGAGAGTACCCTATAAGAAGTTTTCATGTTGAGTGGTAGGCTCAGAGGGTATCATTGAGTTTTGTGCTTCAATCATTCCTATATTTGTTGATAGTTCATGTTAGAATCTTTGTGATTTCCCTATTTGTAACCTTAGCTTGACCATTGTATTGGGGGTGGTAGGATGTTGGGAGTTTATGTTCAACCCCCAAGAGTTGCATATGCTTCCAAAAAAGTAGTGCCTGTAAAGTGAGTTCCATTATCAAAACTTAATGCACATGGCACATCAAACTTGTTTACAGCATTTTGTTATACAAACCGAGCAGTAGCAAAATATGTACAGTTGGGGATGGTTGTTGCTTCTGCCCATTTTGTACAATAGTTAACAATGACTATGATGTATGCCTTTTCATTTGACATGGATGTGATGGGACCCATGAAGTAAATGGTCCAGATGTTGAAGGGTTCCAGTGGTTGAATCCATTGTTGGGGTCCCTCCATTTAAGTAGTCATTCCACCATCCCATTGGTAGCATTTACAAGAGTGGACATCTTGATGAGCATTCCTAAAGAGTGTTGGCCAATAGTACCCTACCATATTTTAATGGCCATGCATCTTCCAGCATAGTGACCTAGACAAGAACCTTCATGAGCATCTTGGAAAATGTGCAATTGATTAGTATTAGGGACATACTTGAACCAGGCCATTGGCACACACCTTGTAGAGGTGTCCATTGGTCTCTATGAAGAGTTTTACCTAGTAAAGAAACTATTATTTCTTCCAGTGGTCGAGCCCCTGTGGCATCTCTTGAGTGAGAAGATAGGTGAGAATGCCATCATATCATTTACGTTCATTGGGCAATTATTTAGTTATAGCCCCAACAAAGAGGAGTTCGTTACAAAGCATATCAGATAGTGATTTCTCCTCCTCTTTGTTGTTCCATCGTAAGATCAAATTCCTATAAGATCACTAGCCACCATATGACATGGGGGCTCATCGTCGGCCTTTTCATCAGGAAGTGGATGGCACTGTGGTCCGTGTGCACAAACACCTTGTATTCAAGCACATAGTGCCTGAACTCCTCTAGAGTAGACATCATTGCCATAAGTTCTTTTTCTGTAGTGGTGTAGTTTAGTTATGTATCCATAATGCTTTAGCTTGTGCAGTGGATGTAATATGGACATTTCTTGTCATCCATCTACATAAGCACAACTCCCAAGGCTTAATTTGATGCATCCATCATGACATGAAATGGTCTGGACTAGTCAAGTGCTTGTAAAATTGGAGTTTCTACAACTTGATTTTTTAGTTGTTAAAATGCTTTTTCACATTCTATGGTCTAGAAAAATGGAGCATCTTTCTTTGTTAGCTCCACCAATAGCTTTGCAATCTTAGAGAAATTCTCTATGAATCACTGGTAGTAGCCAATATCTCCAAAGAATGACCAAATATCTTTGATAGTTTTTGGTTGGTGGGTTATTCCTTGGATGATCCTTATTTTCTTAAGGTCTATCTCAATTCCTACTTGTGAGATTTGATGCCTCAATATAATTCCTTCTTGGACCATTAGATGACTCTTTTTCCAGTTAAGCCTAAGGTTTTTCTCAATAAATTATTTTAGTACTTGCTTAAGGTAGTTTAGGGCTTGCTCAAATATATCTCCATAGGTGGAGAAGTCATCCATGAAGACTTTTACATCACTACCAATTTGCTATTAAAAGATGCTTAAAACCAAGTATTGGAATGTAGCGAGGACATTACATAGACCAAATGACATCTTACGATATGCAAAAGTTTTCCAAGGACTCATGAATGTTGTCTTGGCTTGGTCTTCTAGTGCAAGTTGAATTTGGTTATAGCCACTATAACCATCTAGAAAATTGTAGTAGAAATGCCCATATATTGTGTCTAACACCTAATCAACAAATGGCAACAGAAAATGGTACTTGAATATTACCATATTTAGCAACAAAAAATCAATGTAGACCTACTAATTTCCTCCTTTCTTTGGTACAATCATGAGTGGACTAACCCACTCACTATCCACACCTGGATAAATAAACCCTACCTTGAAGAGTTGTTCGATTTTCTGTTTGAGGATTTGCTGTAGTTTAGGGTTCAATCGCCTCTATGGCTACCTCTTTGGCTTCATGGCTGGATCAGTGTAAATGTGATCCTGGCATATCCTAGGATTAATCTTTATGAGTTTAGGATATGACTAGGCAAAAGCTGCTAACCATTTTTTAACTACATTCAACAACATCTTTTTTTTTCTCTAGAGCAAGATTTGCATTGATTATGATCGGCTTCCCATTTTTTAAGAACACATATTCTATGCTAGCCAGTAGCATTTTTAGTTCAAGGGGATCTTACTTAAAATTTTTAGGAATTTCCAACTCTTCCCAATAGGTATCATCATATGCATCATTAGAGAGTTGGTGATGAACTTGGTTTAGTTCATCCATGTTTGCAATATATGTGCATGTCAAGCTCTCAGTCGATTCCATGTAAAGTGTGCTGCTTTTAGAATTAGCTGTTAGCCATTGGGTACAGACACCTTTGAATTTCTACTTCTGGTGCACATTGCTTACATGTAGAGATGGATGCTTATTTCATTGCCTAGAGTTTTTGCACATAATTGCACCTTGTGTCATTGTACACGATGCATGGAACATGCTTCTTCTCGATCTTCCTGAATGCATTTTCTTTAGATATTTCTAGGGAAAGATCGTTGATGCTCATATTTGTATCAACAGTTCTTAGCTATGCCCTTTCCATGATGATTGGAAAGTCCCATTTGTAGTTCTCCACCTTGATCACTAGAAAATATGTAGGATAAGACCATCCACAAATAGTGGTCACAATGTCTTCTACTAGTTCCAATGGCATAGTGATGGACTAGTTTACCGATTTTAATATGATATTGCTCTTCTTGGGTAGAGGTAGGTTCCATGCAGTATACATTTCATGAGAAATTAGATTGACACTAGAACCTAAGTTGAGAAGAGCTTTACACAATTCATTCCTAGTAATTTGCAAATAAATGAGAGGACTTCTAGGATTGGCTAATTTCCTAGGAAGATTTCTAGCCCAAATCCAATCAGATATGGCATGAGTGAGCATCATATTATGGATCTTGGGTAGTATTTGGTTTGAAGGGGACTCGAAGGAAGTTGATACAAAGGAAGATGGAGGAATAGGGTTGTCAATTGTAGGTGTGTTTGAGGGCTTAGGTGGACTGTAGGGTTGGAAGAAAGGTATTTTCTTTGATAATGTATTTGAACCACTCAGTTGATTAACTAGTTGTAGGTTAATGGCCTTAGTAGTGTTGCATTGTTGCCGTTGAGCTGGTAGTTTAACCTACATAGGTGGAGCAGGTGGTAGCTATGTGGAGGGAGGAAGAAGATGTGCAAGGATAGAAGGAGGATAAGGGAAAAAGGTGGTATCCCTCCTTGCATGTGGAGAATGAGTTCAATAAGCATCAAAAGGCTAGTAGTGAGATTGAAAAGTAGAAATGTAATTGGAAGGATCATGTGGAGGCAAGGGTTGTTAAATATAATACCCATATAGATCAGGTTGTTTGTAAGGGTATTGCTACCTTGGTGGTACCAATGCCCATGATTGTGGTTGCAGCCACTATTGATACTACTCATATGGTTGTTGTAGAGTTCCACTTGGATAATACTATTTTTGCTGGTAGAACTACTAAAAATTACCTTGAGGATAAGGTAATCTTTTGGGTATTTGCCTTTGTGCTAGTCGTGGATTCAAAGCATACACCCCCAGACTCCTATAAGTATGACATTATGGGGCAACATCCCTTAGGATGTTCATATTGGTAGATGTCACATCCACCATCATCATCTGATTCACTTCTTGCAACTTCTTCTATTGCAACAATTTTACCCTTACCTCTTTAATAGGCATGTTCAGCTTCCTTGTGCCTCTTGTGCTCATGATCACTATCTTGTTCTTTGGATTCTTCAATAGTTTTAAGGATAGTTAGAAATCTATTATCCATGGATTTCCATAACTAATGAACCTTGACTGTAATTTCAAATTGAAATTTTTAGAGTAATAATGTTTTCCTATTCACCACCTCATCAAGTGTAGATTCTTCCTCACTGTCACATAATCGAACCTCCCTCTTACAAATGGAACGATCTGATTTGTACTCTTATAGACTTTCTCATTTTCTTAATTCACCTTCCTCTTTAACTACATACTCAATCAATATTTGGATTTGGTGAGCACTTAATTTTGCTAGCCACCCTTGGGCATAGACACCCAGGGTTCTCCTCATTTTTGATTAAAGCTCATCCACAATGTGGCAAAGTTGATTCAATTTAGAATAACCATGGCCAGAACATCTATGCATTAAGGAATAGTATCGACCTATGGTGGCATCCAAGGGTTCATGTGTTTCTTATTTCCATCCTTGGATCTACCTTCTCAAGTTGGACACTCTAGAGTAGGTTTGATATTTGTCATTGAACAATTCAAGCATGGTACTCCATCATCTAATAGATTCTAGTTCTAAGGACTAGTACTAGTTTTTTTCTTCTTTAATGAGTGTCCTTGAAAATAACTTAATCTTTTTCTGCTCATTTTATATGTTCTACAAGGCACATGCATCTTGGAAAACTTAGAGATGGTTCTGCGGATTTGATTTATATCCCTGTTCAAATCGAAGGATATTATTCATGTCTAGCCTTTTGATCCTACTATCCTTTATGTGCCTTGTTGGAATTTGTACTACCTTTGTGATGTTGAGCATACTTCAAGTAGTAAGAAAAGGCTCATTGAGGCAATGATTATGGTGCCTACGATGCCCTTTACTACCCCTTCATTCATGGTGGTTGGTCTTTCTTGACTGCTTGCACCCTTGATCTTGCTTTGCTCGATGGTCCCTTTGATCATTTCAGTCTTGCTGGTCACCTTCATCATGGTCATGCCCCTTGCAGTTTTGATCAAAGCTAGAAGAAGAAGATGACAGTGACAAAAGTGAAGAGGAAGGAGGACTAGCATCCTCATGGTGCCTGCTACCACCTCTTTGATGATTACAGCCACAGTCATGATCTTATTTCTTATTTGCATCCCTACCTTAACTTACCTCTTTGGATCCTTCTTTTTCATTAGATTTATTCTTTTCAGAACCATGGACTGCATGTTCTAGTTTTGACCTCCTTCATAGAAGTCAAAGAGAGGAATTTCACTGAATGGAAAACCCCCAGAGAGGGGCTCTCCATCATCTTTTTGATACAATAGGAATGGGGAATCATTAAAGCCATTTCCCTTCACAGATTCATGATGTTGTTCTAGCTGTCGATCCCATAAATGTTATGCATCAGTGGGATGATAATCCCTGGTATCAGTATCTTGCACAACATACTTAGCATGAAGTTCCTAGAGACCCCATCGTATAAGTATTTGTTGGAGCATTGTAGGAACGAATCAATCGGGTGACAACACGATGTTGCCCTCCATGTCATGTCACCACAGTTGTTCATCCTGATGTAGGATGAAGGTGAAATTTGATGCATACTCATCAGGATGAGCATATACCACTCGATATTGTTGGGGTATCGGCTAATGTGTACCATTACACTTGGCTAGAGGATCACTCATGTGAGAAGAAGACATCTTATGTTAGAAGAATAAAAATGTAGTATGCTTCTTACACTTGTTGTAATTATTTTCAAAGTATGATATGACTGTAAGGTTCGTTCCAATGATTTGAATAGTTTTCACTAAATCCTAGATAGCACACATAACAACTAAAAGGTCCCTGAAAATGGCACTAATGAAGAGCAGCGAGGTACTCCTATGCCAAACCATATGAATCATAAGCATTCATGTGCAATTTGGTCAAATTCTACAAACCTTAGGTTCTTAAGTACATTGGTTCTAAGATGTGATATCTAATTGAAATGATCATTGTCTTATCAGTTCCACTTGTGAGGTACAAGTATATGGTTAAGTGCAACTGAGGTACATGATTTTTATCATTTTGTATTTTATAAGTTTAATTACCTAAAACAAGAATGAAAGGTATAGGAATTTAATATCTAATTAATCTATTGCCTAGCTAGCCTAACACAAGTACCCGTTCACACTCTCCTAGAGACATATTGAACACATGTAGTAATGTTAGGATACCAAACATTAAGTGTTTTTGGGTTACTAAGTGCTACACATATGCTTGAAGTGGTCTTGATTGTGTTCATTAACAACTAGAAATTAATTACTTAATGAAAATGCATTAAAGTAAAGTGCATGAATATCAAATGTATTAAGTAAACATTAATCTATTCTTAGTGCTGCAAGGATTATCAAAAGGGCTCATCTTTATTCCCATTGCATTACTCTGCCTAGGTACATCAGTGCTCGAATAAAGGTTTGTACACACTCAAACTTTTACTATGGGCACCTAGAAAATATTCTAACTCTGGAGAAAACACTCTACAGGAGCTTCAGTATCTATGACAAAAACTATCAAAACCTCTTCAAAAACTACAAGCCTAAGCATTATATTTATAGGCTGGCATATACCCTATGATATTGAATATTCAACATCATGTCTTGGGCTTTGACATCAAGGACATTGAATACTTGATGTTGGAGCCACTCAAAACATGATTCATCACTATTGCCAGTTGTTGACGTGCATCACCACCATTGTTGCTGATAGTTGATCGTTGACTACCATTGTTCATGCTGCATGCTATCATGTAGGCCACCAGTTACGCCCACATGCTTGCCAACATCTGACACCCCTTACAATGTCTATTGTTTCTATTGCACATCGTTGGCCATAGTTGCTGCCGTGTGCATGATCATAGCTAATGTGTGCCTACCGTTTTCTACTATGCTCTGCTACCATTCATGCTTGCTTTTTATGCCTATTTTCTATTGGTAGTTGATTGCCACATGCACACTATTCACACCTATTTATGCCATGCACACATTGCTCACACACCATCGATCACTACCTATGTCACACGTTGTGCATTGCCATTGCATGTCACTTGCAGACAAAACCAACACCACCATGCATTGATGATCATGCACTACTTACAATGTCTCCACGTAGTTTATCTTTTCTAGCTGGTCTTAATGTCGTGTTGCCACTAGTCATCCATCATGTGCACATTGTTTGTGCTTGCACTAGTTGTCAGGAGAGAGAGGCTTGCATGATTCCTAAAACATTGTTCCTTTAATGTTTCCTGTAGTAGTTTCCATGCACCTACCAACTACTGATGCAGCTCTTGGGATGCACCTCAAACATTTGCTACTATTTACGTTGTCACTTATTATTGTGCATCACCTGCTAATGCTGTTAATTGCTATGCACCAATCATTGATCACCACTCACCACTTGCAAATGCTCTCATTGCGTTGCAAGATCACCTACAAGTAACGTTTCCCTGTTGTTCATGCCTACTACTGTTTGCGTTGTTGTTGCTTCTAGATGTTGGCTTTACTCAGCTCCTATTGCTTGTTGCACCGCTTGCTGTTGTGCATCGTTAGTTGTTAGCTATTTGGAAGAGGGAGGCCCAAAGAGGGGTCGTGAGGGAGTCCTCAAGATATGATGTGCATTTGCCATCCTCATCAATTCCCTGTTCATGTTTACTAGCAAGAGAGAGAAAGGTCGAGATATCCCCCATGGTTCGCTATTGCTAGGCCTTTTATAGTAGCTCATCAGACTGACACCATTAAATGCCCACATCTGCCACTACCGCATGTTAGTTACTACAACATAATGTCCACTACATCACCCACATTTTCATGTTTGCTACCTTTTCCATGTTGCTCACATTGCCATGAAGCTACTGCATGCCACCTAGGATTGGACTACTTTTACTCTAGGACTATTGGACTTCCTTTCATCAGGGATCATTTCATTTTAATGCTATCACTCTAATTTTGTTAATGCTAATGTTAATGATGTTGGATTACTTCAACTTTGGAAGCCAAGCTTGTTAAAGTGCTAGTTTATTCTGCCCAAGTTGTGGGTTTGATCATTCTACTTCAATGACATAAACTGACCATGGAAGATCTAAGCAGTTACTCTAAGGGTTTATTCTAGGAATGATGTTGTGTCTTAGCTGCTATATTCTACCTCATATTTCATTTTTAGTATATATTTGAGTGGTATATCTTGGAATATGGAAGATCTAAATAACACTTGTTTTCAAGTGTTTAGTCCAGAAATGATGTTATTAGTTACTCTTAAATTTTTTCAAAATGCAAACTCATCAACTATGATTTTTTGGTTTTTGTGGATTTTTTTAATCCAACTACCATAGAAGAGCCATTAAATCTTACTAATGATGAGTTATATCTCATCCTTAGACTTGACTTGTAGTGTGCATTCTACCAATTTCCTAGTGATTAGACTAATAAGTCATGGCCCCATACCTAGCATGGGCAATGTTGACATCAACAAACATTTATTTGATATGGTTATAGGGTAGATCTTAATGGGTTTTGTATAGAGACAATGCCAAAAAAAAAATAGATCCTGAACTTATCAACTATCCACATAGGGTCTAGAATGCCTCTCACCAAAACCCAAGCATTATGTGTTTGCATAACCATCTAATTGCAAAAAGATAAGCAAAATTGGAATCATCTAAGTGATTATTTCATTGTATGTGTGTTTTTTATTTTTAAATCATATCATATTCATCATCAATTTGTCAAGATTAAAGAGAAAATAAATAGTGCAAAAGAAAGAAGAGTGAGGAAGTGTTGGAGTCATGTGATGACTAGTTCGAATTCTATTTTTAGTTTTCTACTATTACATTGTACTAGAAGTTGAAGGGTTGACTATTACAGAAGTTGAAGGGTTGGCCATTTTGATTATGGATGGTTTCTTGATGCATATTTATGTAACATTCTGAAACTCTCTTATAACTATAATCTATAAAATATATAATGAAGCTCTAGTACGGTTATGAATTACTGGCAATCTTACTGAATCAAGAAATTCTATGTGTGCTTGTTTTTCTTATTCTTATTTTTTTTGCTTCATTCATTTCCTAACAAACTGGTATCAGAGTGAGGTTTGGAAAGGATTAGTGGGAGTGATGGCATTTGAGGATGGGAAAGTTAGGATTGACAAGTTTGATGGGAGTTGTTAACAGGTTCATATTTGATCTAGGAAGGGAGCATTGGGAAGCTATAAACTGGCTCCTGAGATATTTGAAAGGAACTTTAGGTATGAAACTTTGTTTTAAAAGGAGCAGGATTACTCTATAGGATTTTTTAAATGTAGATTTGGGAGGTGATTTGGATAGCAAGAAGAGCAGCATTGGTTATATTTTCATTGTGGGTAGGACTGTTGTGAGTTGGATGTCTCAACTTCAGAAGAGTGTTGTTCTCTCACCATAGAAGTAGAATATATGGCTATATCAAAAACTAGAAAGGAGATGATTTGGTTGAAGGGTCTTTTAAGAGATTTGGGTAAGACATAGGACAACAACAAGCTTTTCAGTGATAGTCAGAGCACCATACATTTGGCTAGAGATCCAATTTTTCATTTCGGATCTAAACACATTGAATTGACGTATTATCATATCTATGGGTTGATTGATGATGGGACATTACTATTGAGGAAGATTCTTGGGTCAAAGAACCCTATAGACATGTTGACCAAGGTAGTCATCACTACTAAACTAAGGCTCTGCATGACCTTAGCAGGCCTTCATGGTTAGTGATGAGGAGGCACCACACTAGGAGTTGATGGTGTACGTGGGAGAAGCAAGGTTGCAAGAATTTTTTTTCTTAGGTTAGGCTCCAAGTGAAAGATTATTGGAGTCATGTGATGACTAATCCAAATTCTATGTCTATTTTTTTTGCTGTTACATTGTACTAGAAGTTGAAGGGTCCACCATTACAAAAGTTGAAGGGTTCAGCCATTTTGATTATAGATGGTTTATTGATGCATCTTTATGTAATGTTCTAAAAATATTTTGTAATTATAATCTATAAAAGATATAATGAAACTCTAGTATAGCCGTGAATTAGTGGTGATATTATTGAACCATGAAAATTCTATGTGTGCTGTGTGTGCTTGTTTTTCTTGTTCTTATTTTTTTCACTTGATTTGTTTCCTAATAGGAGGTACCCCAAAAATCATGGAAAGTTATAAAAGTGAAAACCTAACACAAGCTAGAATCCCAAGTTGTAGTGTTATAGGTGTTTTTTCATCTTGTGTTATGGCTATTGTTGGAGAATCATATGGTTGAAGGCTCCTCTAGTAGATAAGTTCCACTCATAGTCAAAGCTACATTCTGATTTTCAGGAGATGGTGCTATAGCTTGAGGCTACTACTATTCCTTCTATTGCTCTTGCTCTTGATCTTGCTCCAACTATGGATGCTGTTGCTGCTTCTTCTCTTATTGTGGTTGTTGCACTTGATTTGGCTGTGATTGTTGTAAATGTTGTTGCTCTTGTTGGGAATGTTGATGTTTTTGCTCCTCTTACTATTGTAGTTGTTCTTACTATTCAATTGATGATGGTGTCCATAGTGATGCAGAATGATGATGTTGTTGCATTGTCTCTTCGTCTTGGTCTTATTCTTAAGTCAGGGAATATCTTTGGGTTGTTCTTGTTGGGGATGTTGATGATGATTAGAAATTTTGTGGTCTTTGTTATTCTTTTGCTTGTGACAATGACCCACTTTACCTTTACCTATTTTTGCCTTGGATTTTCCTTTGTCTCTGCCCATATTCTGTTTACTTCAATGCTTCAACCTGTTGTACCTTGTATGTTTTGTAGTTTAGATTTTCTTCTATTTTGTATACTAGTGTAGTTCAGATTTTCTTTTGAGACTTTTGTATTATCCACTCAATTGTGGATTTTCTTCTTTTTTGCTTCAATCTTGGATTGGTGTAATTCAAATTTTCTTTTGCTTTCTCATCTCCCTCATCACTTCTAATATATCAGTGGTAAATCCCTGGTCACCACTTACCAAAAACTTTAGGTGCCCAAGTTTTGATTTTTCTTTATATATTTGGGCTTTATGGTTTAAGCATTAATTTATTTTTTCTTTTATCAAGTTTGGCAGAGGTTGGGGATGGATCTTAAGTTCTTTCAAAGTGGTGCAGAATTCATAGTTTTGATTTAAATAAGCCTTCCTTTCTTAGTTAAAATAAAACAATGTTAATAAATTCATTATCTTTTTGTTATTCCAACATGGAATGTTATATGAATTTGTTTGGGGGTTAGAATCCTAAAATATCTATAATATATAGACATCCTTAAGATATATAGTCCTATTAGAACTTTATAACTCAGCATTATCCACTAGAATAAAACCCATGACTTGAAAATTTCTAATCAAGAGCCTTACCACTAGGCTCACACCTAATTGTTTATATGAATTTTTTTCTCATTCACTTATATATTAAGAGTTAAGGGACCATTACTTGGAGTGGTAATAATGAAGGTGCTTACTTCACAAGTTGTAAAACCTATGTTTGAGCTTAGGTGGAGGCACTTGAAAGAGTTTAGCATTTTGCTCATCCACAAACACTCTTAGGATCCTACTTTGGATGTCTTTATTTATACTTGCAAACCAAGTTTGTTTTGGTTTACTTGTGATGAGTGGTGAAAGGTACCCCTACACCCAACCATACAAATCATGAAGCGTTCATATGTGATCCAATTAAATTTCATGGACTCTATAGTTTTTCAATGCACTAGCTCTTTAGGAAGTAAATTGGGCATTGATAATGTTTATTGTCTTCCTAACTACACTTGTGAAGCTCAAGGGTATGGTTTAAGTGTAATTGAGGCCCATGATTTTTATCATTTTATATTTTATGGTTTTCATGCTTGATATAAATAGGATAGAGAATAAAGTAATTTAATGTCTACTTTAATCTAATTGGCTAACTATTATTCAATTAGTTCTAACATAAGTATCCGGTACACATTTTGAACACATATAACATTGCTGGGTTAGCAAGCATTAAGCACTACTGGTATTACCAAATGTTATATGCATGCTCGAAGTGGTCATACTTATGTATTTACTTAATCATTATTTAGCTTATCTCACTTAATTACTTAATTAGCTTAATTACTGAAGAACATTAAATAAATGATTGAAAACATTAAATGCATGAATAAAACATTTAAGTTATCTAGAATGTTGCAAGATTTGTCATGAAGTTTGTCTTTATTACCACACACACTACTATGCTTAGGTACAATAGTACTTGAATAAATATCCGTACACTCAATGACTTCTACTATGGGCATTGAGGAAAATATTCTAACTTTTGAATGTAAAAACTGGAAGAGCTTTACTACAACTATGACAAGATGCCCCAAAAAATGGTGGGTTGGCACAATTTATAGGCAAGAATAGGCCCTACATCAATGGGGCCACATCAACACATCGAATGATGCGTTAATGGGGCCTAGTCGACAAGGCCTCATCAATGTGGCCAATTCGCAACTCATCAACCTATTTATTGTTTTCTAGTAACTTCACTAAAAAGGCCTTTTCTCATAAGAGCATTCTTAGCACATTGTTATGTATTATCCAAAAACTTTACAAAGAAGTACACATTTAGTTTACAAGTGTCCAACAAATAATTTTATTAATGCCTTTCTTCTACTTTATTTGGGCCTTTTATTGATGAACTTAAAGAGTGGATACATAAAAATATCAGCTTAATTTGCAATTATAATTAGAAGTAGTTCTATTAGACTATTACTTTATAATAGTGATTTTTTCTTAATTTTAAATTTAATACAAGTTTTGTAATAAATATTCAATACTATAATTTTTAGAAGCATTTAGGAATTAAATTTAATGTTTAGAACACTAGTAATTATGGCTTGTGGTACATGTAATAAGATATAAAATTTTACTATAAGAGATGAACATGTGAACATAACATCATGTTACAAATATCTTGGCTTAAAATGCTCTTGCAATTATAAATTAGATCAATGCATTACTCAAAGAATTTCAAGTTGTATGAAAGCCTTTGCTTTAAAAAATGTAAGAAAGTTTTAACTTGAGATATTAAAAAAATTACTCTACCATGCCATTGTTCAACTAATTATTCTTTATGGATGTGTTAAATGGGATCCTAATCTAACAAATTAATATTGGAAATAGATAGAAGAATTGAAAAGTTTTTCTTGCTCGATTAGTTCAAAGTAAATATATAGATACAATATGATATTATGCTTATTGAATCAAAGATGGTGCCCTTAGAAGTTAAAGCTATTTTCTAGTTTATAGCCTATACGCATAATCTTTTTGAATTATCATTGGATAAATACTCTAGTGAATTATGAAAAAGAACTCATGAAACTAACCTTATTTTGTTGGGACAAGGCAAGGATGATGATGATGATTAGATAAATACTCCAAAAAAATGATGATGGAAATCTAAGGACATGCATGGTTTCATGAGGAAGTTCTATAGCTTAATAAATGGAATATTTAAGAGTATTCTTTATTTTGATACTAAGTAAGTTTGCAAATGGCTAAAATAAGCATTATTTGAAAACCTTTGAACAAAAGTAGAAGTAAAAAAAGATTTTTATTTTAGTATTAAGGAGACCTTAATTCAAAGGAAAACTATACCTCATTATTTTCCATGCATGATTAGCAATAGGATCTCATTATCTAAGAGTTGACATAGGTAGATGGTTAAAAATTCCTTATAAAGAATGAAGTAAATTCCATATGAATGATAAATATGCTAAATATGTAGTAAAAATACTATTGAAGATGCATACCATATTTGCTTTAAATTCATTATATTTGAGCACATTAGACATAGGTGGTGATAAAACCAATTTTTGTGTTGATGTAGTATCATATCTACAATATCGTAGCTCATCCTATGTCATTGTTGATGTAATGCATCAAGATTTGTAAATCTATATAAATACCAGCACTAGGGTACACAAATGACAACTTTTGATTCCAACCTTTCGCTAGATTATTGCAATTTCATTTTGTAGTCTTAGTAATAGTGTGAATGCTCACAGTGTGATGTCAAGTAGTTGACTGACATCTTTATTCAAGTAAATTGTACTTGGGCATAGTTTATGTGTGGTAATAAAGATTGAAGCTATTTTTCATCATTGCAACATTCCTTAGTTTTCTTTATGCTTTATTTAGAATAATTTTCTTACTTTCCTAGTTAATCATTTACATTTCAAGCACTTTACTTTCCATGTTCACTAGTTAAGTGGAATGGATACGACTAGTTTCAAGTGCTAAGTGTAGTTATTTGGTAACCTAGTAGTGGCGTTGCTTGATTCACTTAGTAGTAATTTCACTTGGTAATCCTAGTGATAATTACATGAGTCTAAGGCATGTATAGTAGACCAGGATTGGATATCCATCGCTCTAGGGTAATATAGATTTGTGCATTCATAGTTAACTAGACTTAGATTATAATCTCATTTGAATTATGTTTATGATTAGGAGCATTAAGAGTTCTCCAACATCAATCTATCATGTACCTTATTGAGAGTTAAACCATACAATTGACCTTCACTAACTTGAAGTGGGAAGACAAAAATTGCAAACTTAACATCAACTCCTAGCATAATTACATTGTCCATCCATGGATTATGATTTGGTCATGTGCAGACACTTGTGACATGTATGGTAGACTATTGGGATACACAACCACTCATCATTGGCACCATTACTAGGGATGTGTCCATGTTTATTGAGTAGTTGATCTTATAAAGTTCATTGTATCAATCCACAAAAGTCTATCCTTTATATTCTTAATCAATCTTAATACATAGACACACAACTAAGCATCAAACACATAACATGGATTTCACACTTAGAAGAGAAATCACCTATCAAAGAAGTTCAAAGAAATCATAATAGAACACATGATGAAGAGGACTGGAGTGCATTGATGCATACAAGAATTACTTATTTTGATGTTGATCCATAAGATCCTGATTTTACATTTATTCTTTACCAGGATGAACAACTGAGATGGAGAGACTTATAGGGCAACATAGTTTTGCCACTAGAACATTCCATTCCATTGATGTTCTAGGCAACCCTCATGAAGGCCAACCTAAGTCATGGACAAGAGAGCTATCAAGTTGCAAAGAACATGATAAGGACATTTCAACCAACGAATGCTTAGGCAAGAAGGGATGCCATCATTGAAGCCTAGCATGAACATGACAATGGAAAGAAGGTACCTTAGATAGTTGTCTTGGAAGAAATACAAGATGCCTTACTCTAAGCCTAAAGTTTTTATCAAACTCATGGAACTTACTTCCACACACTGGTAATACATATTGAAGACCTTGTTGACACCAAGCTAAAGTCAACTCTTGCAAAGGACCTTGGAAGGGATACAAAAGAATTCAGACCCAGTCAAAGATTAAGGCCTAGAGCTTATTTTAAATCAAAAGAGGATGAATCATGAAGTCACAGAAGAAGAACCAACTGGCATCATTCTCCAACTACTTCATCTACTCCTCATGTTCATTTGTGGAGTCTGACAAGAAGGAAGATAGATTAAGAAACCATGATAGAGATAGGTAAAGAGATTATGAGAGAGAGGAGCACAGAAGAAGGTACCCTAGTGATGAAAAGAACGCTTATGAAAGATGAAGGGATAGAAATAGGCACAAGGATATAAAGCATTATGAGCATCAAAGGGGTCACCACTATAATAGAGGTTACAACCTCAACAACTATGAAGAACTCTTACTAGCCACCTGAAGCATGATAAATATTAGGGAAGTAGTATATATTCTAACAAGCAATATTAGGGATAGTTGCATTAAGCAACTAGATATAAATAACACTTATAAATTTTAAGGTGGATATAATGTAGATCCACAACACCACCTTCAAGCATTCCATGATGCCTATGTCCTCTGGAATATTAAAAGTGATTAGCAAAATCTCAAGTTGTTTCCTAGGATACTCATCAAAGAGGTTGAGAGTTGGTATAGATCACTAGAACCTAAATCAATTAGGAGATGGAGTACTATGCTTGAGCTCTTTAATGATAAATATCAAACTAATGCAAAAGTGTCTAACCTTAGAAAGAAAATCTAGGGATGGAAGCCAGGGACACATGAATACCTTGATGTAGCAATGGGAAGATACTACTATCTTCTACATAGATGCCTAAGCCATGGATTCTTGCAAAGGGAACAACTTAGGCATGCTATCAATGGGATAAGGAATAAAACTATAGTAACCCTTGGGGTCTATGACCAAGAAAGACTATCAGAGATGACTGTCCATCAGATTTAGAGGTCAATATACTAAGTGGAAATGGAGAAAGGTAGGTTGAAAAAGAGAAAATTAGCTGAAAAGTATAACTAAGATTCATCAATTAGGAAATGAGATGTATGAATGTGCGACAAGTAGGAAGAAGAGACCTTGGAAGATGTGATTCAAAAGAAAACTCTACCCATCCAAAAATTTGCCAATGATATAGCAACAAAGGTAGAGAAGATGTTGAACTTAGTGGATGAGAAGTTTGCGATAACCCTAAAGATCATAGAAGAAAGAATTGAAAAAGCACTCAATAAAGGAAAAGATAAGAAGATGAGAAGAGACTATGGATGAGACAATTATAAGTAGAAAGGAAAAGTTTCTTTGGTTGAAGAATGTACTAACTCAAGTTCAAAAGATGAGAAATGATGCAAATTGTGTTAGTGTGTGTTAGTATGAACATCCTAAGGGATGTTGACTTATTATGGCCCACTTGCAAGAGTTTGGGGCATATGCACTCAATCCAAAATTTTTTAAAAAGTAGATGCTTAGATAGTTATCATACCCTTAAGGTAATTTTTAGCAACCCTTCCAACCAACCTACTATTCAAGTAGAGCTTACCCTCAACTGTAGGAGCAATACCAATAGTAATGACAACACCCACAAGCATGGACAATGCCACCACTAAGGCAAAAATATCCATATAGGTGACCAGATCCTTATGGATATTATGTATAATGTCCAATCTCTCCAAGGAATGTTTTTAGTTTAGACTTCTTCTTAGTACTATCCACCGAAGTATTATAGATTTACCACTCCAAGGATGGATTCCAATCTATACGTACATTAACTAGCAGTTAGCCCATCAAGTCAACCTTCCAATCCTTTACCACTAGTGGCACCACCAATAATGCAAGAAAAGCTGCCATTACAATCATAGTAGAAGAATTCAACAAGGGTAGCAAACATGTAGGAGGAGGTAATAATGAATGAACCTCAATCTAGGAAATATTTGTTCTTTCGAACAACTCTAGAAAAGGTTCAAAGGATGGGGAATCCATCTACTTCAACCCCATCTACGCACACTCCTCTAAGGAATACTAAGCTTCCATCTTCTACTAATTCAAACCTAACCATTGTTATGCTTACCCAAACTGTCACACATTGGATCAAGGTAGGAGCACTTTCCCAGAAAAGAAGAGATCCAGGAAGTGCCTTGATATATCTCCAAATAGTAGGTGACAAACCATTCAAGGCTCTACTTGATTTTGGATCAAGAGTGAACTTAATTTCATAAGACATGTATAAGGCCTAGAATCTTCCACCACTAAAGAAAAGTAATATCTAATTAGAACTTGTAGATTAGTTAATCATGGTTTCACTAGGACAGGTAGATAATGTCATCGCTATTGATGAGAAATAGGTATTTCCTATGCCCAACCATATGAATCATAAGCATTCACACATAATCCAGTCAAATTCTATGGATGGGACTAGTTGTGGCATTTAGATTGTTATGCCTTGATCCCTATTTTCCCACTTGGACTAGTGGTAGCTTTGTCATGTATGATTTAGTTCAAGGTGAGGCATATGATGGTTGATGTATTTCAAATTTCTGCTACTTCTAAAGATTATAGAAAAATTAATTATTTAATATAATTAACAATAGGAAGATAAATGCTAAACTAGCCTACAAGTGATGAGTGTCTATTCCTAGCTTGCCATACATGTCTTGAACCCATGCAACCACTACTAGAATTACCAAGTGTTACACTACTGGGTGAACCAAGCAATAGTGTGATTATTGGGATTACCAAGTGAATACATGTTTATGCTTAAAACTAGTCATGCTCATTCTACCAATTGATTAATGTGCATGGAAATGTAGATATTAACTAAATACATGAAAAGTAAATTGCATGGAAAGTAAATCTAATCTAAGTCAAGGTGCTACAATGAATAAGAATCAATCTTGATCTTATTGCCATTCAGGAAATGTGTCTAGGTACATTGGCACTCAAATAAAACATCTTATAACTAACTTTGATCCACATTGTGGACACTCATTGACTATTCTCTAAGACTATGAAATAAAACTGCAAGAGTTTTTCTACTTTATTGATAAAAGAATTGAATGATTGTGCATCCAAGTGCTATATTTATAGGCAAGCATGCATCCCGTGATATCGAATATCCGATATTGAACCTTGTGCTCCGATATCAAGTCTAAGATATCATATCCTCGATATTGGATATTTGATATTGGATACCCAATACACCACCCATAGAAAAACATAATTCATCATACCCCCATGACTGAATGAAAACATGTCCTCAAGAGAATAAAAGGAGGAATAAGTTCCTCACAAAATATTAGAAAGGTATGGGATTATTGACTGACTTTAAGTACTAAGTGACTCTAAGTGTTGCATTATAAAATTTTATTCAAGTGGATGTAGACAAAATGACAAAGTGATAAAAAGACCAGATAAACATTGAGGATTACAAAATTTGCAAAGGTCTTCAAAAATATGCTAAAGATGATTCTTCTTATTACCGCTAGTGGTGGCAAACTTCCAACCTTAATTTTTATGTCGATGCTTCTCTAGGTATGTAAAAAATTCTTAAAATATGGAGTAAAAATTCATCTCATTGTCCAAGGGATCTAGCAAACATGCGATGTTTGAGTTGTGATCCTGTATGTATCACAATTTATCCATGGGCATATCCTTTGTTGTTCCTCTCTTGGCTTTATTTTCGTGCCTAGCAAAAGGCCTTCTTCCTTAGACATCCTTTTTAGCATCACTTGTAGTCACCAAAGGATCAACATTAGTTTTGGTAAATTTTCCTTAATTATTAACCCTTTTTAAATCCCTTAGTTTGCATTTAAGCACAAGCTGATTACAATGTACTATGCCCAAGGCTATGAGTTAACTAAAATCATCAAGATATTTACATTATTTTGATCAATTACTATTAGTTACCATGATGTTTGAAAATAGGATGTTGGAAAAATTTCAAAAATTTCAAAAAAATTTCAAAGTAGACATCCCTAGCCCCCATGACTAATGAATGTAACTTTAGACATGTACAAGTTCTTGAACAATTGAAATCAAAGGTTTGATTCAAAAGATGGCCAAGAAATATGAATGGATATGGAAATAGAAAAGTAAGAAAAATTATTGAAATGGATGAGAAGTAACCCCAAAATTATGCATAAATTCAGAGAAACCATCACTGATGTTCAAGAAGATATGAAGGTTAGTTCAAAGCCATGATCAACACAAGTTATGTAAGTGGATCCTCCCCAAACCAGGCTCTTGACATAATGGCCTTTCATACTGACTTCTATAGATGTCTGTGGGCAACCAAGAAGTTAAATGTAGACAATGTCTTTATTTAAAACAACATACAACTACCATGGTTAGGATGTTACATTGTACTACACAAAACCAAAAGGCTCATAATCGTATGCAGTAGTGAGGTGAATAATGGGATTAGAATGGATTATAGAGATAGGAATGTAAGGTGCTTTACCATGTCGATAATAGGTTGTTGTGTCAGTGTGATTAAAATGACTAGCATACCTATCCATCCAAGTTAAGACCAAGTCCATATCATGAACAGTGACCTTGCATTGATGTGTTCTTTCCTGCCAATCATCATGAGTCCACAGCCACCACAAAGAACAATCATCACTCCAAAAAGAGAAGAAAAGAGAAGATGGAAGAAAGGGCCTTAGATAGAGGGATGCCTTTAGGAGTGGGTAACATGTCTTTGTTCTTTGAATTCCCATTGTTTTTTGTTTTTTTAGATTTTAGATTTTTATGATTTTAGATGGGAACCACACCATGTAAAGACTTTTAGCTTCCTATTATTGGTCGATGGGGGAGTGATGGTACATTCCTAGAGAAGTCATAAAGCACATGAGGGAAGTCAAGAAAAGAACCCAAAAAGTTCCCTTAAGGTCACACCCTTTTCCATTCCCACTTGGGTATTCCCTCTTTCTTTAAGGTACAATGATCATCCATTAGTTTTAGTTTCATGAAAGAAGAACCAATTGTTTCCATGATAGAGACCTTTTGTTTAGAGAACTACAGGGATGGATGAGGTGGTCTCACTACTTTACACAATTACTTACCTAATCATATTGATAGTATAGAATAAAAACCAACACATAACGTTGACTTCTATGTCATGACTTGTCAATTTTATTAATGAAAACTTAAAATACATTCATAAAACATAAAGAAAATGACTCAAGAAAACAGAAATATCAAGAAATGAAAAACATATTAAGAATCGAAAAATTTTGGAAGAAATAAGAAAATGATAAAAAAGTTTTAAAACAAAAAGATAAAAAAAACACTTATTAGTTCTTGAACTAGGATGGATCATCTCTCCCATGAGTAATCTTATGGCCACACATTCGAGAGATTGACCACATAATCCCCTAGTTATACACCTCCGATTTCCCATCTATCACAATTACTAATTTAATTAATCATGTTATAGCACATGTAATATTGGTGATAGTCTTGTTTGGATCATTCGAAGATGTTTCTTCAATGATACTTGAAGGTATTTTTGTTTTAGGAGGTTTAGATGTGTTTGCCTCTGCTTCTTGATTTTCTATTTTAATTCCCAGGTCTTTGTGTTTAATATCCTTTTCTGGTGTATAATTAGAGTGTAATATTTCTATGTCTAAGTCGTATGTTTGGTTTGTTTTCTTAAGTCTAGAACTAATAAGTAGATCAGTTAATTCCATGCATCTTTAAAACAGTTTTATATTCTCATTTTCAAACCACTAGATGTCTTTTGGTTTAGTGGCTACTATGTAGACTGGTTTTTGCTCACATATTTGTTCTTTAGTTTGGTTTTGGGTTGTGTTAATATTTTGAACTTCTGACCCACAACTACATCCTTTATCATTATTGGTGATGCATGGAGGTTTCTGTCTCTCGACAATAATAAGTTTATCATTTACATCTTATGTTGAAGTGGTGATGGTTGTTAGCTTTTGCGTATGATTAGGAGACATTGTTTTAGTGAGGAAGGGTGTTCACCAGATTGGCCTTATGTTGGTTTTGATGTGCTAGTAGGTATATGAGTTTTGTGCTCACGTGTGGGAACTTTCCTAAAGAAGGGATGTTTTTGAGGTTGTGGTTGAGATCTACTAGCATTATCATTTCATGTATGTTCACAACACAAGTGACATTCTTTCATTGATGTTATGGTGCTGAACCTTCTTGTATTGTTGGCAGTGACATATGGTGAAGGAAAGTATGAGAATATTGAGGATATGATAGAGGATGAGAGGCATGAGGCGGTGATCCTTCAAAAGATGTTGCGGGTTGATGATATTTAGGAGAGTGGTAGTAGTGATTTGAGGTAGAGGAAGTAGAACCAGGCATGGAAATAAGTTGTTGAAGATAATATCCATACAGGTCTAGCTAGCAGTGAGGGTAGTGCTAGTTTGATGATGGCCTCTTCCATGACTGTGGGGTTTTCCACTAAATTTGATAGTAGTTTTAAGGATGATAATAAGTCCCACTAGGATACTACAGTTGGTTGTAGGACTGTCTATAATTACTTTGTGAGTAAGGTAATTTCCTAGGCATTTTCTTTTGTATGAACTTGGGATTCAAAGAAAAAGTCCAATACTCATGTAGATGTAACATGATTGGGCAATAGCCCTTTGGATGGTCATATAGGTAGATGTCACATCCATGATCATCTTTTGTGGTTGAGTCTATAGCCTCTTCAACTATAGCCATTTTTCCTTTTTTTTATAAGTATTCCTACTAGTTTTTTGGTTCTTTTCCTCTTCTTATTTTTATCACTTGAATCTTTTTGTGTTATCTTCTCCTCTACAATTTGTACATAAGTTGTAACTTTGTCATTCATCAACTTCCACACCTTATCTAACCTTGCTTCAAGGTCATTGATAGACTTTTGTATTGATATTGTGAAATCACCTTATTGAGAATTGCCTCTTTTACCTCATCATAGATATGGACCCTCTTCTTTTGAAGAGTTGGATCCTAGTTATATTCCTCTACATTCACTCATTTACATAGCTCTCATTCTTCTTTTGCGAAATACTTAATTAGCCTTTGTATAATCAACCTTGGTCATAAATCCCAAGGGTCTCCCTTGTTTGATGACGAAGCTCATCTATGATGTGGAAAAGTTGCTCTTTTTAAGAGAAATCATGGCCAGGACATCTATGTAGTAGAGAATAGTATCTATCCAAAGCCACATCATGAGATTCATGTTTTTATTACTTCCATCCTTGGATTTATTTTTTCAAGTTGGAGACTCTTGCATAGGTTTGGTATTTTTTTTTTTGAAAAGCTCTAGCATTGTGGACCATCAATGGATTAAATTCGGTTCCAACAATCTATACCAACTTTCAGCTTTGTCTATTAGTGTCATAGGAAAGAGCTTAAGCTTTTGCCACTTATGTTTGATATTTTGCAAGGTGTAGGCATCATGGAAGACCTGTAAATGATGTTGTGGATTAGAATTATAGCCTCCCATAAATTTAGGAATGTTATCAATATCAAGCCATTTGATGTAACTATCCCTTTGATGCCTTTGGGGTATTTGAATTGCCTCCCTAATCTGTGTTAGGCCCCTAGTAGCCAACAAGGATTCATCTTCATTAGACATGTTGTGGTGAAAATTTGTATTTCTATTTATTTGATATTGATGATCTTGCCTATGCTCACTTTTATGTCTTTATTCTTACCCTTGGGTTCTATTTCTATTATCATCTTGATCCCTTAGTGGAGCTCTATCTCTATACCTATGTTCATTTGTGTTAAAACTAGATGTTGAAGAGGAAGAGGAAGATGAGGAACTGGGAGAATCGTGATTGCTCTTATAGTTCTCCCCATGGTCCCTTGATTTATCTATTCTAGGTTTAGAGGAGGTCTTAGGCCTTAAGTCCATACTTGATCTAGGACTTACTCCATCTCCTATAGAATTGTTTGTACTATTTGAATGTAGTCCTTATGTGTAGCAATGGTGGAAATGAGCATATGAAATTCCTGCTTGAGGTTGTTCACTCCAATTCTCTTTAGTTTAGAACCCATCATTTCTCCTAAGAGTGTTCTCATCATATAATGCATTATGGATCCTATGTGAAGAAATGGTTTTATTTGATACATGTGTACTTAAAATATTAATATTTTCTAAAAGATAAATTGGTAACATTTTTACAATGATCTTTTATAATATAACTATTTTAGATAACTAGCACCATCCTCGGTAACAATGTCAATGATGAGTGACAGGTACCCCCTATGCCCAATCATACAAATCACAAGTGTTTCTGCATGATCTAGTTAAATTTTGTGGATGGGACTAGTTGTGGCCTCTAGAGTATTATGCCTTGATTGTAGTTTGCTATCTTCCCACTTGGACTAGTGGTAGCTGTGTCATGTCTGATTTAGTCCAAGGTGAGGCATATGATGGTTGATGCTGTTTCAACTTTATGCTACTCCTAACGATTATAGAGAAATTAATTATTTAATGTAATTAACAATAGGAATATAAATGCTAAAATAGCCTATAGATGATGAGTGTCCATTCCCAGCTTGTCGTACACGTCTTGAACCCATGTATCCACTACTGAAATTACCAAGTGTTACACTACTAGACGAACAAAACAATAGCATTGCTAGGATTACCAAGCGAATACATGTTTACGCTCAAATTTTATTGTGCTCATTCCACCAATTGATTAATGTTTATGGAAACGTAGATATTAACTAAATACATGAAAAGTAAATTGCATGAAAACTAAATCTAATCTAAGTCAAAGTGCTACATTGAATAAGAATCAATCCTAATCTTATTGCCGTTCATGGAATGTGTCTAGGTACATTGCCACTTGAATAAGATGTTGTATAACTAACTTAGATCCACATTGTAGGCACTCATTGACTATTCTCTAAGACTACGAAATAAGACTGCAATAGTTTAGCTACTTTATTGACAAATGAATTAAATGATCATGTGTCCAAGTGCAGTATTTATAGGCAAGCATGCATTTCATAATATTAGATATTTGATATCAAACTTTGTGCTCTAATACTGGGGCTAAGATACCAGATTCTTGATATTAGATATCCAATATCCTAGACATAGAAAAACACGATCCATCAACTACCATAAGTGGTTGATCCTATCCTTATGATTTCTTAGTTATTCATGTGGGGAAAATAAGGGAGAGTTCCCTATCATCATGGGAAGAGCTTGGCTTAGTATTGTGGATGTTAAGCTTGGAATCAAAGATTTTTTCTAGAGATTTTCAAGGAGGATGAAGTTGAAATCATTCAACAATGTAGAGTTCCATGTATCGCATACAACAATAATGGGTGAAATTGCAAGCAACAAATATGAGTCATTAAACAAGAAAGTAACATAGCATGCAAAAGATGTGTAGAAGAAATTTTTTATGCAAGGATGTCTATATGCAGCAACCACCAAGTAAGAAGGCACCTAGTGGCTAGTTACTAATGAAGAAATACAATATAAAATGTACATGAAACCAACAAGTCAAATTATAAGTGCCAACATGGAGAAAATAGATAAGTTAGAATAGTTCAGAAGAGAACACCCCTATGCACATTCATGCTAAGAAGAAGATATTGAGTGGGGACAACTAGAGACCCTGGATAAGTTTGAACCAAAACCATTGGAGTTATAAGTCCTACCAATAGTATTGGAATATGCTTTTCTAAATAACAAAAAACTAATAATCATCAATATCAACCTAAAAAAAAATATTAGAAAAATAGATTATTAGAGGTCATTAATTAATGGTCAACAATATTTGCATGGTCTTACGATGAGATAATAGGGATTGATCCATGAATTTGTCAACACAAGATATACAAAAATCTAGCTATAAAGCCATGCCTCTAGCCACAGAGAAGGTTGAATCCTAAGCTTAAAGAAGTGATGGAACAAGAGTTGGAAAAATTATTAAAAGTAAGATTCATCTACCCCATTGTGAATAGTGAATGGGTTAGCCCTTTGGTGATTATTCTAAAAAAAGGTAGCTAGTGGATAGTATGTATTGATTTCTGGTTGTTGAACTTTGCAACATTCAAAGACCATTTTCCTTTACTATTTGTTGACCAGGTCCTAGATACCATAGTAGGGCATCAGTACTATAGCTTTCTTGACAGATATAACTAGATTCACATTGCACTAGAGGACCAAGAAAAGACTACATTCACCAGTCCTTAGGGAACATTCGCCTACAAGAAAATGCCGTTTAGTCTTCTCAATGCACTTGCAACAAGAAAAGATTAGTATTGAGCATCTTCCAAAAGCAAATAGGTAATGGTGTAAAGGTATTTATGGATGATTTCTCAACTTACGGGCTAGACTTCCAACAAGCATTGGGCCATTTAGAGCAAGTATTAAAAAGATGTGTAGAAATCAATTTTAAGCTTAACTAGCAGAAAAGCCATCTAATAGTCCAAGATTGGATCGTTCTAGGATACAAAGTATCACAGAAGGGAATTGAGGTAGATCCAGAGAAGACCAGAGTCATTCAAAACATCATTCAAAGGCCACAAAATATCACAAATGTTAGATCATTTCTAGGCCACATGAGATATTACAGAAGGTTTATAAATTTTTTTTCAATAATAGCAAAATTTTTGGTAGAATTAACAAAGAAGGATGCATCATTTCAGTAGATAGAATAATGTGAGAAGGAAGTTGAGACTTTAAAACATATGTTATTTGAAACACCAATGCTCTATGCTTTGGATTAGTCTAATCCCTTTCACATAATGATAAATGCTTTAAATTATGCATCAAGTGCAATGCTAATGCAACTGGATTATCAAAAAAGGCCATATTACATACATTATGCTAGTAGAAGTATCACCGGGGCATAACTTAATTACACTAGCATAGAAATGGAGCTTATGGTAGTACTGTACGTGCTAGAAAAATTTAGAGACTATGTGCTCAGGTATCCCATTTATGCCCATATAGATCATAGTGTAATAAGATTCCTAATGAATAAACTTGTAGTGAGGCCTAGGGTGGTTAGATGGCTCATCATATTACAAGAATTTGACATCACCATGATCGACAAGAAAGGCACAGAAAATGTAGTAGCATATCACTTGTCAAGGTTAAGATGGGAACCACAGGACCAAGAGGAACCAACGAAGTCATGGACTACTGATTACATGAACTACTTGACCACATAAGAACTTCCTATTGAGTGGAGTAGGAAACAAAGAGAATAATTCCTCTATAAAGTAAAAATATATATGGAGATAAATGGAAATCTTTACAAGATGTGCTAACATATTGGTATGATGGTATGTTACAAAAAAAATCAACAGAGGGTCTAACAAGATGTATACAAAGAACTGTGTCGTGGTCACTATGCATGAAGTAGAACAACACTTAAGCTAATGATGGTGGGCTACTTCTTTCCTATCATATTTCAGGATGTACATAATTTCATCCAATCTTGTGAGAGATGTCAGTGAGATGGAGGAATAATGAACAAGAATGAAGGGCCACAATAGTGGATCTAGTTGTTAGAACCATTTTATATATGGGGAATTGATTTCATGGGATCCATTGCATTAATGTCGAACGAGAAAGCTTATATCATAGTGATTATTGATTACTGCATAAAGTGGGTAGAAGCAATTATGGTGAATGATTGTATAGCAAAGATAGCTACTAAATGTTTCTAAAAACATGTGGTAAATGGATTTAAAGTACCAAGAATGCTCATCTTAGTCAATGAAACACACTTTACAGGTGCTACATTTAAGAAGCTATGAAACAACTTGCGGTGAACCATAAACTGACTATACCATATCATCCCCAAGCCAATGGTCAGGCTAAAGTAACTAATCATGAAATTACAAAAATATTAACTACAATGATTAGCAAATTTAGGAAAGATTGGAGCACTATATTAAATGATGCTTTATGAACCTATAGAACTACATGGAAACTTCCCATTGGATATTCGCCCTATTAGTCAGTCTTAGTAAACTACCTACACTTCCAATCTAGGCAAAGTTACAAACTCTAGCTACTGCTAGTAAACTTGAGTTATACTTGAGCGTAGCCTAAAAAGAATGATTTATGAATCTTAACCTTTTAGAGGAGAATAGGCTTATATCCCTTATGAGCAATGAAATCCATAAGAAGTACTCTAAGCATAGGCATGATGCACAAATATGTCAAGTATCGATTCATCTAGGTGACAAGGTTTTATACTATAATCCTAGTCATGTGCCTCAAAATGCTAGGTTCCAAACCCTATGGAAAGGACCAACATTGTCCAAGCAACCTATCCATCTAGCGTCATACAAATCTACCATCCAGCTAGTCCACATAAGCTCATTCTAATAAATATGTAATAGGTTAAGACTTATTATGAACATCTCAATTCTCCTATGGATACAACCCAATTCATCAAACCATGCTCAGTCCATTTGATCTTCTAGTTAACCATTTCCAATGAAAGTCATGGGAATGCCCTATATGATCCTTAGGCAATAAATTGTACCTTTTTCTTTTCTTATTACTTTTTCATATTCTTTGATATCTTTACATTCTTTTATACTTTTCCATTTTTTAATCATTTGATATTCTTTAATATTTTTCAAATTACTTCTCTATTTTTTCATTTTTTCTATAATTTTCATCATTTTTCTTGTCCATATTTTTGTTGATTTTTCCAATAAAGTGTAAGGAATAAAGCAAGATGTAGTTCCAATAAGGTGAAGATTTCCCTATATTATCAGATCATGAAGGAACTGATTATTTATATAGTGAGACCACATCATCCATCTCATTTCCAATAATAAGAGGTTCTTGTCATGGCCATAATGATATTCTTTTAACAATAAAACTAAAATAAACTTGTGACCATTGTGCCTGGATAGAAGAGTGAAGAACTAAGTAGGAATGAAAAGGGTGTGACATTAAGGGGATTTGTGGATCCTTTAGGACTATTGTTGTAAGTCATATCCTATTAATAAATATAATATTATTCTCTTGAGTTCTAACAAAAAATGGAAGAGTACAATAAATGCTGCCTTACCATGTCATTGGAAAGGGATGTTACCCATGCCTGAAGGTAGTTCTTTGGTAAGGTTAATAGTAAAAATACAATAAAAGCACTAAATAAGATTTTTAAGGGTTCCACTCAAAAGACATGTTGTCCATTCCTAAAGGTAGGTGGCTTCTTAGAAATCTTAAAATAAAAGTGTGTTATTAATAAACTCCTTGAAACAACATGCCAAGGAATAATACTTCTTGCAATAGTGGTAGTCTTGTGGTTGTTAGCCCTAGGGATGAAATAATGCGATGTCAATAGAAAGTGGTTTGGAATTGGTTTGAATCTTGAATAGAATGACTAATGATTACTTCAACCATATATTACACATAAGGGTTCATTATGCTTATGGAAAGACATATCATGTCCCAATTTCTACAATCCTTTTTACATTCCATTTTGCCTCATTAGTATATTAAGTGACTTTATGGTTTTGTATAATATAATGTGATTTTTCCAATTTGGTGATATTAACATATGTGTTTTGCTAAATAGGTATGTCTTACATTCAACTATATAGACACTTTAGGTGTGGTTATACAAAGGCACTAAGAGCTGAAGCCTGCTATGGGGAGGATCCACTTGTATAACTATTGTATTTCATACTTGAAAAGAAATTCCACATCATCTTGTGCCTTCCAAACATGTTAACACTCAAAGAACACTTCTCACAAAGTCTTATAACCTATTCATCAATTAAGAAGCTTCAATCCATCTCATACAAGCCCTAGAAACTTTCATTACTTGAGATTCCTTCCTTAAACCTTTCGAGCATCAAATATTTGAATTCTAAGCATAATCTATGATCCATGATCCTTTAAACAGTCTCTATGTCTTCTAAATCATCCAATTGACTCATTTTTAACATTGAAAATTGCCAAATTTTTTGAATTTTTCAACAATGATGTCATAGCTATGATGTTACATGCTTTGCGATGTCGCATCTATGATGTTGTGCTCATAAAAATAGTATATATACACATTGAATTTAGAAAAATTCTCATTTTACCATTTCATAACAAGAGGAGCATTTTTTAAGTCTTTCTTCTGAGCTCTGGCTACTTAACTTCTCAATGCCCTAACTTCCTCATTGTAACTTTGATGCGAGAAATTCTTGAACCTTGTTGATCTTAGAGTGTTCACCTTAGTCATGATGGGGATTGTTGTGTGTACATTTGAAAATTTGAGTCAAAATTCCTAATTCTTGGATGACATTATAAAGGATACATATAAGAGAATAATAATAATATTATAACTAACTAACCAAAATTGAGCTTAAGAACTTAACTAATCCTTTCAACTAATCATATCAACCAAATAAGAACATAATAAATGAGAAAATGATCAATGTAGAAGGTCATAATAATTAGAGGTATAACACTTTAGTGGTTTCTTTTTAAAAGTTTTCTAACTCTACAATCATGATAAGATAAGAACTTGATAAAATCAAGAGTACAAGAAGGATCATGAACCATAAAGAGCAAATTTGAACACTTTGATAATTCTAACTTTTGGATGATTGTAGATGGCTCCAAAGAGACTAGTAGCTAAAGGACCTTCATAGCCAGGAAGAAAAAGGCTAAGAGGTCATGAAAGAGGCAAACTAAAAGAGCAAACACCACAAGTTGAACATGTTGAGAAAAAGGCTGAATCGTTCAACACTCATTAACAAACTTTAGCTATTGAAAAACTGACACAAGTAGAGTTGAAAGCACCACTAGCACCTAAACTAGGACAACATCTCACACTGTCTACTAATTATCTGCAGGTCATCTAAGAAAATTCTATCATGTCCATAGTCATTGTGGAACTCAACTTTGGCCCATTTATGGAGTTTTTCCTAGAAGCTACAAGAACGTAACTCCAAGCATCTCCATTATGGCCAACATTATTTACCAATACAAAATGGTACCTAGGAGAGGTTTACCAATTTTGGAAAAATAAACAAGATGATGCAACCATAAAGATAGAAGGGGTCTTAGTGCCATACTGAATAGATGCAATCACCAAAGGTTTGAACATTACTAATGAGGGAGAAAATGTGGCATAGGTTTTAACAAAGTTAGATACAGATGTAAAGAAATTATGGTCACAAAGGACCTATGGCAAAGAAGATAAAGACTATAGTGAGCTCATAGCTAAGGAGAAAATCTACTTTAAGATTAGGACTTACCACTTGTTTCCAATAAAAAGGATCAACAAAATCTAAACATATGCAGCTAGGGAAAGTGTGATATTGATGGGTAAGTTTAATGCCATCATTGCACATTTAATCTTCATGGAGATTCAAAGTCAGTTTGAGGAGAAGAAGGCATGGAAGCCAACACTGCTGTTCCCTTGCCTCATAAGAAAGATTGTAAACAAGTAGGGATCTTGGGCTATATTAATGATGTTCCATGGAAGGCCTAGAACGCTTCCTATGCAAAAATGTCCAAGCTAGTGCCATTAAAGAAAGATTAAGCCCTACTAGAGAAGCTAGTAGGCATTGATGTAGCTTTAGGATCAACCCCTGCTGGTAACATTCTAGCTATCGGGCAGCAATAATAAGCAAGACCCATTAGTCAAACACTTGCTAGAGATAGCCTGAAACAACAAGTTCCACCACTACGACCATAGGACTATAGGCCATGAATGAGCCATTTGCAGCAAACTATAAATACCATCAAGTGGGTAGCAATGAAAGGCTCCAATATTTCTAGAGTAAGAGAAAGCTTTGTCAGGTCCATGGTTTCAACAGACCTTGCAAGTGCGCAAGTGTAAATACATGTAGAAGGAGAGGATGATTAGGCAGAAAAAATTTTGAGAAATGCTACATCATTCAAAGTAATGTTAGAAATTGATGAAGGTGCTACAGTGGTGGTTATGTAGCACCAAGAGGAGCCATAGAAGTAATCACTGATCATATCAAGGAATCATTCAATGCCCCTATTGTGCCACTAGCTAATACTTTTGGAGCAAGAGATGCTTAAATGCTAGTTAGTATCTCAATGAATCCTACTGAGCATGAAGATATTTTACATAAACTATTGTAGCTCGGTCAAGTCATGCAAAATCAATTTGATATTTCCAATGATATCACTACAATATAGTCTAATCTTATAGCCATGAAAGAGAAGCTGGTAATGGCAAAGATGAGAGTAGAATATGCTAAGAACGATGTGCAAAGATTACAAGATGAATTAGTAGCTCTTAGAGTAGAAGTAAGAAATCTTGCATGATTTGTTATCTTATACTAGCTTCAACAATTTAGAACTGATCAGGTGAGGCAATTAATTGCCCACAATATAAATGTAGAAAAGGAAAAAGAGAAGGCAATGTGGAATGCCTTAGTAGCCAAAGCTTAGACATATGCACATGTCAAGGCCCTCACAACCCTAGAAGAGGAGAACAAGAAGCTCACTATAAATAACACCTGGGTGATTGATATGAAAAAGCAAAAGAATGTTCTCAAAGAAAGCATCCATGAATTGCGAGAACAACTCATTCATTCCAACTAGGACATCATCAAGTTGGCTCAAGAAAATAAGACCTTGTTAATGGAAGAAGTCTGTGTAATTAGACAAAAATCAACTATTGAGATAAGTGCATGGTAGAATGAGGCCAAAAGACATGAGAAGCTCAATGAGAATTTTAGAGACTAAGTAGGCATGTACAAGAAAATAAATGAGAAAGAAATCTAGGTGGAAAAAGCCAAGATCAAATCCATCACAGCTTACACTCCAGATTGGTAGCCCATCTTGGATAGTTTATCCCATGTCCACTAGGCTGAGGTAAAAATAAGGATATGTAGATAGAAGATCTCATAGAATATGGGGTTAGAAAATCTTTGATATGCTAACTTGGCCATGTTAATAGCAAGATGGCCTTAGAATGAGTTTGAGTAGGAGGTAGCAATAGTGTACATAGTGTACGAGAAATAGTTTTCTCACACAAAATATGCATTGCAGAAATTACATGTGGAAAACTCTAAGCTCAAAATTATCAAGGCTAGCTACCAAGGCTAAAAATATGTTGTAGCAAGCATGGCATGTTGAATGTCTAACTACCAGGAACTCAAAAGGTAGCCAAAGCTTTTGAGGAAGAAAGATGGAAAATTCATAGCGTTGTATGTCAAAGCTAATTAGATGTTCCCACAACTACAATGCCCATGGAAGGTACCAATTTCATCCAACATCATAGAATCAACATGGACAGTACATGATCTAAGGACAAAGGAGGAAAAACTTGAGGTGTTCCTAAACTGTTATCAATTTCAGAAGCTTGATGACAAAGGGAAGAAGCTGATGGAAGAGCCTTCAATACCAGGAACTTAAGGCTACATCGTGCTACTTCAGATTTTTGTCTTATTTTATTTTGTCATGTTTACTATGTCATTTTGTAAACACACTAATGTGGCATTCACAAAGTCATGTAAATATTAGTCATGTCAAGTTAAGTCTACCTTCCAATTTTGTAAGGAACTCTATCCTCATTTTGTTTTAACTCGAGGACAAGTTTCTAGTCAATCATGGGGGTATGAGAAAATGAATTTTTGTGGTGATGCAATATTGTATCAATGATATCGTAGCTACGATATTGTAGCTCATCCTACATCATCGTTGATGTGATGTCTTAGGATCTATGAAATCCTATAAATACTAGCACTTTGGCATACAAATGACAACTTTTGAATCCAACCCTTAGCTAGATTCTTGCAATTTCATTTTGTATTCTTAGTGATAGTGTGTATGCCTACAGTGTGATGTCAAGAAGTTGATCGACATCTTTATTCAAGTAACTTGTAGTTGGACATAGTTTATGTGTGGCAATAAAGATCAAAGTGATATCTCATCATTTCAGCATTCTTTAGTTTTCTTTATGCTTTATTTAGAATAATTTTCTTGCTTTCCTAGTTAATCATTTACGTTTCAAGCACTTTACTTTCCATGTTCACTAGTTAAGTAGAATGAATATAACTGGTTCTGAGCACTAACTATAGTTATTTGATAACTGAGTAGTGGCATTACTTAATTCACTTAATAGTAATTCCCCTTAGTAATCCTAATGAAAATTACATGAGTCCAAAGCATGTATGGTAGACCAGGATCGAATGTCCATCACTCTAGGCTAAGATAGATTTGTGCTTTCATAGTTAACTAAAGTTGGATTTTAATCTCATTTTAACTATGTTTATGATTAGAAGTATTAAGAGCCTTACAACATCAACCTATCATGTATTTAACTGAGAGTTAAACCATACAGTTGAACTTTCACTAACTCAAAGTGGGAAGAAAATGATTACAAACTTAACATCAACTCTTAGCATAATTACATTGTCCATCCATGGGTTTTGATCTGATCGTGCACAAACACCCATGACTTGTATGGTGGAGTGTTGGGATATGCCACCGCTCATCAGGTGGTATATTCGTCATCATCATCCTAGCCTTGCCCAACAAAATGGGGTTGGCTACATGAGTTCTTTTTCACCATTTGCTTGTATGAAGAGCTAGATCTTTGTTTATTTGTAGTTTCTTCAAATCATATTGCATTGTTTTTTTCCATGTCTTCTTTGGTCTTCCTTTTGGTGGCTTTCCTAGAATAGTGATATATTGTTTGATCTTGTTTTTGCACATGTCCAAACCATATAAACCGATACTCTTATAACTTATCTGAAATAGAAGAAACTCCAAGTCTTCTTCTAATGTCTGTATGATATAGTTTATCTCTTCTAGTAACATTCAATATCTATTAAATCATTTACATTTCTAGCATATTGATTTGTTGTTCATGCATCTTATGTATTGCATAACATTTAGCACCATATAAGATGACATGCTTGAATAATGTATTGTAAAATTTCCCCTTCAATTTTATTCGTATTCTTTTATCACATCGGACACCACTAGCCTGTCTTCATTTTGATCATCTTTTCTCAATTCTATTTCTTATATCTTTATCAATTTCATCATATGATTAGAGGATTGATTCAAGGTAGCAAAACTATTTGTAGTAAGGTTTTTTTCTGCATTTAATTATCATTTCTATTTCACCATTGTTTATGATTTTAAAATTGCATTCCATATATTCTATTTTACTTTTGCTAATTTTTAAACCTTTTGATTCTAGAGCATGTCTCATCTTCTTCATTTTAGAAGTAATATTTCCTTGAGTTTTATCCCCTTACAAAGTGAAAGTTAATTAACCAAACCAAAATTTAGTTCTTCTTCTTGGATGCCTTCTTTCAGGAAATTCTTTATTTAATAATTTTTAAAAATGATTTTATCAAAATTCTTTCGTCTACTTCCTTGATATATTTGACATGATTGATGTTCTTACATTTCTTGTTTCTAAACTTTGCCAATTTATAAATAGATTTTTCTCCTTCCTTTGGTCTTAGTTTCTCATAAAAGCTATCCAAGGCCTTATGTTTGGCTTTGGCTATTGTTATGATTGCCTCATCCTTTGCCCTTTTGTATATTAGCCTATTTTCTTGGTAACCACTTTGCTGCCTTTCCTTAAAGCATTTTTTCTTATTTTGGATAGCATGTTGCACTTCATCACTGCACCACCATGTCTCCTTTGGGATGTATTTTTTGCCTTTTGTTTCACTCAAATGTTCTTTCTAATTTCTTGAATGCAACTTTCCATTTTGCCCCAAATTAAATTTGCAAAGCAATCCCAATTCCAATTGCCTTCGTGAAGCAATTGTTCTATGAATAAGCTAATGTTATCTTTCTTCAAATTCCACCACTTTATGCATTTAGTCCTTTTTCTCGTGTTACCTTAGGTGGGATATTATTGTTGTAAATTTGGTTGATTTGTTCCAAATGTTGGCAAGAACACTTGGTAATTTTCTTAACGATGTTTTCAAAACTCATAGCATGTACATTTCTATTGTCTAATAAGTGGAAAGGATCTATGAGTCTAATAAAATTTCAATTTCAATACTTGAAGGAGAAAAAGGAATACTAAAAATATAAATTAAAACTGAAATTTTATTAAATTTGTAGACCCATTTAGATAATAGAAATATGCACACTATAGGTTTTAAGAATATCATTAAAAAAATTTTGGCATACCCTTTAAAATCAACAAGTGGTGTAGTATAGTAAAAAGACAAATGATTTTCAGACTTTTTTAAACAAGCTAGACAAGATGACATTCTTGCACAAACATCAATGTATCAAAAGGTTGGATTGTGCAGATGAGAATCTTGAAATGGTTTCAGCATAATATGGCTTGAAATGCAATGGTCATAGATGTCCCCATGGTTCAAAATTGGAGAACTCTAGATTAGGACTTTTGGCCCTTCTTTGCAACAGGAAGAATGCTATCTCTATCACAGCAATTTGAAATTTCTTGGGCATTTCCTTTGCAGTAGGATAAGGTCATACTTTTCCTGGTATTTCCTCTTCAATAGTCAGACTGTTTTTGGTGGACCTATTCCATGTTCAAACGACAAGCAAACAGCGCGTAATCTAAGTGCATATTGTTTACGCAATTGCGTGGTTGACAATCCACGCAGTTTTGTATTTTTATGTTTTCTAGATTTGTTTTTTTGGTTTTTTACTATTAAAATTCCCTTTCTAAACAACCATGCGCTCTTCTTCCTTATGAAAAGGAAAAAAACAAAAACAAATAATACTATTATTTTAGCTATATATTTCTAATATATACTGCTGTTGCTGTTATTTGGTTGAGAGAATTTTTTATATTTTTTAAATTAAAAAAATTTAAATTGATTTATTTTTTCAACCACGTTTTTTTCATTGCATGGCCTTTCCATCAGGTTTTTTAACATCTCATTTTTTTCCTTGGTGGATCTGACATGGTGCTTGATGTGGAGGGTGACAAAGTACACTCCCCCCTCCTGATCTCGGGAGACGTGTTGGCTTCTTCCCAAAACAAAATAAAAAATGGAAATATAGATGTAAGAATATTCATTATAACTAGTTTAGCTATATATTTATAATATATATCTATTATTTGGCTGAGAATTTTTTATAATTTTTAAATTAAAAATTTCAAATTGATTCATTTTTTCAATCACTTTTTCTCCATTGCATGGCATTTCCATCGTGTTTTTTAACATCTTTTTTCCTTGGTGGATCTGACATTGTGCTTTGATCCGGTGGGTGACGAAATACACTCCCCTCCCCATCGCGAGACATGTTGGCCTTTGGGCCAAAACAAAGATCAACTGTCTGGTCCAAATTGTACCTGCCCTGCCTCCAATAAAAAACCCACGGCAACCACGTCATCCTTAGTCATCTGTAAATTTTCTAAATTTCCAGGATAGCGCAGGATGCGTCATTAGATTTGAAAAGATAAAAACAAAGCGAGATAAAGATCTGATATGAAAAAACAAAAGAACAAAGTGAGACAAAAATTTGATAGAATGTGCTCAAAATTCATAAGGAGTACGCCTCACGCCATGGGCTCTGGCCGAAATATCTGGAAGACAAAACAAACTGAAACGTTATTACATTCAATGTATAAATATATGCAGAATCAGAGAAAGATCTGCTAGTGTGCTCTGGTGATTACATTCTCAAATGGCAGAGGCTGCAGCTGCAGATGATGAGTTGACAACGCCAATGGAGATGCACGAGGATCAGAAGAAGGCAGCGAAGTTTTTCAGAAACTTTCCATTTGTTTTACTCATGCTGCTGGAGGATCTGTTCTATGGATTTCTCGTGTTACTGGCCTGCGGCGTTCTCTGGCTTATCTCTTTTCACAACAGCAAAAACCAGCCTCTTCTTGCTCATTCTTCCTCCCATTCTGTCGGTGTATCTTCTTCTTCTCCTTCTATTCTGCAATCACAGAAATTCTGTTCTTCCTGCAATTGTTCTTGTCCTAGACAATCATCCAAATCTTCTTCTTCCAAGCCTTCCAAAAAGAAAGCGTCTAAAAGCGCCAAGAGCAGCAGCAGCAGCACTAAAGGCACCAAGAGCAGCAGCAGCAGTACTAAAGGCACCAAGAACAGCAGCAGTAGTACTAATACTCCAAAGCTGCAACCTAGGTTTTCCATGATGTCAGGGGCTGAGCTGTGGGAGTATGCAGAGGATTTCATACAGAGATCCAAGAGCCAGAGGAGGAGGGAGAGTCTCCAGGCCATGACACAGAGGAAAACCCTAGAGAGAGGTTCCATCTTTTGAATTTTCATCCATCATCCATGTAAATATGCACCGTATCAAGACTGATGCCATGTGAAAACGGCTGACTGTATCAAAACTCGTGTGTTTTCTTTCATGAACCCTTAGCATCTTTCTGTTTTATTATCATCTCCAATCTTTTGATATAAGAGAAACCTTGTTACTTGCAGCGAGATTTAAGTTGCGGATTCTATTTTCTATGTTATAAGGTAGTCGTTTGGAGTACTGTGTGGTTTTTTCAAATGGTAATATTTGAGTTTGAGCTTGGGCCTAGACATTCTAAAAGAGAGTAGGGTTAGTGGGATGAGCAGTCAGCTTCTCCAGTCTAAAATGAAAAGACTTATAGACAAGCTTGGGAACGATGAAAACTCAATAATTCTGGTAGTTTATTTTCTTATGATTTGCATCTTTGAAGATTTACATAATTGAGGTTTTTGGGTTTTGAATTTGGGGTTTAATAAATGACCATTTTTAATAGAGAAAAAGGAGTCTCATAAGAGACAAAAATATTTTTACCTTTACAAGTGTTGATATGATAAGTTTATCCTTATTCAAAAGTAATAATGTTAACTCAAAGATCATACATAATCTTGGTAAGCAAACTAGGGCCAATGGTAATAAGTCTCAATACAATGTTTTCCTAAAGCCATAAAGCAATGGTATAGGTATGGAATTAATTGAATCTATTTTTTCTAGGAAGGTTACTATTTCATCACAATATTTTATTCCTACCATATCTTTTGCATTTTTAAGTTTAGAGATGAAGGTTGAAACTAATGTAAAGGGTACTAAGATGGACATCAAAATTTTTTTTTTACACTAAAAACTAAATTTTCTTTTCTTTTTAAAAAATCAATTATGAGGTTGTACACCTATATATAAACATTTTGTAGTTGATGAGAGCATTCATTGGATGTTGTCAAGTTTTACCTCTTCTCATTGCCTAACTTATAATGTCCTTTAAATTTTTTTTTGTGTTTTTTGGGGTGCAAATAAACATAGGGATTCATAGCACAATCCCTTTACTACAATAGGGTAGATGTTACCCAATAAATAAGAGTGCCCCACCACAAAGCTCCTCTACTACTACCATACCCAAAGGTGGAGGTAGGAATTTAACCCACAACTTCCCCACCAAGATTATTTTGGTGTACTACACCCCTATAATGTTTGTACTTTGACTCGAAATGATAATTATTTGTAAGTCATGGTTCAATTATCATGGAATTGCAAACACATTAAAGAAAATAATAAGTTACAATCAAACTTATAGATCCTTTTAGCATTTATCAAGTGGAAAGAAGAGAGTGGGGGGAGTGGGAACAAGAAGAGTATGTGTGGGAGCTAGGGTGGTATTAGACCCACAAAGAATATTAACAATAAGTAAAAAAATTTAGAGTATATCATATGCTTAATTACCAAAAAGAACATGGAAAGTAATAAGTTTCAAATTTTAAGATATCTACTTTGATGTACTACCTTATAATTGATGCTTTGTAAAATCAAGAGAGGAAAATTAATTATAAATAGTATTGTATCTACTTTTCTTTCTCTTCATTGGCCATTTAGAGCTTTGGTACACATATCTCTACATTGATCATCATCCCACCCTATTAAACATCAATTTCAATTTTTGTTTGTGCCAAAAATTAGAATTGACATAGAAATTAATGAGCCACATCATTTTCTATGTCATTTTTAGGGAGATTCTCTTCTCATCATTTAATAAGTCTCTAACATTGATGTTCACCATCTTGGACATTGTCTAACATCATTGCAACATTGATCCAATCATTAAATCATCATTTTAAAAGTTATTTTTGTGATTTCTTTAGGATTGTTGAAAAATAATTTTGTGTTATTTTTCCTATAATTTTTTAATGTTTTAAGTCATTTCACCTATAAAATTAATTGAGAAGTCATTGAGCTACATCATTTATTATTTTTCATGCATTTTTGGTGTAGGAACACCTCTTCCGATTCCCTAGTGCTTGTTTTACAAGTTGTTTTTGCAAGTTTCGCACTTGGAGAAGATCTGGACATGTGTGTCTAGTTTTTGTGTCAATTTTTTATGATGAAGATTCTTGGATGTTTTGGCATGTTTGGAGGTGTTTTTGGCTCATTTTGATGAGTTTAGGGGGTTCTAGGATCCATGGGGACTTGTTGGGAGGCATCCAGAGTCTTTTGACATCAAAATAAACATTTTTATTTTTGGAACCTTCAAAAGAGACGTCTCCCCAAAAAGATAGATGTCTCCCCTAAAGTGTAGACGTTTCTAGTCCATAGAAGATGTCTACTAAAAATAGTAGACATCTCTAGTCCATAGAAGACGTCTACTAAAAATAGTAGACATCTCTCCCAAGAGCAGGGCTTTCATAGAAGACGTCTTCTCAAAAAGATAGACATCTCCCTTGAAGTGTAGACATCTCCAATTCAAAGAAGACATCTCCTAAAAACAATAGATGTCTCTCTTGAGAACAGAGCTCTGACAAGAGACGTCTACATGAAATAAGAGAAGAAAAGTTTTGACATGGCGTATTGATTGGAAAACATAAAAAAGACTCTAGATCCATGTGGGAAACATCTAGGGGGGAAAATAGAAAGCTTCATAGGGTTTTGGATCTTTATAATTATGTATGTTTTCATCCATGAAAAGGAGGAGAGCTTGTATGCAAGGAGAACTAGGTAAGAGAGATTGGGTGAACACATTGGGTGAGTGCAATAGGTGATTGTAGCTCTAAGATCAGCTTATGGTGTGTTGATCTATTTGTTCTACTCTTTTGTATCTCACTTGTGAGTTGAGATCTCAGTCCCAGGTTGTGGGAGAGATTTGTCTTGGTTGTGTCTTGCATTGAGAATAATCATTGTGTGATTGTAAAGCCTCATGCTTTGCAATATCGTTTGAGTGTGATAGGTTTTTGGATGCTTGTGGGTTGTGTGAACCTTGGTGTAATCTTTTAATAATTTAATTGAAGATAGCTAGTTTTCTTGTTTTTCTGGCAAATAAATTTTTCTTTGCATAATATATGGATTTAGTGCATTGAAGGTGATTTAATTGTGAAGTGAACCTACTCCAAGTGTGCTCTAAATCGAAGTTGATTAGATGATGGGCACGGAGGCAAGTGGGACGGTTCATTGCGTGGATGCAAGCGGGATGGCCCAAGGCATGGATGCATACAAGCACTAGAGGGTGGGACTCTCGTTCAGGGGGCGACCCGGCCCATCACGATCGTATCGCACAAGCACTAGAGGGCGGGTGGCATCTAATCGGAAAAAAAGGACGCGTCGCCACTAGGAAACCACTAGCACACAAGGGTGAGACAGGGCATCGGGGGAGGGGTGGGGATCACAGGGACAGGCCCCCTAAGGAGGGTAGGACTCAAGGTCAAGCCGCAGCAAATGGTCGGCCACTAACCAGTCCCGAAGGGCCGCGGGAAAAATCGACGGAGGACACATGGGGGGAAGGGCTAGCAGAGATGGGACAGGAAGCCAAGCCAAGCATGACAAGTAAGTCCTACTATCACGCATTGGTTGGAGATGGGGATCAGGTTCCCGAGGGCCCCCAAAAGAAGAGCGCCCAGGTAGATTGCTATGGGGCGCGACTGGGGGGGGGGGGCGGAGGAGGGGGCGAGCCTTGCCTAGGGAGTTCTGCCACCACCACCGGTCACGAAATGGATAAACACCAGCCATGGGGCGGTATGGCCCAGTTCCCCTCTAGGGGGAACTAGGCCAAGAAATGACCAAGGGACAGTGGTATCACTACTAGCGGCCAAGGTGGGATGACCGGACAACAACACTTGCCGACACAAGGCTACATAGTTATTCGTTGATTTGGGAGTGCAGCCCACACTCCAGGAGGTGTACCAACAACATATGTCCCCATGAAGATTCTCTCATGGAACTGCAGGGGCCAAGGTACCCCATACAAACGACATACCCTGCAATGTATGGTGCGAGACGAGAGGTGTGATATTGTGTGTTTATAAGAGACGAAACTTTAGTAGATGAAAGCCTAGGTGTTGTAATGGCTGGGGTGGCACAACCATTTGGCACCCAGTAGGGGGTGTGGGGGAGGCCTCGTAATTCTCACCAAGGCAGACTTGTATGTCCGGGACACTTCTGATTAGTGCATTATGGTACACCTGCTAGGGCTGGACGTCTGGATAACTAATGTTTATGGTGCCCAGGAATGGCAAGTCCGCCTTCAGGAACTTGCGCATGTCACGGGGCTAGTCCCCAATAATGCCGGTTGGTTGCTGATCGGTGACTTCAACCAAAGGCTCTACAGCTAGGAGAAGACCGGAGACACCATTGCGGAGCCCCCAGGGGCACCCGAATTTCACACGCTACTGCAACGTAATGACCTCATCAACATCAAAATCGCGGGGTGTAAGTACACCTGGAGCAATCGCAGACAAGGCACCGCGCGGGTCCAATCCCAGATTGACCGGGTGTGGGTCAACAGGGTATTGTTGACTAACTGGGGTATCCACGCTTACGGTGGGGTCCGGATGGCCTTTGATCACTGGCCTATCTTCTGCCAGTTGGACAGTGATGTGGTTTAGTGCCCCCGCCCGTTTTGGTTCGAGCGCACTTGGCTCCGCAAGACGTGGCTGGGCGTGCTGGTGTAGGACATCTGGCAAGGATAATCGAACTTGGGGGACCCACATGATTTTTTGAAAAACAGGTTAAATTCCCTCAAACAGAAAATTAAAAATATCGACACAGAAGAAAAATATAGTTTCAAAGGAAACCGATGTCAGCTCCAGGCCAAGCTGCAGAAAATTTAGACAAAACAGGAGCAGGGGGCGGACCACAACTGCGAGAAGCTTGTCCTCCAAGCGGAATTACAGCTACTGTAGCGCAAGGAGGAAGAATATTGGCATCAACGGGCCCGGGTGCAGTGGCTGAGGGTAGGGGATTAGCACACAAAATTCTTTTTTGCAGCGACGAAGGAGCACCGGGGAAATCGTCAATGTCCACTGCAGTGTCTTTTGCAAGGAGAGCAAACGCACCCACACTCAGGTGTGGACAAACTGCTGCAATACTGGCAACAAGTCTGGATGTGGTAGTCAATAGACCCAATTTTTGTGCCTATACACAAATCCTTAAATCAGGCTGATAATTCATTGCTGCTGGAACCCTTCTCGTGTTAGGAGCTCCATATAGCATTGCGAGATATGTCGTCGGATAAGGCGTCGGGGCCCGATGGATGGCCCATTGAATTTTTCCTAGAATTTGAGGACGTGCTAAGGGCGAACCTGCTCGATGATTTCAACCACATGCTGGCGTGGAATTAAGTTCAAAGAGAAATAAACTGCTCCTGCGTGGTCCTGTTGCCAAAGACGGAGAAGCCTACATCCCCAGGACATTTCCGTCCCATCGGAGTTTGCAACTCGCTTCTGCGTTTATTTTCTCGCATGCTTGTTGCCAGGCTGCAGCCCCTCATGCCGCGACTGGTGGGGAAAAACTAGGCTACTTTTATGAAGGGCCGCCATCTTCAAGACCAAGTCCTGCTGCTACATGAAATTCAGCACTCCCTCCGCGTTGCTAAATTCCTAGGCCTCTGCATCAAATTTGACATTACCAAGGCTTACGATTCTGTGAGTTGGGCAGCCCTACGGAACGTGTTGCTTGTGAAAGGCCTGGACATGGCCTTTGTGGAGCTCTGCCTGCAGATGCAACGGGGAGGGCGGTACTCCCTGGATATTGATGGGCACTTGTGGGGCTTCCATGGGACCGGACGCGGGCTCTGTCAAGGCGACCCCCTCTCTCTACTCCTTTTCCTAATGATGATGGACCTCCTGCAAATCTACTATGTGGAGGAAGGTGTCCAAGGACTGGATCTGCACAACATCCCCTATCTCACCGCCCATTATGTGGATGACACCATGATCTTCATTAGGGCCATTGTGCCGTAGGTTAGGGCTTTAATGAGGGCGGTGGATCGGTTCCAACAGGAAGTGGGACTGACAACAAACTCCGGGAAGTCTGCGCTGTATTTCACGCACACTCATCACTCGGTGCGCAACAAGATTATTCAAATCTTGGGGATCCTACTAGGAGAGGTGGACCACCAATATCTGGGCATCCCCATCCACAACTGGCACAAACGGCAAACCTGGTAGGCCCTCATTATGAGAATTCAAAAACGCACAACCCATTGGACGAATCGTTTCCTATCTTGAAAAGGGAAAATCGTGTTGGCAACCACTATGTTGGGTGCCATGGCTAGGTTTGCTGCCTGGATGGCCTCCCTGCCCTCTGGAGTCGCCATGAAAATAGATACTATAATCCACGATTTTGTGTAGTCGGGTGGTAAAGGGGGAAAAAAGATGCACCTGCTGGAGTGGACCAAAACCATGCGGCCTCGCACTACCAGGGGGATTGGCATCCTCCCCTTCAAGGTTGAAGTAGCCTTAGGAAGGCAAAGACTAATATGGCGACTTTCCACAATGTAGGAAGATCCCTCCCTCTAGGTGCAAATTCTGCAGCGGAAGTATAGGCCCTGGACGACGGCAGGCTCCGATTCTCAAGTCTGGAGACAGCTGTGCGCTCACATAAGGTCACTGGGCCATGTTTACGAGATCCCCCTGCATCCTCGACAGTTCCTCTAGAAACAGTTCCCGATTGATCCGCGCTGGATGCAGCTCTGGAAGGGAATCCTCCCGGAAAAACTCAAGATGTTTGGGTGGCTAATCCTCCACCATGCCCTCCCCGTCTGGGCATTATTGCAGTCAAGGGGCATGGAAATTAGTAACCATTGTCCTCTGTGTAATCAAAATACAGAAATGTTACAACACTTCATGGATGAGTGCCATGTGACCAGACAATTCTGGCATACGGTGGGTCTCCATCCCCTAAATGTTTTCGGCAACTCGCTGATGCTAGTAGCACTCTAGATCCTATGGAAGGCCAGAAATGAATGCATCTTTAAAGGCGTGGCCTTCCCTCCTCTAACTGTGTTGTCTAGCAGGTTTAGGAAATTCTGGCATGAAATTACTGCCGCGATGGATTTGCATACCCGCCTTGAACCACCCATGACAGCTATCCAACGTCACTCGGAGATTTGGTGTTGGGCCTCCTGCATGAGGTGGACACAAATTTTGCCCAAAATGGCCGTTGACCCAGAGCTTGACACCCATCCCTTTTACACAAATTGGGGTGAGGAGACTACCATGTTTAGAGGACAATAGATTCATATCATGATTGCGTCGGTCGCGGCCGTGATCGTGGCGCCCATCAGCGACGCTCACATACCCCCGATAGCTAGTTCGCATGCGGCTACTATCGATTTCTTTTAGGGTCCCATCCCAAAGACGGCCAGTGGACATATCAGGGGGATGACCCTCTCATCTGATTGGAAGGTGGCGACAGAGTTGGTTGAGCGCTGTTTCATCCATTCTGGATCGCACCACAAACTGAATGGGGTGCACTTTAAATTCCTTCAGTGCATGCGTGAAGACACTCCCATCAACCTCCCGTTGTTTCTCTGGGAGTCCCTGTGGAGGCGTCGACCTAGCAGACATCTGGGGGTGATTCATGCCCTGTGGTTGGCCAGCACTCGCACCCTGCTGGCCCAACCATTGTATCCTTAGGAGCTGTGGAAGCGAAAGCGCCATGGGTCTTGTGAGGGGACCACGACCAAACCCCCTGAAGCTATTCACGAAGAGAACCTTCCAAGATAGCCCCTAGAGGAGGACTCATTGATGGAAAAAGATACTACCACAAGCAACACGTGGGGGGGGGGGGGGGGGGGGGGGAAACTCCCGAACCCCCCCTACTCAATCGCCGATCCAGACGCTACTTTGGATTGAAGGCGTCCTCAAGGATCATATGACAGGCATCACTCAGATGATTGAGGAAAACCGATGCCGCCTTGTGTTTTTATATTAAATTATTTAATTACAAAGTGAAACCTCAATTACATGGTAGATAATCCAATATTTGAATGAACACATATTGTAATGTAAAATCAACAACCAATAACTCCTATAAATCATCAAGAGGAACAAAATCAAGCACCTTATTTTCATTAACATCACTAGAAGAAGGCATCATGTATAAATTCTACTCATCAATTGGTGAATCTATATTATGAGAATCAACAAAAATTTATGTATCAATAGAAGAAATAAATATGTTAGCATTGGTAGAAGAAGTTGGGAGAAATTTAAAATGATAATTCTAAAGAAATTCAATTTGTTGGCAAAATGGTTGAGTTCTAGAAAACTTTAAACACTTAACTTGTAGAAGCAAATCCTTGACATCCATTTAAAGGTAATCTATTTTAGCAAGCTTTTAACTTCCTTTTTCGCATTTACCATCATCCTAACTTTGTCCCAATGAACTAGGATTAGCTATATGAGTTCTTTTTCATCATTTATCTCTATGAAGAGCTAGATCCTTGGGAAAATAAGAGGTAGTAGAAATCAAACATAATTTGACTATAGGTACATCCCAAGACATATAGCTAATAAAATACATTAAAAGAATCATGAACAAAAAATTCTCTTTTTTAACAATACAATGATCTAAGTAATTAAGCCATCTATTATTGGCAAAGAAAAAAAGAACTGGGTTTTTATTTATTTATAATTTTTAAATATAATCTTTAATCATTTTTTACCAATTTTTTTTCTTTCAATAGATTTTTTGAAATTTTGATGTGGTAATTTTTTTTAATAAACTCATTTTTTATTTGGCTAATGATAGATGGTTTAGGTAATTGGATCTTTATCTTATCAGGTAAGAACTTGTAGGTTTGAGCCATACTTAGGGCATTATTATTCTCTTCTATAATTCTTCTAATATATCATGTTTTCTAAATATCCTAGGGTATACCTATGATCAAATTGAAATTGAAACTGTAATTTTGTTATGTCTATAGACCCTTTGAATATTTTAGACAATATCAATATATGTGTTATTAGTTTTGAAAATATTAGGAAGAAAATTACCAAGGGTTCTTTGGTAATATTTAAAACGAATCAACTAAATTTACAATTGTAATATTCTATCTATATCCAATGTGCTCAAATGTAGGACATTGTAGAAAAATATGGTATTGATCTTCAATGTTATTTGTACTACACAATCAAACTATTTATTCTTCATGAAAAATGTTGAGTCATTTACCTATTTAAAATCTTAGAGATTTAGATATTAAATTATGCATCATAAATATTAAGGAATAATAATAGATAAATAGTTTACCTTCAAATTAGGATTTTCGTGATAGTATTCAAATAGAAATGTTTCTTCTTTTTACATTTTCCTAAATTTTTTAAAATATTACTTATTTTACTAATTTGTAAAATTTCTTAAGATCAACATAAAGAATGTACTCTTGAATATCCCATTTATTAAGTTATAGAACTCCCTTATGAAGTCATCTTCTATGTTGGGTTTTCATTATCATTTTTTGGAGTATTTATCCAAAAAAAAAGATTATTAGTGTACAATATAATTGACAAATATATTTAACTTTTAAAAGAATCATCTCCACTTTAAGAAGCATAGTATTATACTATCTATCTATTGACTTTGAATTCATCAAGTAGAAAAATCTTTTAAATTTCTTCTATTTGTTTCCAATATTTATTTGATAGACCAGGTTTCTATACAATACACCCATGAAAAAATAGTTTTGTAAAATTTTAGATCAAGTGGAATTTATTTGCTAATTCAAATATCACTTGAAAAAGTAGTCTTAGATAAAATTGTTTAGGTTCTAAAACATAAATTGTTGATTTGCAAGATGAATATCTCAATGATTTGAGAGAGTTATGAAGTGTGTAAATGTTTGATAAGAAGATCTTTGAACAATGTACCTCTCTACAAAATTTAGATTTGATTTGTGTTGATTTGATAGTTAAAACATTTTACACAAATATAACCTTGAATTGCATTATTTAACTTCTTGAAAATAGCACTTGGAAGTCTTGATGAAATGATTAAATTAAAATATGAAATTGAAGTTGAAACTATTTGAAGATAAAATATAATAACAATGATAAATTAACAATGAATTTTAAATGCATTTATGATTCATAGATAATGTGATTGATGAATTGTTAAATATTAGTGAATATGATGAATATTGATGGATGATGAAAATTGTTGCAATGTGAATGATGTATTAATGAACAAGAGATGAATAATTAGTGAATAACTAATGAATTTAATGAACATAATGGATAAGTTGATAATGAATTGCAAAGAACAATTGATGATGAAATAATGACAAATGTTGATGAATCAATAGATGGAAAATAATGGATAAAACTTGAATGTAATCATATCAATCTTTTCTCATGAGAGTTGTACATCACTAACAATGTAATATGGCTATGAATTTATAAGCATTTGGTAGGGTCATATAAATTATTTAAGGGACATGTTTTTTTTACATAAAAATAAGGTTGAAATTTAAATTGATATGAGAGTCTAGTCTTTAATTACATCCACTCACCAATTTTTTAATAAAGTAAAAAATAAAATGATTTTTTTTAATTTTTTTCTATATCACATAAAAAATCAATGGTGATAAGCCCCCTTGGATTCCACAATCCAAGCTCATTTAAGAGACAAATTTCCCAACCAAATTCACAATTTAACAAGGAAAAGAAAGATAACTTTATTCTTACTCAAAGAAAATGAAATACAATGCACGATTGAAAACAACACACCTCCAAGGATAGACAATGAATCAATGAAACTTTCACTTCACTCAACATAAGAAGGATCATCAAGAGGATGACTAATCTCATACAATGCTCATGAAAAGCACACACTCAATCTCTAAAGATTACAAGACATACAAGATTAGAAATGGTATATGGTACACTCCTTTGGGCTACCTTGATTCTTTTATAAGCTTAAGGATGATCCTTGGACTTTCCTAATCATTAGTTTTCCCATTAAAAATCATGTCCTTTTCAAAAAGTTACTTTTCTCTAGAACACACGTTATTGTGACTTGCACCATCTCACAATTTTTAAACTGCAGTCATATTATGGCTTGCTTCCTGATGCCCTAGTAGTGTTTAAGGTATCTTAATACTACTAAAGCAAGGTGATTTGTGATCAATACATCAATTCTTAGAATTATGAGTAGTAAGGTCTCTCATCTCATCAAGAACTTATTGTGACTAATGAAATTAAGATGTTTGTAGGTCTTATAATCAGCCCTTCATTGCATGAGACATATTCTTATTAGTTGCTAGTGTAAGTATAGCCTTATGTTTTAATAGGTTTGGAAAAAATATTATGCTGAATTTAGAGGTTTGTTATTAAGAGTCCTACATGTTGGTATCAAAGATTTTGTTTTTATGTATGATGCAAACCTTGTGTTCTATTATATCAATGGAGTTGACGTCCTAGCCTAGTACCTACTACAAGAGTCTAACACTTCATCATTTCATTTCCTTGTACATGTCTTATGCAAGGTATTAGAAATTTGAGAAGAGAAACAAAAAATAGTTTGAACCTAGAGTTTTTAAGATGCCTCCAAGGAATTAGAATCATAGGTTTATTCAAAATGATCATGAAAAGCTTAATGAAGAAGTATTAGTGAATAATCAAACTCAATCCCAAGCTTAGAATACTTTAGAAAATCAAACCAATGGGAACATAGATCCTACTATCATGATGACCATTTTAATATAGATGATGGCTTAAGAAATGTTTCAACATCAAGTCTAACAACAAGCCCAACCTTTATGTAATCAAAGTCAATAAGTATTAAGTGGTCTTAGAAATCTTATCCAAATGTTCATGAAGCTTAATCCTTCTAGGTTTATAAGGGCACTAGATCCTACTAAAGTTAAGGCTTAATTAAGTGATAGAAAAAGTTGTTAATACCTTAGGTTGTCTTGAAATAGAATAGGAAACTTTTTTTATTTACATGCTATAGGATGAGGCAAATCTATGATAGAAAATATAGGTTGTCAATAATGTTAATGTGGATAACATTACTTCTGATGAATTTTTAGAGATATTCAATGAAAAATATGTTCCTCAATTTTACCTAGGTAAAAAGAGAAAATAATTCTATTCTTGTGATTGTAAATAGCTTTTCTAAATCACCATATTTTAAGGTTTTATATGGAAGGAAATGTAGAGTTCCTACCTCATGGAGTGAGTTAAAATCCAATACTATAATTGGACTAAAGCTAGTTTAAGACATGGAATAAAAGATGAATATTATAAGGGAAAGACTCAAACAAGCTATAAATAGATGATGAGTGATGAGTAAACCCTACACCCAACCATATGAATCACCAAGTCTTCACGCATGATCTAGTTGAATTCTATGGCCTTATAGCCCTCTAAGTACACCAATCTCTAGGAAGTGAAACTAACCGTTGCAATTGTTATCTTCCCAATTACACTTGTAGAATGCAAAGTTGTGGTTATGTGCAATTAAGGCATATTATTTTTATTATTTTTATGTTTTATATTTTAAGTCTCCTAAGGGTAAAGAATAATGTATAAAATAAAATAATTAAAATGCTAATTTAATCTAACTAGATAAACCTAACTAATCCTAACATAAGCATTCATTTCCACTTGTTGTACACATCCTAAACACGTTTAGTGCTACTCGGTTACCAAACACTAAGTGTTAGTAGGATTACCAAGCACCAAGCATATGCTCGAAGTGGTCATACTTATGTGCTTAATTAATCACTATTTAATTTAGCATAATTTAGGTTAATTACTTAAAGCATTAAAGGAAGTTTCATAAAACATTAAATGCATAAATAAACAATTAATCAATTTCAAAGTGCTACAAGGTTTATTAGAAAGCTCATCTTTATTGCCACACACATTGCCATGCTTAGGTATAATAGTGCTTGAATAAAGATCCGTACACTATTTAACTCCTACTGTAGGTACTTAGAAAAATATTCAAACTTTCAAATGACAAAATAGCAATTACTCTACTACAATTATGACAAAAGATGTTATAAACACAATGGGTGAGCATGTATTTATAGGCAAAAATAGACACTATGTTGATGAGGCCACTTCAACGCATCAAATGCCACATCAACATGGTCGTGTTAATAGGACCATGTTAATGAGGCCTTGTCGATGTAACCTAGAAAACACGACTCATCGTACCCCCACGACTGAATGAAAACTAGTCCTTAAGTGAAAAAAAAAGAGGAAAAGTCTTTGACAGAATTTTGGGAAGGTATGGGATTATTGACTATCTACTATCAAACTTAAACACAACAACACACATGAACAAATACTAAGTGTTCAAGTGTACAAAATTACAATCATTACAAGCTTTTGATGTTTAGGACAATGAAATTGAACACTATGAAAAAATGACAAACACAATTCTTATAATGGCATGAAGACAATTAAGAAGTTCAAATAGTCCTAGGTAGTGGAGGCTCCTGAGGCTTTGAAGGACCTTCTCTTGCTCCAAGCACACATAGTGGTTGAGGTAGTTGTGGCTATCGTATAGTAGTTGCAACTTTTGGTGGAAGATAGAAGGTGTCCAATTGTTATTTCATCTTCTCCTCCTTACTCCTAGGATCATTCATGGTCCACACTATAGTGCAAATCTAGGTTAGTGTGGGAACATTCCAAGGATAGGGCATTGTTGAGAAGAACTCCTACACATCAACAAACCACATAGTGAAAATTTTACATTTAACATTAAACACCTTTACTACATTCTACAACTCCTGGTAGTCACTTAGTATCTTGGATAAGTTCTCATCTATAGACTATTAATTAGTGAAGTGCTAGCCAAGAACATCGAGTTTTTCATTTGCCACCTTAAGCTTCTGCTTGGTGTTTTTGTGATGCTTGAACTCAACTTCGTATAGAAAGTACAAATTAAGCACCTAGTTCTCTAATTTAGACCATGATCATTTAGTAGTTAGCATCACTAGATTTCCATAATGGAGGTTGGCAAGCTCCATGTACTCTATCATCTCCTTGATTTGCAGCTCATTTATGTGGATCTCTACTTTGTTGTAGTCATTAAGCCCATCAAAGATAGGTTTCTAGACATCACCTCCTTCCTTAAGCTACTGAAGGGCCTCATTAACTTTTGCCTTTGGCATCTAAATATGTTTTTGATTGATTTCTTTTTGTAGACCAACATAATCTCTATAGTGATTTTTAACTCTCTCAAATTTGAGAACCTCATTTTTCTAGGTGGCTACCTCTATTGTAGATCTTTGGAAAAGGGCTCAAACTTCCTCCATGGAGAGGTTTCTATTTTTAGTTGTCAATCTTCTTATTTTAGTATTTACTTTAGCTAGCTACTCCTACTATTTATGGATGAAATTTTACATTTTTTGCTTTTTCACATCAACATTTTATAGGTGGTGATTTTCTACAGTCAAGGTGATGCTCTCCTAGTGAGTCTAATCCAAGGCCTTTTGGATATTGTACATGATGATATTAGCCATGGAGTAATCAAAAATCATTATTTCCTTCACGTCCTCAACCTTGTTGAGCTTTTCCTGAACCTATTAAGAAGCTTCATCATGGGTTGGTGTAGGGCTAAGAAGTGCAAGATCAACAAGGCAAGCTCTTAATTCAACAAACTTTGCAGCTCTGCAGCTAGGCATTAGTTTTGAGCTCGAACTATTTTGAGTTGTCTCTCCATGATAATGATTTTTTTTTTGCTTTCAATAGCTCTGATTAGATTGTGGTGATTGTATTTGGAAGGTCAAAGACATCTAGAATTGGTTACCTAGTTTCCACCAATTGGTCTTGCTATTCTTCATGCTGGGCTGTGCTCAATTTGCTGCTAATTGTTCCTACAAATGTTTGTACATCTCTAAGTGTAGAAATGTTTGTTACAAATACCATAGGTGCATTTAATGCCTCAGTAATTCAATCAAAAACCACCTTTGTTGTTATCTCCTATCCATGATGTTGCATCACCAAGACAATTGTCCCCTTGCAAACCTCTAGATGCACTGAGAAAGTAGAGGCATGTTTAGAGATGTTTGGGAATCATTGTTGTTGTGAGAGAGAGACTAGACTATTAGCTCTTAGGTGCTAGGATTTAATCTTGTGGGCAACTATGTTCTTTGGGTTGAAAAGATTAGCTCAGCTTCCTCCATTTGGATAATGGTTCAAGCCACTTCATTAAGGTTACTCATCGCTGTGTGATACAAAAATGGCTCACCGCCACTTGTTCTTGCTCATTGCTCTTGCTCAAGAAAGAGCTACTCTTAGATCTTGCATATTTATTCAAGGGTAGTGCAGGACTCCAACATTGTTTCATGAGTGGGAAATGAAGGTGGTGGTTGCTACTTATCTTCCTTAGTTATGGTAGGTATCTTATCTTTCATCATTTCTACCCAAGAGGTAGAAGGAGTATGCATGATTGTATCATTGACATAGTGAAATATTCCCACCATTTTGCATAATTTTTTGATGAGGCAAAGAAAGGGTAGGACCTTCCTTTCATGATCATTTTCCTTAAATTATTTCTCTATCTCTAGATAGATCAATTGTGGAAGGTTCACAAGGAATTTTTCACTTAGAGTAGCACATGCATGGGTAGAGAAAGTAGTCACCTTGCTAGGCATCACCATTGAATTTAGGCAATAGAACGCTATCTTGAAATATAGATGCTTTACCAGGGTGAGTGCACCATACTCCTCTTGGTCCACTCCATAGCATCATTAGGTTCACTACTTATTTTCCTTTGGGTATACTTGTGTAGAGATCTTTGCTAAATTTGTTCCAATATTAGGTAACCCAAGGGCCTACATAATAGCTTCCACTAAGTAGAACACTTGAATGTCCTTGATCTTCATAGTGGCTCTTGCCTACCTATCGTTCTAGAAGAAATATGTCTCTATGATGTAGCACTCCCCATTGGAAGTGATAATTGGACGTATGGGAAAGTTCTACAATTGCATCTTATCTTCTAGTGGAGCATGTTCTAAGAATGGTCCAAAGTTCAATTCTAGGAAAACTAAACGTTGGATGCCACAAAGATTAATATGATTAAGTTAAGCTTGAGTTAATGTGATCTTAAGTCTTGGCACTAATCTTGGTGCCTCATCTTAATGGGATTGTTTAGTTACGATTGATTCCTTAAGAATCTATTAGAAAAATTCCACTTCAGGCTCCTCCCAAAGAGGTCCCATCACATGAGTCTTTGCTACCTGTTCTTGGGCTTGCTCTTGCTACTTCTAACTCTAGGTTGTTTGTCCCTTAGTTAAGATAGTCCTCCTTCCTACATGCATTTCAATCTAGGTGCCATTTGTGATCATAACATGAGCAAGGATTAGCACTTAATGTGTAACTTTGAAACATTTGGAATACCTTATTCCTTAGGGTAGTTACACTTAGCTAAGTTGTGCTCATGACTGGTTTGATTATTTTAATATTATTTAATTAAATAGGTTATTGGAGTATGTTGAAAGGGTTTAACTCTCATAGGTTGATGATTTTATATTATTTTATTCATTAAACCCATGGAGGAGTTAGAAAAATTATGAAAAAATTTCAAGCATACTCTAGAAGCCGTAGGGTTGAAGAACAGAGTGAATTAGACAAATGGTTTGAAAGTTATGGGCTCTAGAAGGTTTGGAGCTCTAAAAAATTACAAAAAATCCCCTTATGTTTGAAGCAAATGGAAAAAAATTTCTAAGTGGTGAGTGCTATTTATAGAATTTTTCCCATGCGTTGACTAGGCCTCATTGATGGGGCCTAGTTGATGCAGTTAGCTATGTCAACTAGGCCTAGTTGACATGGTTATTGACCACCATTTACCAAGTCAAAATTCAAAAAATACAAGGATTTTTTGATCAAAATTGGAGTTAAATGGAAGTCTAGAAAGCCAAGAACACAATGAAATATATGAAGAGGATTTGAGAGTTCATAAAAGATGGAGAATGATTGGAGAAATCCTTTAAGGAGCACATAGTTGGATGCAATCGATGGAGATTGCAAAATATTTGATTGCCAAAATGTCTAAGGATAAGGGACTTAACTAGCCCAACTAAAAGCTATGCAAGTGGATCCTTCCCATAGTAGTCTTATGCTCTTTTTTCCCTTGCATAATCTCAAATAAGACGTTAGTAAACGCCATAGTTAATTAATGGTTATAAAAAGTTAAGGACCAAATCCCAAAGAATCTACCTAAGAATTTCAACATGTGAAACTAAGACATTAAACAAAAACATGAAAATTGGTAGTGAGATGAGTTATGGAAAGTAGTGATGGATGAGATAGAGAATCGAATGGATCTTCCAATCATGGTTAGATTAAGTCCCTTGTGAAGTTATGGTTAGATGACCTGATAAATGTCCAACCTTAGTCCAGATCAAAACCAATCACTTTTAATAACTTCACATTTCCACTCTAAGACCAATCCACCTCCTCAAGACACAATAATGTTTCCACAAATAATCACCATTACTTATTTGAGAAGAAAAGAAAAGTAAAAAGTGAGAAATGGCCTTAGTTAGAGGAGACCTTTAGGCATGGGTAACATGTCTTTGTAGTCCCATAACCAATGCTTGTAGCCTATTTATTTTGTCTAAGGGGTGTGATTTGAACTCCCATCATGTTTTTTTTTGAATATATTATGTTTTTTATGAATTCTTTCAGATGGGAACCACACCATGCAAATACTTATTCAACTTCTTATTATTGGTTGACATGGAATAGTAAGAAATCCATGAAAACACACATGCACTCAAGTAAGTAGAGAGGTACAAAGAGTATTGAATCCCTTTGAAGTCACACCATTTTCAAACCTTTGAATCTTTCTCAAGTTTGGAAACTTCCAAGGTCATAAGTTCGTTAAAGTTTTATTAATGAAAAGGAACCTCAAACTTCTAAAGCTAGGAAAACCATAGAGTTAGTAGATGGGTGGATGATGTGGATTCACTACATGTTCCATGAAAAAGAAACTAGTCTTAGTCATTGATCATCAAAATTCAAGGATGGAAGCTAAACATTAGCAATCAAAAACATTAGGTACAAACCACCATTAGTAACCAGCTATCGCACCATTGAGTCCTATTCGCAATAGAGCACTTTTATTAGAAGATAAGAAAAATTCACATCAAAATAAGGAAAAATATGAAATAAATTGTAAAATATTGAAGAACAAGAAAACATATGAATGATGTTATCAAACAAAAATTTGGAAAAATAAAAAAGTGTAAAATAAAAAAGGTATAAAAACAAACAAAGTGTAAAATAAAAAATGTATAAAAAAAACAAAGTATAAAATAAAAAAGTGGAAAATAATAAAAGTATGGATGGCCATCTCTCCCAGAATTGAGTTGAAAGGAAGAGCTCCAAAAGATTGAGTGAGGTCATCCATCTATTGAGGTGCTACTTCCACTAGCTTGCTTGGGCTCATGGAAAGGTGTTAGTTATTACATGTTGACTAGTTGCTTTTTGTTTGGGCTCTCAAGTTTGTAACTCAACATGGCCCCAAAAGAAAAGGTTTCATATATGATATAAGATCCTTCCCACAATGTTTGGAACTTAGTTTGTTGAGGCACATGTGTGGGGTTCCAGTAGAGAACCTTGTCATAAGGTTGAAATCTCACTTTCCTTATCCCAAGGTCATGGCGTTGTTTACTAAATGTTTCATGCACTTCATTCAAGGATAGGGCCACCAATTAATTTTCATCTAGCATGTTAAGGTTGATCAATATCTCTTTTTGTGCTAGGCTCAGGTCAAGTTCAAGGTCATAAGTTGTTAAAAGTGTATGGAGCTTAGCTTAAATTGGCAGAGTTGGTAATTTTCTGAACACCAGCTCATAAGGAGAGTAGCCTATAGGGAGTCATGTTAAGTGTTATGCATAGAGGGAATCATTAAGTTTTTTGCTCTAGTGTCTCCTATACTTGTTAATTTTTATTGTTAAGATTTTTGTGATCTCTTTATTAGTAACCTTTGCTTGACCATTTGCTTAGGGATGGTAGGCTATTATTAATTTATGCTTAACCCCCAAGCATTACATGAGCTTGTGAAAGGTGAAATCTATAAAATAAGTACCATTATTAGAAATCAATGCACATCGCACTCCAAACCTATTTACAACATTTTATTGTACAAATCGTGTAATAGTGGAAGATGTATAGTTGTTGAAGGCTATTACTTCTGCCCATTTTGTACAATAGTTAACAATAACTATTATGCATGCCTTTCCATTTGACATGGGTGTGATGGCACCCATGAATTCTATGCCCCAAATGTTGAAAGGTTCCAATGGTTGGATCCATTGCTGAGATCCCTCTATTTGAATGATCATCCCACCATCTCATTGACAACATTCACAAGAGCAGACGAATTAGTGGACATCCTTGAAGATTATTGGCCAATAGTACCTTGCCATCAAGATTTTAATGGCCATGCATCTCCCTACATAGTGGCCCTCACAAGGATCCTTATGAGTGTCTTGAAGAATGTGTAGTTGGTCAGCATTAGGAACATACCAATGAACCATTGATGCACACCTTGTAAAGATGTCCATTAATTTTCATGAAGCATTTGGCTTGATGAAAAAATTATTGTTTCTTTTGATGATCTAACTCTTGTGGCATATCTTGAGCGAGAAGATAAGTGAGAATGCCATTGTACCATTTTGGTTCAGTGGGCACTTGTTCATTTATTACTTTGACAAAGAGGAGTTCATCAGGAAATTAATTAGAGAGCGGACTCTCATCCTCTTTGTTGTCCCATCGTAACTGAGACAAGTCATTAGTGACCACATTCTTAGTCCCCTTTTGATCTACCATTGTAAGATCAAAATCCTGCAAAATCACTAGCCACCATATGACACAGGTGCTCACCTTTGGTTTATTTATTAGGAAAAAAATGGCACTATGGTCAGTGTGTAAAAACATCTTATATCCAAGCACATAATGCCTAAACTTATCCAAAGCATATACCACTGCCATCAACTCTTTCTCCACTATGTTGTAATTGAGCTATGCATCCACAATGCTTTGAATTGCATAGTGGATGTAATATGGACATTTTTGATCATCCAACTATGTAAGCACAATTTCCAAGGCATAGTTTGATGCATCTATCATGATGTGAGATGGATGGGACCAATTAGTTGCTTGTAGAATTGGAGTCTCCACAAGCATTTCATTAAGCTACTAGAATTCCTTTTTACATTTTGTAGTCTATATGAACAGAGCATCTTTCTTTGTAATCTTGACCAATGGTTTTGTGATCTTATAGAAATTTACTATGAATCATTGGTAGTAGCTGGTGTGTCCAAGGAATAACCAAACATCTTTAACGATTTATAGTGGGTGAGTTAGATGATCCAAATCCTTTTAAGGTCCACCTAAATTCTTGCTTGAGAAATTTTATGCCCCAAAACAATGCCCTCCTAAATCATGAGATAGCTCTTTTACCAATTGAGCTGAAGATTAGTCTCCATGCACCTTTTAAGTACTTGCTTAAGGCAGTCCAAGGCTTGCTCAAATGTAGTGCCATAGGTGGAGAAGTCATTCATAAAGACTTTTACTCTGCTACCAATCTGTTGCTGAAAATTGCTTAGTACCAAGCATTGATGATGAGTTTTGGTTTGTTGCATCGATTAGGCCCCATCGATGAGGCCATGTCAATGTAGTTTATTACGTTGATGCAAGGGTTTTTTTCGATCTATAAATATGAGCTCACTAGCCACATTTATGAAAGGAATTTTTCATAGAAGTAATAGAGCTCTTGCAGTTTGTCTATTTGAAAGTTAGAATATTTTTTCCTAAGTGCCCACAGTAGGAGTCATTCAATGTATGAATCTTTATTCGAGCATTATTGTACCTAAGCACGATAGTGTGTGTAGTAATAAAGATGAGCTTTCTGATAAACCTTGAAGCATTCTAGATAGATTAAATATTTCATTTATGCATTTAATTTTTTAATTAGTTATTCAATAGTTTCTAGTAATTAAGCTAATTAAGATAATTAAGCAAGATAAGCTAGATAGATTACCACATAAGTACAACCACTTAGAGTGTAACACGTATTCTCTTGGCAATCCCAGCAATGTTATTGCTTGGTACACCTAGTAGTGTAGCACTTGGTAACCCAGTAGTGGATACGTGGGTTCAGGACATGTGCTAAAAGTGGGACCACATGCTTATGCTAGAACTAGTTAGATACTAGTTAATTAGTTAATCCAATTACATTATCTCTCTTTAAATACCAAAATCATAAAATACAAAAATGATAAAAATCAAATGCCTCAATTACACTTAAGCATACTAGTGTACATCACAAGTGTAATTGGGAAGACAACGAATCATGGAATTTAATTGAATCACACATGAATGCTTGTGATTTATATGGTTGGACATAGGGGGTACCTCATTGCTCATCATTGGCACCATTGCTAGGGACTTTGTTGTTGGAATGTCTATTTTCTAAGATTAGTGAATATTATTTATATCGTTGGATGAGGTTAAGGTCAATATCACTTTTACACGACATGTAACTACTAAGCACATTGATAATTTTATTTTTTTTCTAAAATGCCTTCTTCCCATAAACATGAAGATGTTAAACCCCCAGTCCCATTGGAGTGCAAAGTGGTATATACTCATCTAGATGAGTATGTACCAAAATTCACCTTCATCCTACATCAAGATGAACAGCTATGATGGGATGACATGAAAGGAAATATCATATTGCCCCCCAATCATTTTGTGCTCGAGATGTTACTTCAAAATCTTAAAAAGTTGAGGATCTTAGATCTTCATGAGGAATACGTTGTGGATGATCATGACACTTGAGATTACCATCCCACTAAAATGCAACGCAAGTGAGATCGACACTAAGAGAAGTCCCATGAGTTTACAAAGGGGAAGCACTTTACTAATCTCTTATTCTTGCTAAACCAGGATGACAATGTGGATCCTCCTCCTAAGGGTTCTTAATATAAAAATTCTCCATCCTCTATTATTGGTAATGAGGGTGTGACCCTAAACCTACGATCCACTATTCATTAACTAGGTTCAGAAAAGAGTGATAGTCAAGGCAGGGACTTGGGTAAGCATTGCAATGGCAAGGGATCTAAGGATTATGATCATAATAAATGATGAGGTGGTGGTAGAAACTATGGTGGTGGTGACAGTCCATCTTCCTCTTCATCCTCTTCATCCAATTTCTAACATTCCTTTTCATCTTATGATTCTCATAGAAGCCATTGTCGAAATAATTGTGATGAAGGTAATCAATAAGACAATAATAACTATGAAGGCCACCAAGATTGAAGGGGTGGCTGAAACCATCATTGACATCATCGACACAGTGATGAAAATGAACCTCTATTGGTGACTCAAAGCATGCTCAACATTGCAGAGGCAATAAAGATTCCAACTAGGTATGTGAGAGATAGCTGGATCAAGTGCTTAGACATGAATAATATTTTAAGATTTGAGGGGGATATAATTATGATCTGTAGAATCATCTAAAAGCTTTCCACAATGCTTTTTCCTTACAAAATATAGAAAATGAGTGGAAAAAACTCAAGCTCTTTCTTAGGACACTCATCAAGGAAGCTGAAAGCTGGTATTGGTCCTTGGAGCTAGAATCTATTTGCAAATGGAGTACCATGTTGGAGCTATTCAATGATAAATATCAAATGTACTCCACAGTATCTAATCTGAAAAGGAAAATCCAAGGCTAGAACTAGGGAACACATGAACCCTTATGATGAGTTATCATTTTGTTAGCTGCGATATCGTAGTAATGATATCATATACGTGATATCGCAACCTATCTCCTCATCTATAAACAAGAGGTAGACAGATCTGGTAGGTAGTTAGTAATTAGAGTACATCAATTTTTGTCTCAACCCTTCTCTCCCAGTGTATGCCCGTAGTGTGGTGATTGTAACTGTATGGAATCCTTATTCGAGTGTGACGTACTTGGACATGCACATGACCAAAAATAAAGATCGAGATTACTTCATCATTGTAGCATTCACTTAGTTTAATTATTTAATTTTCATTATTCTTTATTACTTTCATAGTTAATATATCTCTACCTTTAACTCCTATTAAACATGGAATGAGTACGACTTGATCATGAGAATTTAAGTGTGACTACTTGGTAACCCAATAGCGTACCTAGGATTTGTGCTTGGTAATCCTAGTGGTAGTCATGCACGAGGTCCAAGATGTGTACGGATGATTAAGGAGTGGATGATCATTGCACTTAGGCTAGCTTAGATTCTCTCTCACCCTCTCTCTCTTAGCTTAGTTAAATCATTTTCCATTATCTCTAGGAGTTCTCCAAGGAAAGGCTAATGTACCATATCATTGATGGGCTTCGTGATGAAACAAGAGAGACTCTAGGGATGTATGCCCAAGGTCAACTATACGAACTACAAACCCATCAAGTCCAAGAGCTTATTAAGTGGATAGCAAAAGAAGAAGGACAAATGGCTAGATGGGAGAGTGTTGAAAAACATCAACAGGACCAAAGTCTCAACTTAACAGAGGTCCATAATCACAAAAAGGAGAAATCAACCTATCTCAAGGAGGAAGAACCATCTTTGCCAATACAACAATCATTAGAGAAAGTCGAGGAAAAGATCAATAAGATGTTGAAATGGACACATAAAAAGTGTGGAGAATATATCGATATTATTGGAGATAGAGTTTTGACAACCCAAGAAGTAGGACCAAGTATCATTAAACAATCAGAAAGAAGAGATGAGGAAGATAAGGGCTCAACTACCAATCATATGTATGAATGCAACATTTGCCTGTAGGATCACCCCAAGGGCCAATGCCCAATCTTGTTACATTTATATGAGCATTAGGGAAGCACGTTACACTTAGAGTTCATATAGAGATACTATGTTCAATCATAGTGGCAACAATCCCAGTTGTGGGGGAAGCCACCCCTAAACTAGAGACACCCTTCATATCATCCGAATCTAAATGCTTATTTAGTTCAACATCCTGTTTCCCCAACTGGGTCAATGTACTCTATGTCACCACATTATTACTCTCCTCAATACTATTAGCCCATGTCCTCAACACAACCACCACCTTATGTATCACCTTACAATTCTTCTAAATTTCAACACTTTCATCCTTTCCCTCCTTCTACATTGTCACCAACTATTCTTGAGGTGTTTGCATCACAACAAAAACCTACGAATGTTACTTGTGCTACTATTGCCAACAACAGTAAGAGGCCTCCTCAACATCAAAAGCGTCCCTTCTTTAGACATGACTGCAGGAAGGGACAACATAGTTCCATGATCACTGAATTTTCCAACTCAGCACAAGTCCAACACTATGGTGCATCCTTCTCTTCAAACCCAACACCTCATGTCACTTCATCAAGGCCACTAATTAACACTCGAAAAACCATATAGTCCAATGAATACATCCATGGAGAGCGACATCTCGATCCTTGCATACCATCTTATGGTCCCAAATGTCATAGTGGGTCAACTCTTTATCTAGGAACCACATCTCATAAATTGCCCCACTATGCTTACTATAATCAGGTGTGTGAACCTCAATGTGGTAAGTATGACCAAGTTTCAATATTTTCAACATGCAAGGATCCTCATCTTTCAACTATTAATCCTCGCCATGCTCAACCGTTTAGTTATGGGGGATATCCCCCATTCTAATAACAAGCAGGATTAATAAACACTTTTCAATTTCTTTAATTTTACAAATTTTTGTCCTCTAGTTTTTCATTTCTCAATTTCTTGTTTTATCTTTTTATCCTTTTGTGCTTTTTTTATCTTTTTATATTTTTGTAAGTAATCTCATCAACGAATAAAACACTCATGTGGCTCATTGGTTGAGGTGTGTTCTATGTTATCAAGTCTCAAATGATCAATTATTTGGATAGTGAGCCCATTACACCACTCATCCATTCTACAAATAAGAGGTTCTGTTCAAGGGTATAGTGACATTCTTGACATTCTTAAAACTTAAAATTAATTTTGTGTTCATTGTACCCAGAATGAAGAAGGATGAATCAAGAGGGAATGATTAGGGTGTGACATTAAGGGGACTTGCGGATTCTCTTTGGTGACGTTTGTGAGAGTTATCACACAATATGGTTGTACTAAGATCCTTGTAGCTCTAATGCAAAATGGGAGTAGAGTAATCAAACGACACTCAAAATTCCAATGCTATTCTAGGAGGTCCCACTGGAAAGACATGCACCCTTGCCTGAAGGTTGGTGGCTTCTCTGGATTCAGCAATCAAAAAAAGAAAAAAGAGAAAAAGAGAAAAAGAAGAAGAAGAAGGAAAGTGCCACAAAGCAAAAATCACTCCTCCCTTGAACAAGATGCCAAGTGATCGTACGCCTTGTTGTTATGGTACTCTCATAGTCACTCATCATGGGATGAAACAATGCGGTGTCATTGCTTAGAGGAATGGACTTGGTCTTGATCTTGGAATGATAGGTCAATGACACATTAATCATGCTTTACATGCAGGATTCATTGTGGCCGTGGTCAGTTACCTCATGCCCCCATCTCTACAGTCCCTTCTATACCCCATCTCATCTCGCTGTCCATGTAATTGTAACTCATGTCTTGTGTAGCATAGAATTTCAACCTCATTCCAGTGCTATTTACATGTATGTGTGTTTTGTGGAACCAGTATGGATTACATTTAACCCTTCTAGTGCCCAGATACACTTTTAAGAGTGGTTATGCAAGGGCATTATAGGTTGGAACCTGCTATTGGGAGGACCACTTGCTTAAGTTTTGTAATTTGCACTCATAAGCCATCTTCCACACACATCCTATATTATCCTCCACATATTTTAACCGATATTCTTTCCCTTATTATTATCCCTCCAAATTCCAACGTTCCTATGAACCATCACATGGTCTTTTTCTCTTCCTTACCACTTGAAGCCTTTAGTGATCAATTCCACCCACATATAATTACTATGCCTTCAAAACTAACTAAATTACCCTAGGAACCTTTAGCACTTGCACATGTCCTTCAATTACATTGTTAATTTCAGAAAAATCTTCAAAATTTGGTATATCCCCTCAGGTCTTAACATCGATAGGCTGCAATATCGCATATGCGATATCACGTATGCGATATCACGTCGCATATACCTATATGTACGTGACCCCCCACACCACTTACCATAATTTTCAACTATTCACATGGGGGAGTTTTTCCAATCTTTCTCTACAACTTGCGATTGTGTGCCCCTAGCTTTTCAACCTATATCTCGCTCACTGGTGCTCCGATTTTCAGTCCATTTGAACCTACTTGAACCTGGAGTGTTCAGCTTAGTTGTGGGGGAGGGACACATGCTGAATAGTGCATAAATTTGTTGAAATATTTCATCACCAAAAGGACATTATCAAGGGTAATTAGTTATAACATTAAGGATAATTGTGCGAAAAATAATTCATCCCCTTAGTTATATTGGGAAACTAGAATTGGAGACCACCTAAGTAAAAAGGACTTACTATTATAATCTTTTGGGAAACATCACACAAAGATAAAATAAATTAATTAAGGTAAGTAGTAAGGTATAAGCTAACTTTGGAAACAACCTTACTAATGATTGGCCCCTGTGTGATTGCAGATGGCCTCGAAACGTGGACAACAGGAAGGTCCTACTCAAGGTGAAAGCAAATGACCTAGGAGAGGTGAAGGAAAAGTTCCTATCAGACAACATGTAGAGTAGGAGGAAAAATCATTTAGCATTCACCAAGAAGACCCTACTACTATACAATCAAGGTAGGTAGAAGGAGGAGCTGTAGCAGTGCCTGAATAGAGACAACATCTCACGTTTCCCCAGGATTGTGTTCAAGCTATCCACGAAAGATCCACCTTCACTGCGGTGATTTTGGAATTGAATTTTGAATCTTTCATAGAGTTTGCTCCAGAGGCTGTTAGGGATCACCTCAAAGGATCCCCATTATGGCCTGTCCTCTCTAAAAGCGGTGCCTGGTACTTAGGGGAAACGTACCAATTTTGGCACAATAGAGAACAAGGCACCACAACAAACATTTATGGTGTGACAGTCAATTTCTTTGTTCAAGCCATTTTAGAAGCATTAAACCTTTTGAATACAGGGCTAAAGGTTGCTTAGTTGTCTACCCATTCAAACCTTGATGCACGACGTGTTTGGTTGGAAAGGGCATATGGCAAGGATAAGACATTTGGAGATCTGATAATGGAAGAGAGGATCTATTTCAAAATTGGAACTTATCACCTCTTCCCCATGAAGGGCTTAAAGAGAATTTCAACATATGCAGCAAGAGGATGTGTAGTGTTGATGGGAAAAGTTAATGCTAACCTGCCCTATCTATATTTTATAGAGATCCAGAGGCGGTTTGAAGAACGGAAGACTAGGAAAATTGCATTACCGTTCCCTTGTCTTATCAGGAAGTTGTGTAGACATGCTGACATTAGAGGATATACTAATGATGTCCTGTAAAAAGCCCAAAATGCTTCATATGATGAAGTACTAAGGCCACCAGTCGTAAGGAAAATCACTAGTGAGATGTTGGGATTGGAACAAGAAAAAGAATAGATGGCTGGGCCAACTGCAACTCAACTTGCAGGACCTAGCCAACTTCTAAGTATGGGACCTAGCCAACAATAGGAAGTAGGGCCTAGCATGGGCCAGGATCAACCACCGCCGCCACAAGATTACAAATCGTTGATGAGCCATCTTAGGGCCATCGCTGAGATGATTAGTTGGGGAAGTCGTGATGATGAAAATCTCTTCCATGCCATCGACGATGCCATGTAGCCCATAGTTTCTTTGGATCATGGAAGGGGTGAAGTGTCCATTCATACAGGAGGAGGGGAAAGCACTTGGTCACAATAGATCTTGGGGAACGCTGCATCTTTCCAAGTGCAATTAGAAACTGGTGAAGGGGCCATAGTGGTGGTCATGCAACACCAGGATGTAGTGGGAGCCACAGAAGTGGTTGTAGACCACATTAAAGAATCATTAAATGTACCTGTTATGCCACTGGTAGATCTCACGGAAGCAAGGGATGCTCAAACTTTGGCCAGAACCTCAATGACTCCTGTAGAACATGAGGATGTACTTGATCGATTGCTACAAATAGGACAAGTAATGAAGTCCCTATTTGACATCCCTCAGGATGTTACGGTAATTTAATCAGACCTCATTTCCACCAAAGGAAAGCTGGTCTTAACAGAGATGAGGGCCGAGCACGTTGAAGAAGAGATGCAAAAATTGCAAGAAAGGCTTGTGGCCCTACAAGCAGCACAATGGGATCCTTTGTAATTGGTTCCCATGGACTAGTTAGATGATTTCAAAACTGAGCAACTAGAAAAACTACTAATAGAGAATAAGAAGATGGTAGAAGAAAAAGAGAAGGTCGTTTGGGATGCCTCTGTAGCGCAAGTGCAAACTTATGCTCATACCAAGGCACTCAAGGCCTTACAAGAGGAAAACAAGCAGCTTGTTGCTGACAACCTTTGGTTGACCTCTGTGGAAAAGTAAAAGAATGTTCTTGAAGAACATTTTTAGTAGTTATGAGAACAACTCATCTAGGTCAACCAAGACATGAACCATTTAGCCAGGGGGAATCGAACCCTCTCAATGGAGGAGGTATGCACCAACCACCAGAAGACAACTATTGAAAAAAGCACGTGGCAAAATGAGGCTAAACGACATGAAAAGCTAAAGGAGCACTTTTGAGACCAGGTGGGGATGTACAAATAGAACGTTGAGAAGGATATCCATATGGCCAAGGCCCACATCAATGCTATCAGTGCTCAAAACACTGATTGGCAGGCCATATTGGACACATATGCATTTGTCCACTAGGTGGAAGTTAAAAAATGGGACCTGCAAATCCAAGATCTTATAGAATACATGGATTTGGAAAACCCGTGGTATGCCAACCTTGCCATGTTAATAGCAAGGTGCTTAAGAAAAGAGCTCAAGCAACAGGTAGCCACTACTTACAGCAAATATGAAACAAAATTTGCAAAACGCAAGAAGATATTGCAAAAACTAGAGATTGCAAATTCTAAACTTGAGGTGGTTAAAGAAAGCTACCAAGGATAAAAATGTGTCACAAAAAATTTCACTTGATGGCTTGTAGATTTCCAAGAATACAGAGACAAAGACAGAGGCTACGAGGAGGAACGACGGGTGTTTGCAGCTTGGTAAGTGAAGGCAAACAAAATGTTTCCACAACTATCCTGCCCATGGGAGGTGCTGACTTCATCAAACATTGGAACATTAGCATGGATAGCATAGGATCCCCAGATCGAAGAGGAGAGACTCAAGGCCATACTTCAACGCCATCAAGTCCCAAGACCTAGAGCACAAGACAAGGGAAAAGCATCCATGAAGGAGCCACCGCCACCAGGAACTACATGAGTTCCATCAATTTTGTAGCTATAGGATTTTCCTTTGCATTCTTTGTGAGGTGTCTCAATTTTGTTCTGATCCCAAATTGCAGCATGAACCCATCCTCATCAGTCAATAATCCCATACCTATCCACTATGTAATCAATGGAAGTTGTCCTCACTGTAACTCGAGGACGAGTTTTCATTTAGTCGTGGGAGTATGATGAGTTATCATTTTGTTGGTCATGATATCATAGCCATGATATCGTGTACGCGATATCATAGCCTGTCTCCTCATCTATAAATAAGAGGTATATAGATCTGGTAGGTAGTTAGTAATTAGAGTACATCAGTTTTTCTCTCAACCCTTCTCTCCCAGTGTATGCCTATAGTGTGGTGATTGTAATTGTACATCCTTATTCAAGTGTGACATACTTGGACACGCACATGATCGAAAATAAAGATCGAGATTACTTCATCATTATAGCATTCACTTAGTTTAATTATTTAATTTTCATTATTCTTCATCTCTTTCGTAGTTAATATCTCTCTACCTTTAACTCCTGTTAAACGCGGAATGAGTACGACTTGATCATGAGCATTTAAGTGTGACTACTTGGTAACCCAGTAGCGTACTTAGGATCCACGCTTGGTAATCCTAGTGGTAGTTGTGCACGAGGCCCAAGATGTGTATGGATAATTAAGGAATGGATACTCATCGCACTTAGGCTAGCTTATATTCTATCTCACCCTCTCTCTCTTAACTTAGCTAATATCATTTTCCATTATCTCTAGGAGTAGCATTAGTATAGGAACACATCATACACCTCATTTTGGACTAAACCGTATGTGACAAAGTTAACACTAGTCCAGATGGGAAGACAGCAAACTACGACTTAATAATAACTGTTTAGATAATGAACTGCAACCTAAGACAACGGAGTTCAACAGAATCACGCATGAGACCCTCATATTCATATGGTTGAGTGTAGGGGTACCTTTCCACTCATCACCTTGGATGCCACTATGAGTAGATATTATTCACTCTTACACTGATGCCCTAGCCATGGTCATTCTCAGAGGGAAGAACTTTGCCACATCATAGATGGGCTCATAGAAGAAACTAGAAGAACTCTTGGGCTGTATGTCTAAGGGAGATTGTTTGATCTAAGAGCTTATCAGATCCAAAGGCTAACAGAGTAGGTAGCAAAAGAAGAAGGTGAGTTGTGAAAGAGGGAAAGTGCAGAAGAGTATAATAGGGATCCTTCCATTATGAAATGGGAGGTCCAATTTTGTGATGAGGAGGAGTCACTATTTAATGAAGTGGTGAATAGGAAAACCTTATCTATCCAAAAATTATGGGACTCTTTGGATAAAAAATTCCAAGTTGTATGAAGATTGCTAAAGAATCCAAAGAGAAAAATAGAGATCTTAACTATAGGATTCAAAAAGAAGCTAAACATGCTTACTAGAGAGGTAAGGGCAAGGTTGTTGTTGTAGAGGAAGTTGTAGAAACTGACTTTGATGATGAAAATAGTTGTGACATTTATCAATATGAAAATCTAAAGAGTTGTTACCTTGTGGTGTCACACTTACAAGAGTCTAGGGTGTATGCATTGAATCCTTGACTAACATGTAGGCAAGCACCTAGACGATTACCTTCTCATAAAGGCAATCCAAGGTAGTTCCATCAGTAAAAACAAGCTTATTACTTGAGTGGAGCTCCTTCACAAACTTATGAATAATATCAACAATGGTACCAACCACAATTGTGGGAAATGCCACTGCCAAGGTAGTAGTACCCTTACAGAAAACTAGATCCATACAGGTACTATGTTCAACAACCCATCTCTTCAAGAAGTTCTGCAAGTCATGCTTCATTTTAGCATCACTATTACCCTACAAAGTACTATTGAACACATTCACCATCTACTCGAGGAGAAAACCCATATCCATACCACCCTCTACATCCATCTACACACACACCTCTATGCTCAACCCAATTACCTCCTACTCCATCCATGTAGGGTGAGATTCCTCTAGAGCTACATCAACAAAATGCTATAAGGGCTGTACATTCAAAATTAGCTTTCTAGTTAAGTGGTTTGGATAATTGATCTAGAAAAGCACCCTTCTTCTGAGCCAAAAATCCTCTCCAACCCTCACAACCTAGTACAGTTGATCGCCGTGCATATTTAACACCCTCATCCTCTACATCAAATATCTTCAAGTGCCCTTCAAACTAAATGACACATCATATCCACATTGTGATGTTAACTCATGATGTTTCTGATTTGATCAAGGTTAGCAATCTTCTCATGAAAAGATCTAACCTAGGAAGTCCACTCATTTACCTACATATCACTAGACATAAGCCATGCAAGGCTCTTCTTGACTCTAGTTTTGGTATCAATCTCATCTCTCATGACATGTACAAAGCTTGGAACCTATCACTTCTCAATAAGAGTAACATTCATTTGGAATTGGCTAACTAGTCAATTAATATCCCTCTAGAATTAGTAGAGGACATTATGACCATAGTTTGTGGGTGGTCCTATCTTGTTGATTTTCTAGTGATCAAAGCTGAAAATTGCAAAGGTGACTTTCCCATCATTATGGGAAGATCTTGGTTAAGCATGATTAATTTACGTATGGGCATAAGGGACCTCTCCTTGAAAATCTCTAAGAAGAATGAATTTGGAAAGCTAGAGAACAAGCATGTTTCATGCATCACTTATAGTGATAATAGGTGCAATTATATGAAAAATATTTAGTTCATCAAAAGTACATACATTAAAGCATGCAATTAGTGTGCACAAGAAATTGATATTCAAAGGTGTCTGTACACAACAAGCACAAAATATGAGGGCACCTAGTATCTAATAGTTGACTCAGAAAGCAACACATTATGCATGGAACCAACTAAGAGCCTACCATATGCTTATGTCGAAAGCATGGATGAACTTAAATAAGTTCATTCCAAACTCTTTGATGAAGATGATGATACTTGTTAGGGAGAGTTGGAAATCCCTAATAACTTCAAGAAAGAGCCCTTAGAGCTAAAAACTTTACTAGTTGGCATGGAGTATGCATTCTTAAATAATGGTAAGCTGATCATAATTAATGCCAAACTTGCTCCTAAATAAAAAGTAAGGCTATTAAAGGTGGTCAACAAATGGTCAACAAACTTTGCTTAGTCATATCCCAAGCTAACTAGAATCAATGTAAGGATATGCTAGCATTGCATTTACATCAACCTAGCCATGAAGCTAAGAAGGTAACCATAGAGACAACTAAACCCCAAATTGAAGCAGATCGTCAAGAAGAAAATTGAACTTCTCAACGTAGGGTTCATCCCATCCATGTAGGATAGTGAGTGGATTAGCCCACTCTTAATTGTGCCAAAGAAAGGTGGTAAGTGATGGGTTTGCATTAACTTTAGGCTATTGAACATGGAAATATTTAAAGATCATTTTCCATTGTTGTTTGTTGACCAAGTGTTGGACACCATCTTTGGGCATTGCTATTATAGATTCTTAGATGGTTATAGTGGCTATAACCAAATCCAAATTGGACCCAAAGATTAGGCCAAGATGACATTCACCATTCCCTAGGGAACTTTTGCATATTGTAAGATGCCATTTGATCTGTGTAATGTCCCTACAACATTTCGATGCTTGGTCCTTAGCATCTTTCAACAATAGATTGGTAGTGTTGTGGAAGTTTTCATGGATGACTTCTCCGCCTATGAAGAAAAATTTGAGCAAGCCTTGGACTGCCTTGAGCAAGTACTGAAGAGATGTGTGGAAACAAATTTGTAGCATAATTGGCAAAGAGCCATCTCATGGTTCAAGAAGGCATTGTACTAGGGCATAGAATCACTCAAGCAGGGATTGATGTAGACCCTAAAAAAATAAGGGTTATCCAAGGAATAACATACCATCTAAAGATAGTTAAAGATGTTTAGTCATTCCTTGGTCACATTGGTTACTACTGGCAATTCATAGAGAATTTCTCTAAGGTCGTAAAACCATTGGTAAAGCTTACAAAGAAAGAAGTACCTTTCATCTAGACCAAGCAATGTGAACATACATTCTAACAGTTAAAGGAGAAACTCATAAAAATACCAATCCTATGGGCACCAGACTAGTCTAGACCATTTCACATCATGATAAATGCATCTAACTACACCTTGGGAGCAGTTCTCACGCAGTTGGATAATAAGAAACATCTATACTACATCCACTACATAAGCTAAAGCATTGTGGGAGCACAATTAAAGTAGATAACCATGGAGAAAGAATTAATGGTAGTGGTGTATGCTCTTGAAAAGTTTAGGCACTATGTGTTTGGCTACAAATTATTTGTGCATATGGACCATAGTACAATTCACTTACTCATGAACAAGCCAATGGTGAGCCCTCATATTATATGGTGTCTTGTGAACTTGCAGGAATTCGATTTGATAATGGTAGATTAAAAAGGGACCAAAAATGTGATCGCTAACTAGCTCTCTCACTTAATGTGGGATAATAAAGAAAGGAAATCCTACCCTCTTATCAGTTTCTAGATGAACTTCTCTTTACATGAGCACTAAATGATCAAACACTTACAAAAACAACTTGGTATAATGGCATCCTCACCTATTTTCTCACTCAAAAGATGCCACAAGATCTTGACTTTAGAAAGAAGAAACAATTTCTTTATTGGGTCAAATACTTTATGGAAATCAATGGACACCTTTATAAGGTGTGTGTCGATGGCTTAATTCATTGGTGTGTCCTTGATGAAGATCAACTATGCATTCTCTAGGATGCACATGAAGGGCCTTGCAGAGACCACTATGCAAGGAGATGCACAACCATAAAAATCCTAATGTTAGGATACTATTGGCCTACAATCTTTAAGGATGCCCACCAGTTTGTCCAATCTTGTGAATGTTGTCAATGAGATGGTGGGATGATCGCTCACATGAAAGATCCTCAACAGTGGATTCAACCACTAGAACCTTTTGACATATGAGACATTGACTTCATGGGTCCCATCACACCAATGTCCAATGGAAAGGCATATATCATCATAGTAGTTGACTACTACATAAAATGGGCAAAAGTAGTAGTTGTTACTAATTGTACATCATCCACTATTGCTAGATTTATATAAAAAAATGTTGTAACTAGGTTTAGGATGCCACATATACTAATTTCTAACAATGGAAGTCATTTCATAGGTGCCACTTTTAGAAAGTTAATGTAACACTTGGGGGTTGAACATAAATTAACAACATCATACCATCCCCAACCTAATGGTTAAGTAGAGGTAACTAACTAGGAGATCACAAAAATCTTAATGAGAATCATAAGCAAATATAGGAGAGATTAGAGCACCAAACTTAATGATGCCCTCTAGGCTTATCACTCAACATGAAAACTTCCTATTGGCTACTCTCCTTACGATTTAGTGTATGAAAAACTTCCAATGCTCTTTGAAACACCACCAAATTCAAGCTTTCGGGTCTCAACTGTAGATTTTTCTAAGTGTCAAAACTTGGCAAGTTTTATCTAAGTGTTGAGACTATGCTCCCACTGCTAGGACTACACTCTAGAGCATATCCAGCATAGTTGACACAAAAAGCCCATATTTGCAAGATTTTTCTTAAGTGTTAACAATAGCTACAAATCCTTCTAAATGTCTTGGCTATGCTCACCCTACCGGGACCATGCTTCAAAGTGTAGTTAGTGTAGTCAACCTTGACATGACTAGTTTTGCAAATTTTCCTAAGTGTTGAGCTAGAGGCTTCCAAGCATGATTGGGATGAAATAAATAGTTTGGTAGATTTTCTAACTCCTAAGCCTATGCTCCCTACTATGCTTTAGAGCATAGTTAGTGTAGTCTGCATGAGCACATCATCTTTGTTAGTTTTTTGTAGGTGTTAAGGCTACACTCTCACCTCCGAGACTATGCTCTAGAGCATAGCTAGAATAGCCTACACTGAGCATCATTTTCTAGCAATATTTGCCTAACTCCTTAAGGTACACTTTAGAGCATAGTCAACGTAGTCTGCTAGAACTACCTTCAGAAGCCTCCAAACTCAACACTATCCTACATCTCAGCACTAACATTCCTTTGGCAAGTAAGATTAGTAATTTGCATTTCATTTGCACCCATCCATTTGCCCCTAACTTGTACCTATGATTTATACCACTTGAGAGAGTGGATAGCATAGTCTCAAAAATTACTTTATTTTGCATTATTTTTAGGTACATTGTAGTTTGTTCAACACTTGCACATGTAGTATTGGCATCATAGTCATAGTTTGGTATTCTAATAAGATCCATTGAAGCACACCTGCAAAATACCATTTTTCTTCAGTGTGAGCATAGTTGGGGCTAGCGTAGTTCCAACTACCTCTACCACATGGCACCCAATCTGCGATTCATGCTAACCCTAGGCCTATAAATACCCCCATGCTTCACATTTTAGAGGTAAGCATTTTGAAATATTCATTTGGAAAATTTAAACATTGGCATTTTTGGAACTCTTACAACCAAGCACACTTGGAATTCTGGCAAACCTTAGGACACCACCGGACATTGTTGCACACCACTATGGTATCATTGTACACCGCCTAGCACACTATTGACCACTGCAACTTGTAAGACATTGAGGCAACCAACTCAATAGGCTTAGACTTCACAACAATATTAGTTCTTCATAGCTAGACACCCTGAGACTATGACTATATTGCCTACTATGCTTGTTTCTACACCGCGTACCTCCTAAATGTTTCTTTGTAATTGACTACACTTTTCCCCATTTGGGATGGTGCCTTTCTCTCTTGCTCATATCCTATGCAGTTTTTGTAGTTTTTAAAATATATTTTAGCATTATATTTAAATTTTCACTATTTAAGAAATTATTTGCACATTTGCATCCTTGTTTTTGCATCTGAAACCTTTACTACCCTCACACTTGTGGACACTGTGGACATTGCAAAACACCACATCCCCTTTAACACCCATTTCATTGTAACACCTATAAGTCCTAGTTTAATCAACAAGATTATCCTGAGCACCCTGCCTCCATTCCCAATAGGCCCTCATGTGAAAGGAAGGTCAAGGCTATATGATCGTTGACCTCTTGGAGTCCCATTCCAGCCTTCAACATTTTTGGTCGCTATAGTCTTCTGGAATTAAAAGGAGGACCTTTGCCATTTCCTTCTTTCTTCATGCTTTGAATGATGCCTTGCGTGCTCTCTACACCCTGTGCAAATTGGTTCTAGTCATCAGTTTCCCTATAACCTAGCTTGACAACACTGGTGTTTACACCTAGCCAAATTCTGGGTCTTCAATGAAAAGTAGCTGGCTCTAGCGTAGCAAGCATAGTTGGCTTTGAGCATAGTTCTAGAGTTAATCATTTTTAGCATGTTTTTCATTGCATTCAAATTTAGCCATTTTTTTTTGCATTTTATACTTATTCATTTTTTTCTTTCTCTTTTTTTTTGAGCAGTTGCATACTTAGCCATTTTCCTACATTTTAGCACTTAGCCATTTTCCTTCTTGTTTTTCATAAGCACCTTTTTTGCATTTTCCTTTGCACCATAAACCCTAAACAACCTTCAACTTTTGCTCCGAGCATGGTTGTTGTCTGACCTATTCAATGGAAAATCCAAATTAACCTTCTTGGGTTTGGGGACCTTGCTTTAGCACAAAGGCAATCTCTTAGGTAGCTTAACCTACCTCCCAAGGTCATGGTGCTCAGTGACGAGCAATATAACTTTGTTTGTGCAAAACTATAGGTAGGTTTGCCCTTAGACTACTAAGAAATGAAAGCCAAAAGTAGTTATGAGTGCAAGCATCATAATAGCAGGAAATGGTTCCTTTCTGATTTTGACTTTGTCCTACTCATGGAAGATTACTAGTGGATGCTGGACAACATCATCTATAACATGGGCTATGAGGCAGGGATGAACTATAAGGAGCCCCTCCAGGAGGATTTGGACAAGTTTGAGGCTTAATCTGAGCATGAGAATCCATTCCATGTCTCATTCTAGTAGATAGCCTCTGCTTTTATTCCTCTGATATCCTATAGCCCGGTGTCATCGCCCAGGTCAACACCTATGGTGGCAACTCACCAAATGCCATAGATGCACTAGGATGCTACTTTTCCTTTTAGCCTTTCCTTTAACATGCCCTTCATGATCCCTTTGTAGTATCTACAACCTTCATAAACTTTTTAGCTTGTTCAGCCCATTCAACTTGTTCAAGTTGTCTAGCCTTTTGTAGTAGTAATCGTTGCACCTACGTAGCCCCACATGCACATCATGCACATTCCTCCCTCATCATACATGAATCAAGCATTATTTGTCTTGCCTATCGTAACGTATTGGTACCCTTTACAATAGCCCAACCCATAAACTTGTGGTGGGGTCCAAGTGTTGTATCCATGGTATAGCCCAAGCAACAAGCATCGCATGTGGTTACATAGCCCAAAGTTGGGTCATGGGCCACCCAACAACCACAACAAGTAGCACAACCCATGTAGCCCACCATTGCAACCACACTTGGCTTGGATCAAGCATTCTAGCTAATCCAAAGCCTTACTAAAAAGGTCAAGTGGCTTAAGGCTACCTCCTCAGAAACCATCCACATGATGGACTTTTACTAGGCAATCCAATCAGTCCTGCAATTCCACCACTGGCATTACCCATAGGGGTTCCACCCATAATTCACCAAATACAATGATGAAGGGGACCTCAACGCCCATCTGGTGACCTTCTAGTTAGAATGCCTCCTGTTATAGGCATGGGCAAACACCATCATCTATGTGTTCACCATGTTCCTAACTAGTAAGGCATTAGACTGGTACCGCATGCTTCGTAGGGCTTCCATCACTTCTTTAGAGGAATTGCTTAGCCAATTCATCACACACTTCAAATGCAACTTGAAGCCTAAGGAAACTCTAGACCAGTTGATGCAAATCAAGTAGGGCCACCTAGAGCTTGTGCAAAGATTTATTTAGTGATGGAGTGCATCGTTTAACAAGATCCATGAGCCAATCATGAAAACCCACCTACTAACCATCTTCAAAGGTGCAGTAAACAACTTCATCAAGTCAAAGCTATATTACCTTGCCTCATAGTCTTTAAACTAAACGTTTGGTCAAACTACGAGCATTTAGGATGTGGTGGAGGCTAGCAGGGATCTGACTTATGTGGCCTACAAGAACCTATACATAGAGAAAGAGAAAGATAATGACAAGGACAAAGGCAAGTAAGCAACCACAACCATTGCAATAGTGGCCAATGAGCCTAAGCTAACCAATGCCAAACCAACGACCAAGACATTCAAGGCTTTAGCCAACACTGCTATGAAAGATGAAGGCAAAAAATATGAAGCAGACCAATCCAAAGAACCAACAGATGCCCCTAACCCTTCGGAAGATGCTTTGTGGGTAGAATTGCCCTTTGACATAGCTAAAAAAGGTCAAGGTGAATACCATATTGTACCCTTTAGGCCTTATGTGCCTCCTAACCCACATCAAATTAGGAAACAACTGTGCAACTAAGGCATTCCCTTGGTCCAATAGGCATCGGGTCCTTGCCTAACCCACCTACGCACACTTTCCTTATTTGCATTTTGTTTGCATTTTATGTTAGCTTGGTTGTTAGCATTTTTTTGCATTTTTTATTTCACACGCATTTATTTCTTCTGCTTATGCATTTTTGCTAAGGTTATGTTTTTGCTTAATTACTTGTTAGTAGTTAGTTTACACATAAAAAAACAAAATGCATAAAAATCATAAAATTACAAAATTACAAAATGTCATGGCCCACCAAGGCCTAAAATTAGCAATATTTTTGTCCTTAATGCCATGGCCTAGAATGGCCCAAAACTACCAAGCATGGCCCACCATGGTCCAAAATTGGCATTGCAAGGCCTGCCATGGCCCAAAATTGGCATCACATGGCCCGCCATGGCCTAAAATTGACATAACTCTTTCATTACGGCATGGCCCGAAATGGCCTTAAAACTATCATTGGGGCCTGGAATGGCCTAAAACTATCAAAATGTTGTCTATGCATGTGGCCCGAAATGGCCTAAAATTGACAATCCCTATAGCCTAATTGCACTAGGTCATCCCAACATGAACATCAAACATAGCAAATAAATACAAAAATCCACTCATCATACACTCCATGTAGTAAAAATCCACTACAATTCATGAAAAAATAGTACATGTCATCTACATTACATAGCAAAATTACACAAAAATAGAAAAGCACCATAGGACTACATTAAGGTCTACTCAACTAGTAGTGCTAGGTGGGGGTGGAGGATCCTCTTCTTTCACTGTGTCGCTAGGACCTGTAGCACCACCTGGTGATTGTTAACAGCAACAAAGACAAAAAACTGTAAGCAAATGTACAATATGCAACTAACAATAAAAAGCATAAAAATAAAAATCTAACTTGAGAGGGTCCTGCATTAACCATGTCTAGAGGCATTCTATCAAGGCCCTTCTCCAAGTGTTGAAGGATCTCAACCTTTGATAGCTGTGTCTAGTCTTCTTGGGCAAAGTCAACATCCACAAAGGTCTTATCTTTGTCCATGAGAGTCCATGCAAATGGTTTCATAGAAAAAGCTATAGATGAAGCCTCCTTTGAAGCCATGGAAATCTCCTACTTAGGAAGAAAACTAACCACTATGTGGTGTGTAAATATCTAAAAAGCCTAACCCCCACTAATCACCTCAATGAATAACTCAACATGGTGGGCTTTAATAAACTATTCTTTAAGTTGTTGCAAATACGCATCTCACTCATGCTTATAGTGGTGCTTGTTGTCTTTTTGTGGGTGCCCTCATTTGCACACCTTAGCATTAGAGCTCTTCCACTCTTGGCCCTTCTGGTCAAGTAGATCCATTTGTAGCCTCTACTTGATGATCTCCTCATTAGCCTCATTCTTATCCCATATAGCTAACTGGTACCTGCCATAATTGATCTCTAGAGTTTACTAGGCACTATCTCCCCATGCTCAAGCTGACAAAAAATCATATCAAGACTGGATGTCCCTAATCTTCATGTTCTAGCTTACCACTGTATCCTAAAGCTTGTGCATGCATTTCCACAAGTGCTCATTCGAGTGCTTGAAGGTCCATAATGCTTTTGCACTGGAAAGTACACACTTGCAAACTACCTTGTACACATGATGAGGCACTTAATCCACTTTAGGAGGGCATTTGGGGATGAAATCCACCTTAGCCACCTGGTTTGGATCCAAGCAAACCTTAGAACCCATTGGCATGCAACAAGCGAATTAACATTAGCCATAGATTAAGTGTAAAATTGGTAAAGTAACCTAAGCAAAAACATAATAACATGCATATTGAGCTTGGGATCCACCTGCTATATGCGGTCTAAAATATCCTTAATAATCCCTTCATGTGATAGGTAGGCATGGATGATGGACCGCTAGTAGATGCATTTGTGGCTGCATAATAATAATACTTTTCAAAAACCAAATAGCCAAAGCTTCAAGAGTGAAAGGGCAAAAAAAAAAAAAAAAAACAAATGGTGACTTAAAGCACTTCCCAAACAAGCCCTTAGGTGTGAGTGCAGGGGGATCTCCCATCCATACACCATCAAAGAGCTTAGCAAAATCACCCTTGTCAAGGTGAAATAGCCTCTCTGCATCAAATTGTTAAAAGGTCTCTATGGCCTCATGCAACTCCTCTTAATGTGCCTCCTCCTTAGCTTGAAGAGGTGTCGTCTCTACCATTGTTGCTGTCACTGCTTTGGCAGCTCTCTCACCTAACTCATGAACATAGAATAATAGCATTAACATAACATAATAAGAAAACATAAAAATTATAAACATAGAAAATTTTTAAAAAAATTTATCTACACATGAACTAACCCACAACATCTATGCGCAAGCTGGGTATCTTAAGGTGAATTTTCTTGGTGCTTGCTTATCCAACCACAAGGGTTGCCTCCTCTGTTGAGCGTGGCCTCTTAATCTTTGCATTAGAAAGCCTCACCATTTTTGTAATATAATAGTTGACCTTATTCATGTTCCCAATAATGATTGGGGGACACTTGCCCATGATGTCATGGGAGTAATGTAACTATAACCTTCTCAAATGGACTTTGGTCATAACTAAGTACGAATCATCAATCCCCTCTAGGGGGTCCTACATGTGAGTGGTTGTGAATAAGTGCCTAACCCAAGGCTTGGACAACTACTCGTGATCCTGTAGTACCCATTGCCTACTATCTTGGACCATTAGAAACTCTGTGAACCTTCATAGATACGTTGCAAAAAACATGAAGTGCATGTGAGATCTCGCTTAGAGGTTGTAGCAAAGTCTAATGATCTTTGCTTGTGGTTCAATGATGAGGAAGGGAGCCTAGTTGAACCTTGTTCTCTCCTCTATTACCTCCCTCATCACCCGCACTTGCTCCACACTAAAGATTTTTTCCTTGGAAGAGCAACTTTGGAAAGGCACAAGCACGAAAAAGAGGGTACAGCTCCCAAATCTTAGGCACCCACACGTTTCTAACCATGATGCCTTTATGAGATCAGGTGGCTTCCAACCATTCCTTAATCTTTCCTTTCTTGTCCACCTCTCTACTGGCCTTGTCAATGAGCCTTCAGAGAGAAAGCCAAAGAGGTCAGCAAAGAAAGCATCATTGAGTCTAAGACTATCCTCACTCTATGCACATGGGTGATGAATTAGTGGGTGTCATTGCTGAACAAGTCAATAATGGTGACCATCTCAACTACCAAAATTCTTTGGTTAAGGGCCAAGAAAAGGTCCATCAACCCAGCCCCGCGTGAGCAAAGTGGTCGATGCCTTTGAGGCCCAATGGCACAACCAATGTTGTGCCCCCTGCACATCACCATATTTCATTATGAAGGTGGCCTTGCTATGGCCTATGATGACCATTGTCACCTCTTCTGAAGCAATTGTAGTTGTAACATAGGAAAAATTAACGTTAGCACTATGTAAGGGCAAATCAATGAGTGCATGTGAGCAAGCTTAAAAATCAAATAATAAGTGCTTATGCGGAACAAATAGTGTGCGCGATGGAGGTGGTGGAGAAACTGGCTCCTCAAAAAGTTGAGCTTTCCACTAGCCCATCCCTTATCAAGCTAATCAAAGGTCCTACACCACTCAAATGCCTTTGGGTACCGAGTAGGATAATTCTCTAGGTCCTTTCCCAGTTACTCAATCATAGCCTCTCGAAAGTTTGAACTAGAGGAGAATACCTTTAGGGTGTTGTGGGTCAAGGCAAGAGCCCTTGATTCATCATGGAGCCCTTGATCATCAACTTTAAATCTAACATTGAGAATGAGAAATTAGTAATTAGCAAACTTAGCATGGGTTGATATCAAAAAACATAACACAAACTCATAGGAGGACTTACCCTCTATCATAGTATATGGTACCAGGTGGGTTCTAGAATATGGTATGCACATGTAGAGCAACAAAGAGGGTGTTTTTCCTATTGTAACAAGAGAACTCCAACATTTTCTAAATCTTGGATAAAGGGTGAGTGCCCCTAGGGCCTCACCTCGAACCACCTTCTCAGTCATCACTAGTTATGGGCTCACCTCGAACCACCTGCTTGAACTTTAGTATGTCCTAGTTGGCCATGAGCAACAATGTCTCGATGATGGTGCCCATAGCCTCCACTGCTAAGTGTGACCACATAATCACATTGTAGTGCTATAGTGAGAATGCTAGGAATTTGAATGCCTCTAGCTGAAACCATACCGCATGATGACCCAATTTCATATCTAGTGTGTAGCAAAGAATGTTGACAAGCTCTAGAATGACTAAGATTAGCTTTAGCAATACCCTGTGATCACACAAATGACAAATGTAGTGTTAGTATACAATAGATGCATTTTAATAAAAATAAATTAATTTACACTTAGCAAAAATTAGCATAACTTAGTGAAAAATATCCTAGGGACCTTTGGGCCCCACGGGTATAGGACATTAATATGCACATTTGACACACTTGGTACTCATTGGGGTAAAGCATGTTGTTGTAGCATTAACATCTTGTTTCACATGATTGCACATTTGGCATTACACTTTTCATGTTTTGGCAATGCGACATTATCATTTTGTGTCTCACGAGTTTAACATTTTTGCATAAAATCTTCTATAAGTTTTCTAACCCTAGGTAATGTAGTCTAGAAAAGTTTGAAAAAAAATTCTACCTTTGGGCTACCTCCAAGAGCACAGTCTAGAAGCACAAAACAATTTTTCTATCAATT
>MNCI01030652.1:16911-42912 GCA_015680685.1 Gnetum montanum | reverse complement strand
AAAATTAAAAACTTTCAAAGAAAAAATTTTAACTATTGGCTATGCTCCTAGCAAGCGTAGCCTCAAAAATGATAACCTTTTTGCAAAAAGAAAAACTAACAGTTCAGTAGTATGACTTGTGCACCTTGAACTCTCTATTTCCACACACTTAGTGCCCATCGTAGCTGCACCAATGGCTTTATTATCATGCTTCCCCCTCATATCCCCAATGATAAAAATAAAATTGTTAAGGAGTTTTACTAAATTCCTAACCTATGGAAGTTGTCCACGGTAGCTACCAGTGCTCATTGGCTTGCCCCTACATAGAAAAAATTTAAAATAGAGTGAAAGAAAGAGGCAAGAATCCTCTGTCGCGTGCTACACTTTGTTGGCAATGGCTCCAAGGTTGCTACCAAACCCTCATCCTTATCTTGCACAGGGGATGGAAAATGATGAAAAAATTTAAAAAATAAAATGGCAGGGATCCCTTACTATGCTCTTGACCTTGTGGGTGATGGCTCCTAGCCATCGTTGCCCCACCTTCAATTTCTACCTTGGTCATGTGCTAAGGTAGAAACTTGACTACAACACTGCACTCCCCCATTAGCACATGGCCATGATGGCCACAATGGCAATGGCCCTTTCCATGATAGGAGGGGGTGATTAGCAAGCCCACATACAAAAATAGAGCTCTTATTCATGCCATTCCCTTCCTTACCATGTGCCCTGGTAGCCACCACTTATGCATAAAAATGTCATTTTTGCAAGGATCCCTAGCTACATCCCTGTTTCATAGGTAGAAACTCTAGGGCTGTTGCTGAACCTTTCCATGCATCTCACAATGAAAAAAAAGAAAAAAATAATTTTTTGTTTAGACCCTACATAGACCCATAGCTTCCCCATATGCAATCATGTAAGCCACTATAGTGGTCGCAGCTACAAAAACCCTCACTCTTAGAAAATCGTAATTAGAAATCCCTACCTAGCATGCATGCCCTCACGACTATAGTGGTTCAAATAGTCATGGTGGTGATGACATCCCAAACCCCCAAAATACCTAAGTGTGTGAAGCTGGAAGATGCAAACAATGAAAAGGGGATGAACGTAGTTAGGGTACCTAGAGATCTGTGCTGCCTTGTGTTCCTCTACATGTGCCCATGGTGGGTGCTCTAGGACTCACTCTCTCTCATCTAGTTTGGCCAAGCTAAAGTGCTAATGTTCACTTTAGTGCAACATTATAGGTGACTATGCTCTAGCAACTATGCTACATTCTGAAAAGTTCATTTTTACCTTTTGATAATGACAAATTTACCAAGGGTAAAACACGCTTATATAACCCTAGGGACCACTTCAATTTTTACCTACCCAAGACTACGCTCAATAGTTTCGAGTCTAGTCACATGTGAGCATAGTCACCAGTGTTAGAAAATTTTTTTATTTTTCTGATTGTCTTCAGACTTAGAAAAATTTTAAAATTTTTCTAATTGCCTAATGAGTTCCTTAGCAAATTTTTCTTTCCTGATGCACCAAACCTCATTCCAATAATGCATTGAGCACATCCCATTATCTATTACAATGTTAAACTAGCACTCAATGGTCCACTAAGACCTTAAACTAACAATCTTGTGGCTTGCTAAGGCCTAAAATCAGTCCACACATCCCTTGCTTTTACAATCGTATTTACAAACTTAGGCAAAAATTTATCACATTGTTTTCTTTAACTATGCATATTGCTCTCATTAAGATAGGTGTAGCTTGACATTTTTTTGGTTATTTTTTGCAGGATTATTGCAGGATTCACAACATGACTATGTATGAGCATCTTTGTTTACCTCTGGTCCTCACCGAGCCCCATGGTGATCTTACATGATGTATTGATCCATAATGCCTAGACCTTAAGCCTGTAGCCTATGATGAATACATAACATTTGTAGAGGCATCGCTAGACTAGCTAGACCATCTAGGTAAGGCTTTAGATCTAGTGTTAGGTGACATCACCAAAGATCCCCTGTTAAAGTCCCTGTAGCAACATTTAGTGGTGAGGCAAAAACATTGAAACTTAGTTCTTTGCTAGAGCCTCAACATGCTTAAAAGATCACAAAAGTACTTAATGAAAACATCAAGGCATTTACATGGTCTTACAAAGACATGCTTAGCCTAGATCGTTACGTAGTGCAACACAACATAATCCTTGATTCCAACATGAAACTAGTTAAGCAAAAATCCTGTAAGGTTAGGCTTGAGGTGGTGTTGGTAGTCCGTGATGAAATCACCAAGCTCTACAAAGCTAGTTTCATCCAGGTTGTTGACTATGCAGACTAGGTCTCCAACATCCAAGCTGTTGACTATGCAAAAAAATGAAAGTCTATGCATTTGCATAGACTTTCAAGACCTCAACAGGGCCACCATTAAAGACAACTTCTCAATGCCTAGTATTAATCAGTTGGTTAATAATAAAGTTGGTCATGCCTTGTTGTCCTTCATAGATAGGTTCTCGGGTTACAATTAGATTTGAATCAACCTAGAGCACCAACATAGTACTACCTTTATGACCCCTTGGGGTATATTTTGTTACACCATGATGTCCTTTGGACTCAAGAATGTAGGAGTGACTTATCAACAAGCCATGATGTACATCTTTAGTGATTACCTATTAGGTCTACTCAATGATTACGTTGACGATATAGTAGTTAAATCCAAGGCACAACCATGCAGATGACCTAGACCTTGTGCTCAAATGTTGCATGAAGCACGAACTTAGGCTAAATCCTAAGAAATGCATCTTTGGCATTAAGATGGGATGCATGCTAGGTTTCATAGTATCTGAAGTAGGCATACGTGTAAACCTTGATAAGGTTAAGGCCATTATCAACTTGGCACCATCAACTAAACTTAAGGAGCTACAAGGATTAGAAGGTAGATTACAATTTATACGATGGTTTATCGCATGGTTGATCGACAAGTTGCAACCAATGCAACACTTGCTCAAAAAGGGGGTCCACTTTGAGTGGATAGTTGAATGCCAAGCAACATTCAACAACCTTAAAGAGGAGCTAGTTCAACTTCCAATGTTCTACTCTCTACAAGAAGATAAACCATTCTACATCTACCTTGCTACCTCAGATGTGTCCATTGCTTCTCTACTTTGCCAAAAGTAAGATGATGGTACATAGGTCCCTGTATACTACCTAAGCCATGCATTGGTTTCCTATGAATCAAAGTATAATGATGTGAAAAAGACTTGCCTCACCTTAGTCTTCACACTTAAGAAGTGAAGGCATTATCTTTTCCATAGCCAAGTAAACATCATTTGCAAAAGTAATGTACTCCAAGCCATTACAACAAATATCTACAAGAGTAGTTGCATTGCATGCTGGAAAGTAATAACCATGGAGTTTAACTTACATTACATTACACAGACATCAACCAAAGGTTAAGCAATAGATGTACATCTTATGACTTCCCCAATTAATGAGTAAGCAATGATAGATCTAAAATTTTTGGATGTGCATCTCACTAGCATAAGCGAAGTGCTTGAAAAATTTGAGGCACTCTTACACTTCAATGGTGCTTCAACCTCCCAAGGGGGTAGTGCCATTGTAGTAATCATGTTCCCCTATGAGGGGATCCTACCATTCACATATCATTTCATGTTTTCATGCACTAACAATGTGGTGAAGTACAAAGGTCTCCTCTGGGGCATCTTAGTAGCTCGTGACCTAGGAATACAAAACCTAATGATCTAAGGTGATTTCTAATTAGTTATCAACCAAGAGGTTTACACTTGTAAAGCTTAATACTTGAAGTCTTATTGTGACTTAGCAAAGCACTTACTCAAGCAATTTGCAACCGTTGATGTTCAACATATTCCTTGCAATGAAAACTTCATTGTTAATGAATTAGCAACATTAGCCTTAAGCATTGAACTTGTAATGTTCCGCGCATTGCCCACTGCAATGGAAAATTGCACTATGCCTATCATGCAAAAAATTAACATTAAATCCATAGCCATAGTAAGCATAACCCATGCAGTAGATTGGTATGATGATATCAAGTTGTACCTCCTACAAGGTGAACCCTGATAGTAGCTAGCCACTGTTTAAAAAGATGTAGTGCGGAAATGATTGCAATAGTGCATTATTATAGGTGATAATACTTTGTGCCATCGATCCTACAATGACATATTGCTAATATGAATTAGTAATAGTGAAGCATAGATAATCGTTGAACAAGTCCATGAGGGACTTTGCGGAGGCCACATAACACCTAAGGTGATGGTGGTGAAAATTAGACACTTAGGCTACTATTGGCCTTACATGGAGTAGGATTGTATCTCCAAGGTTAAGACATGCAACACATGTTAATGGTATGGTAACTTCATGCATGTGCCACTTGCTGAGCTACATATAATGCAAATCATGTGGTCATTCCAATGTTGGTTGTTAGACATCATAGGAACTATAACTTCTTTGTCCTCCACAAGGCATAGCTTCATTATAACCACCATTAAGTACTTTAAAAAGTGGGTTGAAGCTATTCTCCTTAGGAGGACTACATTGCAACAAGCTTAAAAATTCATACTTGATAACATATTGTCCTGTTTTGGTTTACCCATGACCATAGTCACAGACAATGGGCAATAGTTTAGTAGTGTTGAGACTAATGCCTTTTGCGAGTGCCTTGAAATCAAACATTCCTTTTCATCACCGTACTACCCATAGGAAAATGGCCAAGCAAAGGCCATAAACAAAGTCATTGTCAATCTTCTAAAGAAGATTCTTTGCAGTAGTAAATGATGATGGCATGAGCAGCTGAGCTACGAACTCTAGGCCTACCACATAACACGATGAACTACAATAGGTAAGACACCATATAGTTTGGTTTATGGGTCTGAAGCCATCTTGCCTCTTGAATTGCAAGTCCTGTTGCTGCATGTAATCCTCTCAAGATTCATCAATGAGGCTCAAAATGACAAGTTGAGGGCCATAGACCTTGACTCGACAGAGGAGGAGCACATGCAAATGCTTGGTCAAATCAAGTGAAAATAAAAAATGCAATGACAAAAGCATCATCATAATTAGCATCAATGCCTAATCAAGGAGGGGGATTTGGTCCTCAAGTCTATTTGTGAATCCATAGATAAATTCTTAGAAAATTGGGAAATGCTGTTCTTGGTCATCAAGGCTTATGGCAATGGAGCAATCAAGCTTGTTAAGCATGAAGACAACGAATTTTCCAATCTAGTAAACCACTCATACCTAAAGTCGTACTACACCTAGTACACAATGCCTCATCAATGACAAAGTAAGGTAAGCATTATTATGATATGACTATAAAATAGAATAGCATGTCTACTATGACATTAAAGTAGCATTCACATCCATAGTCTGCTATGACTATAAACTAGCACAACAATAGTTCCCTATGACTATAAACTAGCACTGTATGTCTGCTATGAAGCTAAACTAGCATAGCAAGTCTGTTATGACTATAAACTTACATAGAACATCCTTGGGCCATGATACTAAAACTAGCATCCATAGCATTCATCTGTTATGATGCTAAACTAGCATAGCTCATCCTTGAGTCATGACATTAAACTAGCATAACATCCATTATCCGCTATGACCTTAAACTAGCATATGATACTCTACAAGGACTATAAACTAGCACATCACAGTTTGCCAGGATCTTAAACTAGGCCCATGGTCTACTAGGATCCTAAACTACCATAGCATGTGGTCTACCAGGACCTTAAACTAGGTTTGCAATTCAACACACATAGTTTTGTGGGTAAGTGAGCACGAATACTTCCAACTCTTTGTCATTTGCCAATATCTCATGGGTAGGGCGAGGCATTGCAATTCCAGAGCGGAGTTCATGTTGTCAAAAGAGGCCTCTAGGACATTTTCAATGTTACTGCCCTTGGCATTTTGTTGATCCTCCTAAAATGCCTTTGGGAATTTTGCTAACCTTTTGGAACTCCTGCCACGGTTGCTAGCAGTATCAGCCCAAGGTCGCACTAACAACATTACCGACCTTGGGTATTTCATTGCTTGGAGATCTCATGGTTAGCACTACCCTTTGGAGTAGTGGTAGTATTAGGGCCCCCATCATCTCACCTACATTTTTGGGCTCTTACCATTTCTTAAGTACTTGCCATTCCCAACAAGCCCTCATGTGGAAGTAGGGTCAAGGCTGTGTCACTACGGACCTCTCCAAGTTCCATTCTAGCTTTCAATGTTTTTGGTTACTACACTCTCAATTCAATTTGAGCTTTGTACACTCTCAACGGCTTATGATCTGGATCTTGGCCTAAGTCTAGCACAAAAAGAAAGACTGATCAACCTAAATGTGCTAAATGAAAATCAACTAGTGGCCATATCTTTGAATGAGGTGGTCAAGGCATTCAACAAGCAATGTCATGACCTCAAAATAAGAAAAGTAAAACTTCAACTAGGAGATAAGGTTTTCTATTGGAACCCCACACATGTACCCCAAAAGGAAAAATTTCAAACATTGTGGGAGGGACCTTATATAATAGATCAAACCTTTCCTTTAGGGGCCATGTTGATCTACAAGCCTGAAAGCCCAAATAAAAAGTAGTTGGTCAACATCCAACAAGTAAAACCTTTCCTCGAACCAAGTTAGGCTAGTGTAACTACCACCTTAATGAATGGACAACCACGTTCCATTCTTCGGATCTCCTTCTTCCAACATAATCATGGGGGAGATGTCCATTTGTGCTAATGATCCATATGGCTTCTTAGTTTTTCTACTTTTTTTCCATGTTTTTGATTTTACAGATTATTTATTTTAGAAATTTTTGATTTTCAAATTTTTCTAATTTTATATCATTGTTAGTACCTTTGAACCTTTCTTGATTATTTTACACTTATTTATTTTATGATATTTAATTCTGTTTATTTTTTTAAGTGCGAATTTTCATTATTTTTGCAATTAAAAGTGCTTTATTGCCACATGACATAGTGCCACTGTTGCTATTTATTAATGATGGTTTGTGCTTAATGTTGTGATTCTCGATGTCTAGTTTCTATTTTTGAATTTTTATTTTTGATGACTATGACATGGTTTATTTTTCATGGGATAGGTAGTGAGTCCATATCATCTACCCATCCAATAAACTCTATGGTTTTTTTTTTTGTTTTTGTTTTGGGAGTTTAAGGTCCCTTCCATTAGAGAAAATTTTAATCAATTAGTGACCTTGGTAGTTTAGAAATTGGAAAAAATTCAAAGGTTTATAGAGGGTGTGACTTCAAGGGGACTTAATACTCTTTGTACTCTTCTGCTTACTTGAGTGCTTGGGTGTTTTTCATGAACTTCTTACCATTCCAGTCCAACCATTAATAGGAAGTCAAATAAAGTCTTTGTATGGTGTAGTTCTCATCTAAAAAAAACATGATGGGAATTCAAAGAACACCCCTTAGATAAATAAATGGATTACAAGCAATAGTTATGGGACTGGAAAGACATGCACCCATGCCTAAAGGTCCCCTCTAATGAAGGCTCTCTCTCACTCTCTCTCATTGCCTACTTCTCCTTTTGGAATGATGGTTGTTTTATGGGAGAACTCTTGTGTCTTGAGTGAGTTGATTGGTCTTAAAGTGGAAATGTGAAGTCACTGAAAGTGGTTGATTTTGGTCTGGACTAAGGATGGATCTTCTTGAGTTATTTAAACACAAACTCCACAAGGGACTTCTTATGACCTCAATTTGAGATTCTGTTTTGCCTTCTCAATCATCCATCTATGCTGTCATAACTCACCTCATTGTTGGTTTCTGTGTTATGCTCAATTTCTTTATCTGATGTGTTGAAATTCTTGAATAGATTCTTTTTGGTTGATCCTTAACTTTTCATAACCATTAATCAACTGTGGGAACCACGGACTCATTAGTTAGGGTTATGCAAGGGCAATAAGGGTAAAAACCTACTATGGGGAGGAGCCACTTGCATATATCCTAGTTTGGTTAGTTAAGTTCCTTATCTTAGACATTGCTACAATTCTATCTTTCACATTTTCCATTATGCAACCAACTCTATGCTTCTTGAGCCCTCCCCTATTTTACTATTTTACCCATTTTTCTTAATTTTCTTAATTTTTGGAACTTCAACATCCTTTTCTCACATTTTCATCATGTTTGTGGCTATTTGGTCTTCCATTTAATCTTAATTTTTTTCAAAATCTCTTTGTAATTTTAATGTGTTGACCAAGTCAACAATGGTCAACAACTATGTTGACTAGGCCCTATTGACGCAGTTGATCGTGTCAACATGGCCTTGTTGACGCAATGCAAATATACTATAAATACCACTAAACACTTTACATTTTTCACATTTGTTTCATAACACCCAAGGATTTTTTGCAATTTTTTAGAGCCCAAAGCCTTCCCAAGCCTCTAACTCATACACTATTTATCCAAATCACCCCATTCTTTGATCCTGCAGTTACTGGAGGTAAGATCCTAGTTGCAGGGTTAGCAAATCCCAAGGCTTTGATAAATTTTTATTGAAATTTTTCTAACGCCCCAAAGGGTTATGATGTAAATGCTATTAAATGATTAATTTTTGAATAATTTAACCCTTCCAACAACTTCAGTAAAGTAGAGATTAAATTAATAATTAAATATCTAATCCATCTAGCCATAATCACATCTTAGCCAAATGTAACTCCCTTATGGGATAAGGTATTCCAATCATTTTTAATTACATAATAATTACTAATCCATTATTATGTGTGATTACAGATGGAACCAAGACTAAAGAGACCATAGGAGGAAGGACCATTACAACCATGGGAGAAGTGATCTAGAGGAGGAAGAGGCTAATAAGAACATGACCAAGAATAGGTTGAGGTAACCCATGCAACATGACCTCTTAGAGATGAGGTTGAGGTGGAATTTGTCTAATAAATTCCTGAAGAAGAAGCTACATCAGAACACTCACAACAAGGTGAGGCACTAGGTGCTGTACCCAGATTAGAAGTCATACTCACATAGGCCTGCCTCGATACAATCAAGAATCATGAAATTCAACACTCAGTTCTTTAAGAATTGAACTTTAAGCCATTCCTTGAATGAGCTTTAGAGGATGTCAGAAATCAATTGCAAGCCTCTTCCATGTGGCTAGTCATTGCCTCCAATGGGAAGTCATACATGGAAGAAATGTACCTCTTTTAGAATAATAGGAGAGTAGGAGCCACTATGAAAATTAAGGATATCTAGGTATCCTATTCACTAGAATCCATTGAATAGGTCCTTGGGTTGCCTGATATATGAACATAATTAGTAGATTTTTTCACACAAGGTGATCTTGAAGTAAAGAAGGAGTGGACTCAATAGTGTTATGGGATTGATTATAAGGAGTTTGGAGTGCTCATATTGGTGGAGTGATTTTATTTTAAGATAGTAGCCTACCACCTCAATCCAACGATGAGGCCTAGTAAGGTGACAAACTTCTTCACCTAAGAATGCACCACTCTATGTGGAAAATTTCCAACAAATCTTCCATAAGTAATCTATTTGAAGATAGAGAAACACTTTAAGGAGAATGAATGTGGAATAAAGAACTAGCATTTTCCCTACCTAATTAGAAAATTATGAAAAAGGGTAGGAATAGTTTGCTATACAAATGATACACTTAGACATGCTCCAGTTGCTATGTGAAAAAAATGATAAGACACCTACCATGATCATAGAAGAGGAAAAGCAACAGCCACCTTCACCACCTACTCATGAGCAAACATCAGAGGCTTACACTGTGATTGAGCACATGTAAAAAACTTGAGATTAGTTCTTACAATAACGAGAGCATCAAGTAGGAACTAGTGGTGAAGACCCATTTGTGTATATAATAGCCATGAGTCACCTCATAGAAGTGGCTCGTACAATCAGCTAGATGGAGGGAGGTGGATCAATGCTGTCTACCAAACTAGCAAAGGAAAAGGTTAATGAGGCCTTCTAGTAACTCCAACAAGGAAGAGAAGTGTGAAAAATCATTGTTAATGGGATCAATTACTACAACAAGGAAAAAATTTCCATGAAGGGGTTGTAGATTGAAGAGATGATTGAATACATAAATTTCTCCAACATCCGCTACACAAACTTGGTAATGTTAACTGCTAGATGACTGCAATCTAAACTTGAGAAGTAAGTGGCTAGCTCATACTTGTTGTATGAGGATAAGTTCAAGACTCATAAAGACACCAAGCAAAAGCTTGTAGTGGAAATGCTAAACTCAATGTTTTCAAGGAAAAATTCATTGACCAAAGATTAGTTATAGAGAACCTGGCCAAAAGAATGAATGACTACTAGGTGCTATAAGACATACTCTGAGCATTTGACATCAAGTGTAAGTAATTTGTGGCCTATTTTATCAATGTTAAGGAGCTATTTCCTATTTTACCTTGTGCTTTTGATGTTCCAACCCTTTTCCACATCGATGAAGCTACGTTGACCGTAAATGATCCCAGGAGTGAAGAGGAGAAAATGAAGGCATTACTAGATGCTTTTCACCTTCCACCTGAAGTTGCAGTAGTAGTAAGGTAGCCTCACCTACCTTAACCACTGCATGTGCCTAAAGCTGGTGAAGGTCATTTAGAACCTTAGGAGCCACCACTACTTGGGATTTTTAGACCTTCTCCACCAACTTCAGGCCATCAAAGAATGTGTTATTCAATTTTAAAGAATCATGTCATGGTGTTTAATTTTGTGTCATAAACACCGTAATTTTTGTAATGTGTTAGCACATACATTGGGCACTTAATACTGTTATGTCAATGTCATTTTGTTTTGTTATATCCAAAATCATTTAATAATCCTATACCTCACAATTTTGTAAAGAACTTAAGGACAAATTTTTATTTAGTTGTGGGGGTATGATGAGTTTCGATTTATCATGTCAATTGGGACCCATCAATGAGGCCCCTTCGATGTAGTCTATTACATTGATGTGGCCCTGTCAATGCAAGGGTTTGTTTCAGTCTATAAATACAAGCTCACCAGCCACACTTATGTAAGGAATTTTCATAAGAGTAGTATAGCTCTTACAATTTGTTCATTTGAAAGTTAGAATATTTTTTTCTAAATTCCCACAATAGAAGTCATTGAGTATACAGATCTTTATTTGAGAATTATTGTACCTAAGCACGAAATTATGTGTGGCAATAAAGATGAGCTTTCTGTTAAACCTTGCAGTATTCTAGATAGATTAAATATTTCATTTATGCATTTAATGGTTTCAATCAATTATTCAATATTTTTTAGTAATCAAGCTAATTAAGATAATTAAGCAAGATAAGCTAAATAGATTAACATATAAGTACAACTAGTTCAAGTGTAACACATATTCACTTGGTAATCCTAGTAGCATTATTGCTTGGTACGCCTAGTAGCATAGCACTTGGTAACCCAGTAGTCGATACATGGGTTCAAGATGTGTGTGGAAAGTGGGACCAAATGCTTATGTTAGGACTAGTTAGATACTAGTTAATTAGTTAATCTAATTACGTTATCTCTCTTTAAACACCCAAACTATAAAATAAAAAAAATGATAAAAATCAAATGCGTCAATTATCCTTAACCATACCAGCATATGTCACAAGTGTAATTGGGAAGACAATGAATGACCTTAAGGCAAGATTCACTTCCTAGAAGACTAGTGCATTGGAAACTATAAAGTCCACAAAATTTGACTAGATCGCATGTGAATGCTTGTAATTCATATGGTTGAGTGTAGAGGTACCTCACCACTTATTAGTTGGAACGTTGTAGGGGCATTACATAGACCAAATGGCATCTTATGATAGGCAAATGTCCCTAGAGACTTGTAAATATTATTTTGGCTTGATTCTTAGGTATGATCCAAATTTGGTTATAGTCACTATAACCATCTAGAAAGCTATAATAGTAATGCCTAGAAATAGTATCCAACACCTGGTCCATAAATGGCAATGGATAATGATATTTGAATGTTGCCATGTTCAACAACCTGAAATCAATGTAGACCCACCACTTGCCACCTTTCTTTGGTATAATTACAAGTGGACTAACCTACTTGCTATCCACAATTGGATAGATGAACCCTACCTTAAGGAGTTGTTCAATTTCCTCTTTGACATTCTATTTCAATTTGGGGTTCAACTATCATTATGGCTATCTCTTTGGCTTCATGGCTGGATCAATATAGATGTGATGTTGGCATATCCTAAGATCAATCCCTGTGATTTTAGGATATGACCAAGAAAAGGTTGCTGGTCATTTGTTTACCACCTTCAAAAACATCCTTTTTTGCTTAGGAGCAAGGTTGACATTAATTATCATGAGCTTGCCATTTTTAAAAAATGCATAGTCCATGATGATATGTAGATTTTTAACTCTAAGGACTCTTGTTTAAAACTATTAGAGGTTTTCAACTCTCCCTAATTGATATCATTAGGTTCATCATCGAAGAGTTGATGATGAACTTGCTCTAGTTCATCCATGCCTTCAACATAGGTAGAAGTTAAGCACTCAGTAGGTTCCATGCAAAGTGTGCTACTCTTAGAATCAATTATAGGTGTCCTTCTATTTTTTGGCTACTACGTATAGGCACTTTTGGCTTTTAGATTCATCTACACATTGTTTGTAGGCTTTGATTAATGTGCTTTTAATAGAATAGAGTTTTTGCACATAATTGCACCCTTCATTGTTATACACAATGCATGGAACGTGCTTTTTCTTGATCTCTGCAAATGCATTTTTCTTAAAAATCTTCAAGAAAAGATCTACAATGCCCATTCATGCATATATAGTGCTCAACCAAGACCTTTCCATAATTATTGGGAAGTCCCCCTTTCAATTGTTAACTTTGATTACCAAGAAATGAGTAAGATATGACCACCCATAAACAATGGTCATAATTTCCGCCACTAGTCCTAAAGGAATAGTGATGGACTAATCCACCAATTCTAAATGGATGTTGCTCTTCTTGATAGAAGGTGGGTTCTAGGAATTGTACATTTTGTGGGAAATTAGATTAACACTAGAACTTGAATCGAGAAGAGCATTGCAAGGCTCATTTCCAGTAATCTACAAGTAGATGAGTAGACTTCCAAGATCAATTCATTTCCTAGGAAGGTTGCAAAACTTAATCTAATCAGGTATAGCATGGGTTAACATGATAGTATGGATCTTGGGTGGTGTTTGGTTTGAAGGGCTCTCGAAAGAAATGATGTAGAGAATGAAGAAGATATAGGGTGACCAACTACATAAGTAGGTGAGGCTTTTGTAGGGCTATTGGTTTGGAAGAATGGTCTTTTAAGGGATTTGGCTTCTAAAACACTTAGCTAAGAAGCTAACTATAAGTTAATAGCCCTGGTAGCATTATGCCACTGTGGCTAAGTAGGAATTTCACCATGCATAGATGGAGTAGGCAATAATCCAGTTGAGGGTGGAGGAACATATGCTAAAGGATGAGGAGGAGGATAGAAATATGGGGTTTCCACTCTAGGAGATGGAGAATGAGTTCTATAATACTCTAGAGGGTAGTAATGATGTTGACAAGATGCATGATTAGAAGAGTCATGCGAAGACATTGGTTGTTGAACATAGTACCCATACAAATCTTGCTACATGTAAGGATACTATTGTCTTGCTTGGGGCATCCTCCATGATTGTGGATGCTACCATTGATGCTACTACTCCATTTAGATAATCAGTCTATTATTGTTGGTGGAACTTCCTTGGGTTGCCTTGAGGATAAGGTAACCTTCTAGGTGCTGACCTTCATGCCAGTCTAGGATTTAGAGCATACATCCCAGATTTCTGTAAGTGTGACACAATAAGGCAACCTCCATTGGAATGTTCATATTGGTAGATGTCACATCCACCAACATCATGTGATTCTAACTCCACAACCTCTTCTATTATTGCAACCTTTCCCTTATCTTTTTGGTAGGTACATTTAGCTTTTTTTTTCTCCTCTTATGCTGATGATTACCACCTTGTTCTCTAGATTCTTCTATACTTTTCAGAGTAGTTTGAAATTTTCCATCCAAAGATTCCCACATTTTTTAACTTTAGTAGAAATTTTAGACATAAATTTTTGAACTGGCAAGGTTTTTCACTACACCAACTCATCAAGTGGTGTCTCCTCCTCATTGTCATAGAAATGAACCTCCCTTTTTCTGATGGAAGGATCCCAATTATACTCCTTAACACTTTCCGATTTTATTAACTCATCTTCTTCTTTTGCAACCTACTCAATCAACCTTTGAATTTGATGGGCTTTTAGTTCTAATAATATCTCTTGGGCATAGATCCCAAGATTTCTCTTCATTTCTAATTAGAGCCCATCTATGAAATGGCAAAACTACTCCCATTGAGAATAACCATGATTAGGACATTTGTGCAAAAGGGAATAATACTTGCCCATGAATTTGTCCAAGGGTTCATGTGTTCCTTGTCATCAACTTTGGATTTGCTTCCTCAAATTGAACATTCTGGAGTACGTTTGATATTTATTATTAAATAGCTTAAGCATTATACTCCATCTACAAAATGATTCTGGCTCCAAGGAGTAGTACCAACTTTCTACTTCTTTTATGAGTGTCCTAGGGAATAGCTTAAGTTTCTATCCATTATTTTCTATGGCATAGACATCATGAAAGGCCTGAAGATGGGTCTGTGGATCTAAGTTATATCCCCACTTAAATCTAGGGATATTGCTCATATCCAACTACTTGATTCTACTGTCTTTCACATGCCTAATTAGAATCTAAACTACCTCTATGATGTTCAACATGCTTTAACTTGCCAACAAGGGCTCATCATTGTCATGATTTTGATGATGCCTATGATGTTCCCTAATTCCCTTTGATAATGGTGGGGCCCAAGATCATTATCTCATCATTCATCTCCATCATGGATTTGTCCCCTACAGTTTCAATCATAATGCTTGCCAGCATGAAGAGGATGAAGAGGGAGGAGGACTGCCACCAGCATGGTGTTTGCCACCTCCTCTCCACTTGTCATGACCATAATCATTAGGTTTCCCATCATCATGATGCTTGCCCGAGCCCCTACCTTGACTCCCACTTTTGCCTAAACCTAGATTATTGATAGTGGACTATAGATTCAAGTTCAAGCCCCCTTCACCAAGTCAAGGAGTGGAGAATCTTCATGTTGAGAACCCCAAGAGGAAGGATCCTTATTATTATCTTGGTTTAATAGGAATAAGGGATTGGTGAATTTTTTCCCATTTGTAGCTTCATGGTGCTTCTCCTAGTGTTGATCTCATTTGCATTATGTTTTTGTGGGATGGTAGTCCTGATAGTCATCATCTTGCACAACATATTCATCATGGAGGTCTTGGATGCCAAACATATTAAGAGTTTGGAGTAGCATCTGAGGAAAAAATTAGTTTGAAGGTAACACAACATTTCCTTCCATATCTCTCCATGGAAACTACTCATCCTAATGTAGGATGAAGGTGAAGTTAGGTATAGTGTATACCACTTTGAATTCTTAGGGCACTAGTGGTTTTGAATTATCATGCCTATGAGAAGATGATGTTTTGAATTATAGAAAAATTCAATGTGCTTAAATTATAATTATAATTATAATTATTATTTTCAATTTATTGTGACCTAGGGTTCATTCCAATAATCTTAAATAATGTTGACTAAATTCTAGATAGTACATGTATCAAACTAAAAGTCCCTGGCAATGGCACCAATGATGAGTAGTGAGTAGACCCTACATCCAACTATATGAATCACTAAGCATTCGTGCATGATTTGGTTGAATTCTGTGGACTTATAGCCCTCTAAGTACACTGGTCCCTAGGAAGTGAAACTAACCATTGCAATCATTATCTTCCCAATTAGACTTGTGAAATGCATAGGTATGGTTAAGTGCAGCTGAGGCATATGATTTTTATCATTTTTATGTTACATGTTTTAAGTTGCCTAAGGATAAATAATAATGTATAAAATGAAATAATTAAATTTCTAATTTAATCTAACTAGATACACCTTGCTAATCCTAACATAAGCATTCATACCCACTTGCTGTACACATCTTGAACATGTTAAACACCATTGAGTTACCAAACATTAAGTGTTACTAGGATTACCAAGTGTCAAGCATATGCTTGCAGTGGTCATACTTATGTGCTTAATTAATCATTATTTAACCTAGCTTATTTACTTAAAGCATTAAAGGAAGTTTTATAAAACATTAAATGCATAAATAAACAATTATTCTATTTCAAAGTGCTGCAAGATTTATTAGACAACTTATCTTTATTGCTACACACATTGATGTGCTCAGGTATAACATTGCTTGAATAAAGATCCATATACTCTTTGACTTTTGTTGCAGGCACTTAGAAAAATATTTTAACTTTCAAATGACAAAACTACAAGAGCTTTGCTACAATTATGAAAAACGATGCCATAAACAAAACATGTGAGTGCATATTTATAGGCAAAAATAGACACTATGTTGACAAGGCCACATTAATGCATCAAATCCCACGTTGACATGGCCACATGAATGGGGTTGCATCAACAAAGCTACATTGACGAGGCCTCATTGACGTAACCCAAGAAACATAACTCATCAATAGGCAAAAGAGTTATGCATATAGGAGATGAAGATCACTAGAATTTTAAGTTGGTGAGAAGATTTTTCTTAAAGTTTTTACCATGAAGACAATTGTTAGAGGTGTGATGAAATCAAAGTTAGCCCCAAGATTCATCAATCATTTTATATTTTGAAAAGGATTGGACCTATGACATATAGATTAGCTTTACTCCCTTAAGTGGCACACATGCACAATGTTTTTCATGTAAGTATAATAATAAAATGTATTTGAAATCCATATTATGTTTTGAATTAGCATTGTATTTAGGTGGATGCAAACTCTTCCACTATGAAACAACTAGAGAGAATCCTAGATAGGTGGGTAATGATGTTGCAAAACAAAGAGACCAATCAAGTTAAAGTTAAGTGGAAAAACCATGGAATGCATGAACTTTATTCACTATTATTTCTAAATTTCATCACAAGAAATCTTCTTAAGTAGAGGACTTATGTAGTGCCACATATTTGTACATATGATCTTAGTACTTTATTAAATTCTTATACTTGAACATGCTTTAAAGCATATATATAGTTATAATTGTGTCTACTGATTCTATGCTATACAAAAAATTTTGATTAGGTGATACAATTAAGCTTTCTTTAAAGCCAAGGTAACTCAGGGTTAGTAGCACAATCTCTACGGACACCACAAGATAGATGTAACCCACTAAATAAAAAGGTCTAACCACAAGGCTATTTCATTGTTACCATACTTGTAAGTGGAGGCAAGAATTAAACTCATAACTTCCCAACTAAGAGATGAGTGTTCTGATCACCTGCATTACATTCCTAAATGTTGATACAAGCAAGTTTACTATTTATTTTTAATTTATTTGTAATTTTTTATTATTTTAAGTTTTATATATAGCATGACAAAGTCTAACAATACTTTAGAATAATACTATGAAATTAACATAATATGAATCTATGGTTTATTTTGATGTTTAGTTAGAATTTTTAATTTATTATATATTTATTTAATTAAAATACATCAAAAAATCAAAGTTATCAAATCATGTCTAAATATTGTGGATGAACTTAATTTTATATCTATAGTATAAATCTATAATTAGTTTATTGATTCGAGTCTTAGATTTTGATATTTTAATATTAGCCAATAAAAAATTACCTTATGGACTGTTGCTTTTTTTAGTTATTTAACAAATTAATTTTCAAGCATGGTAGCTATAACATGTTTATGCTTGTTACAATTGGCTTGATATGTATAAAATGTTAAATGTACAAAAAGTATAATATCAATGATTTTTACTAGATAAATTATAAGAAATGTGGAAAAGAGATAAAAAACCAAAAATAAATTCAAAACCCTCATAGCTTATAAAGTAAAAATGACTTATAACAAGTCAAAAAAATATAGGGCTATAAGAAAAGTCAATGTGGAATGGTGATGTAAACTTATGACATGCCTATGATGACAACTATTTTTAAATATACTAATTATCCCCTTCATATTAATAACTAGAAAAGGGATAAATGACTGACTTAATAAGGGACATATGGCTCTTTTGATTATTGTCACTCTCACATACCCACTTCCTCATGAGAGCTTACTTATCCAAGTTAAGTAGTAATGATGCCATGAATATAAAAAGCATGTATGGAACATAGATTATCAAGTATTTTTTCATTGCGTAAACTTTTGTGCACAAGTCTTTGTCGAATCCTTGGAGTTTCTTTCATTCCATAAATAGAGAAGGGTTTTCTCTCATTTGTACCTTTTTCTAAGAGAGGGGAGACTATGCTAGTTTGAGAAGTAAGGAATAGAGGAGAGGGAAAGAGAGGAGATTACATGAGACTACTTCTACCTTGTTTTTTATGCTGAGTATGGGAGCTATAACAATGATCTCAATGAGATTTTCATGAAGGCATAAGAGGCTAAGTTTTTTCTACTATTAATGGCTTTTGGTACATGATTTTGAAGATTGTTGGGGTTGATTCTAGGGTTCGCTTACTATTATGGCTTAATTCTTAAGGTTTTTAGTTGGGAAATAATTTCACATGATCTTTGAAGTTGTCTTCTTCTAACTCAACTAATCAACCGTTCATAGAGGTGTGTACTACAAAACATTATTGCATTCTAGGTCTTAATAAGTGTTTGCTATTTTGCCTTAAAAACTGAGAATTATTTCATGAGGACTTATGAGATTTTCTTGTGAGTTGTGAGTCATGTGTTATAATATAATTGTAATATGATGTACAATCATCAATTTCGTAATGATCCAATATTGTTTGTAATTACTTCTAAATAAGTCATAACAAACAGATATGCCTTATTATGCAAATCATTATGACCATACCCATGAAACATAAGAAACCAAGAATTAAGTTATGAAGTGAAGTGGGTGGGGAGAAGAATAATAAGGAACAACAAAAGGATAAAGGAAGATAGGATGGACAAGTAACAATGAATAATAACAAAATATATTGGATGAAGCATTGCATAGAAGACTATTAAAATTAGAATCATGAGAATTCAAAGAGACATGTCCAAAGTAAGAAAGGCAATCAACACTAAATAATGTAATTAAGAAAAGGAGTCATTATGATCCATGGACTCATAATGATAGTCCAAGAAGCTAGAAGGTTATAAAATGATTTTCAAGAACATGTTATGAATGATCTAGTTTTCTAAATAGGATAAGAAGATTCAAGATGAACCACTCATAATTTGGTCTAGTTTCCTAAAGAGGAAGAGAAGACTATCCAGAAGGTTATGATGAAATGATGAAGATGACTAAAAAGAAGGAATAATCTATGATTGAGGTAGTAGTCCATACCAAATCAAGCTATAGATCTTTAAGGAGCCTACGAAGGCCCAACCCACATAAGATTGACTAATTGAGAAATTTCCCATTGGACTTATCATGAGTAATAGGCAAAAGTAGGTATCATAAGAATATAGCCAAGAAGAAAGAGAAGAAAAAAAATAATATCTTATGAAGAAGATATTCTTAAAAAGATTAAGGATATCAAGAAAACCTACATAATATGGATGATATTATTATGAAAGATATATATTGATGATTTACTTAGTCTATAAGTTATGTGTTAAGTTTTTCATAACTTAGATGAATCTAATATAATTAGAGCTATCTTAAAGACGTAAAACCAAAATCTAACATGGTATTGAAGTAAGAGTTTGAAACTTGATTATGAGGAATAGACAGTTATGAAAAAAATAAAGCTAGAATTGTTGAATTCATAATGAAGTGATGTGTCAAGAAATCACAATGATTCGTAAACAAAGCATAGTTATATAAGATAGTTATATTGAATAGTTAATTAATTAGACCCTATATATGAAGGCATAGGTGTAAGGAAAAAAACATAGGCTAATATATTACTAAAAATAAGAAAGTAGAAAGATCCAAATACAATAGAAGGACAAAACAAAATCATGGAGCAAGTTTGCGAGCAAATGAACATCTTGAAGATGGCCTTAGAAAGACTATTAGAGTCTTCTATGATGTTTATTGATCAAAAGAAGGATACTCAACATCATCCACTCCTTGAAAATTATATGGAGTACATTATCTATATACTCCTACAAATGGAAGACAAGTTAGACGAATTGATATGACACTCAAAGATAGCGGAAGATCCTAAAAGAGGATATGTGGATAAGCAAGGATAAGGAAACGATAATAAGAGGCAAGCAAGAAGGCCTTATGATTGGTTTCAAGGATGCAAGAACAAGCTCCAATATTCTAAATTTGAAAGGGCTAATTACTCTAAATCCTATTACCCAAGATTACATTATGTCAAGCCCATCCTTTGCAATGTATGAGAGAAATAAGCTATTTCATCATAAGACTTAAATTAAAACTTTGTAAGATCATGTTGTGTAATAGAAAATAAACAAAGGGTATATCTTTAAAATAAAATTTGGCCCTACAAATGATCATTTTCATAAGCATTAATTACTATGTCAATAACACAAGTAATCATAAATGTCATAAACAAAGGTAAAAAAAACCCTAAATTTACAATTGAGAGGTAAGAGTTGGGCATAGTTTCACAACAAGGATTTGAGTGGTTTTAGAGCAAGGATTTTATGCACATTTCACTAAAGATTACCATTCATAAGTCCTATGAAATCCATTCGTATCATTCTTTAAGCACCTAATCTTAAGAACAAGATGAATCTAGAAACGAGGATAAATTCGAATGCAATTTTTGCTGGAAAGAAAATTTTCATCACATTGACTATAATGCTTGTTTTGGAAAATCTTGAGTATGTTCTACTGCCTAGTGTCCAACCAATAAGGTAAAGATAGATTCTTGAAAGTTACAAGCAGTAGAACACTAAAGATGAAAACAAGCAGTAGAACACTAAAGATGAAAACAAGCAGTAGAACATAAAGATACACTAGAGCTCTCATATATGATGAAAATAAGGTAAATCATAGATTCTTGAGTATGTTCTATATTGAGTTTTATATGAGAGCTATAGTGTATCTTTATGTTGAATCTATGATTCACTATGTAGCATTAAGGTAAGTTACAAATAGCAAAGATGATGAAAGTTGAATGGCTATCAAGAAAGCAAAGATGATGAAAGTTGAATGGCTATCAAGAATCTATCATTAATAGAGAATAAGAAGGAATAATGAGAAACTTCTCCACAAAATCAAATTAGCAAATATACTAAGATAAAATTAGATTTTTAGAAGTTTTCTCAAATAGTGGCAAAGTACAAAGAGTATATCAAGCCTAAATTATAATTATTGGATCAAGGACCTAGTTAAAAAACTCTAAATACAAAGGAAAAGGAATAGAAAATTACGAAGATTAAAGAACAACACTTATGAGAGAAGGAAGAATTAAATGACAAAGAATTTAAGTTAAAATAAGAAATTAAAGATCTTGGTACAAAAAATCAAAAATTAGTGTTAGAAAATTAGTCACTTCAGGTCAACATCTAGGAAGCTAAGAAGAGAATTTATGTTGCAAATTCAATAATCGAGGCATATAAACAATAGCTAATCTTCAAAGAATAAGAAGTGAAGTCTTATTAGGAAAAATTGAAACACTAAAAAAGGAAATGGAAGTGCTTAAGGTATCAATGAAGTAATAATAGCAAGAAAACCCATATTTAGAATCCTCTCAAAATGTACCAGAAGTTGAAGTGCTTCCTCCTTCCACTACTAAGTTAGCATCTGATCCCATTCCTATTGTTGAAGTTTCACTTGAAATTGATGAATACCTAGTTGCCTTTAAATCATTTATTATCACAAAAATGGAGTTCACTTTGTCCATTTCAAATATTAACACTCCAAAATGTACATTTTTCCATTTTGAAGTTAATGGAATGCAGTAGTTCCTTGTGTTTACTATGTGCTACACATTTCTTATTTATAAGAATTCATGAGTGAAGGGGAGTAATTACATTAATTCTTATGAATATATAATGCTTTATGACTAGACACAATGAAATATTTTATGATTTGTAAAACAACAATAACATTCATCAAAATAAAAAACAATTTTACAAAACTAATACTTGAAGGAAAATGTTAGAATATAATCGTAACATGATGTACAATCATTAGTTTCATAATGACCCAAGGTTGTCTGTAATTACTTTTTAACAAGTTATAACCAAAGGATGTGGCTTATTGTGCAAAATATTATGACCTTTCCTATGGAATATAAGAAGCCAAGAATTAAGTTATGAAATAAAATATGTAAGGAGAAGAATAAGTTCCAAGGAACAGAAAAAGGATAAAAGGAAGATAGTATGGACTAGTAATGATAACTCATAAGAAAAAATATTGGATGAAGCATTACACAAAAGATAATCAGAATTAAAACCACAATAATTCAAAGAGACATGTCCAAAGTAAGAAAAGCATTCAACACTAAGGAATGTAATTAAAGAAAGAAGTCATTACTATCCATAAACTTGTGATGACTATACTAGAAGCTAGAAGTTTGTAAAATGATTTGCAAGAGAAAGAAGTGATGAAGGATCTAGTTTCCTAAATAAGATAAGAAGACCCAAGGTAAACCATTTGTAATCTAGTCAAGTTTCCTAAAGAGGAAGAGAATACCATCTAGAAGATTCCAATGAAATGTTGAAGATGACTACGAAGAAGGGACATGCTATGATTGAGGTAGTAGTTCATAATAGGTTACGCTGTGGATCCTTGAGAAGCTCAAGAAGGCCCTATGCACATAAGACTAATCAATTGAGAAAATTCTCACTAGACCTATCATGAGTAAGAGATGTGACAAGGCATTGTAAATATGTATCAAAGAAGAAAGAGAAGAAGAAGAAGAAGAATATGTTACAAATGAGAGATTTGTAACAAGATTAAGGATATTAAGAATGACTGTAGAATGTGGATGATATTATTATGAAAGATATATATTGATAAATTAATTAATCTAGAAGATATGTATTAGGTTTTCTCATAACCTAAATGATCTTGATATAATTAAATTTATCTTAGAGACATAAGACAAAACTCTAACATCATGCATAAAATCTTTGATGAGTCATGCATATGATTTTTGACATGCATGTATTGGGCTTATGAGTTAGCATTTTCTTGGATCATGTGCATCTAGTACTTCTTATTTTTGTGATCATTCGTAAGGAATGACCTTGATCATTCTATCTAAGGCCAGTGGTCTCTTGTATGGGCTATAAGAGCTTAGTTCTTGGAGGTGCTTTATGTTGTTAGACCCCATCATTTCATCTAATCCTAATGTTCTTCTTGTATAGGGTACAAAATGCTATAGGCTTAAAGGGATTTGGTGTGTAATAGCTTGATGGCCAAATGGTCCATTAAGTACTCACTTAAAAATAAAAATAAGTTATGCATATTAATAATTTTTGGTGTCTTTTATACATAGAAAGTGAAGTGCACATGCTATGTTTTACTAAGCATTTTTATGGTCATTTTTATGGGTTTTAAGAGAGTTTCCATGTCCCAACTCATTGTTAAATGGTCCTTTATTAAAGTTTACATTCCTTTCAATGTGAAAAAATCAGAGGTTAGAAAAGTTTAATTGTTAAGATTGCAAAAGTTTGATACTGTGTTACTCCATCATGGTGTTTAAGCTTGATACATATCAAATTTTATTGTTCTTTCTCCTTTTCATTTAGATTATGAGCATGTGATTTTCCTTTTTTTCTACTCCCAAAATCAAAATTTTAATTATTTAATGATGATTATTTATAGTATAGAGACTATTTCATTTCTAATGATTTTTATCTATTATTTACTATTTTTTCTAATTCCAGAAAATAATGATCATAAACAATTCCTCTCTTTTTTTTCTTAATAAAAGATGTCAAAGACTGTCCATTCTCTTTTTTTGCATAAGATAAGAATTACTTTTTTATGACTAGTAATTTATTTCCCATGATCCTACTTAAAATAAATTCCAAAGACTAACATTGCCTTAGTTTGAAGAAGGCCTTGTTAAATCCCTACTTTCACAACGCATGTTGATAATTATAGTTTTAGATCTATTTTTAGGCTATCATTTTTCCATATATTCATAATGGATTACAAAATATTTAGGTCCTATCCTCAAACTTTGTGTGCCAAATTTAGAATGCCTTAAAATAGAGAAAACATTGGTTGAATTTTACATGGAAACATTCTTCTAAAGACAATGATGTGAGGCAGTAACAACTTTTTCTCTTTGACATAAATGATGGACAAACATAAGTGTTATAACTCTCTTCATTATTAATGTGTACGTTAGTATTCTTATATAGCATTTAAAAATACTTAAGATGCACAATTATCTTCTTTCAATTGTGTGTTGAGGATAGTGCATCTTGGAAAGTTTGAAGTCTTCTTATAGTAAATCTTTTATTGCATAATGAATGGTTTGTACATTTTATCAGAATTAGAATTGCCTTTTATGCAAGGTACAATGTTATGTATTCATTCTTGTTTTAATATGATAATTAAATTTATTTATTAGCAAATATATTCTTTATTTTATGCAAAGAAATGATTAAAAATATATGTGATCATGTATGTTTATTTGCTTGCCATAAGGCCCTAGGATAAGCAATTCATCCAAACTCCTAGTTAGTAATTAAGTGGATGATGTATTTGATTAGTGTGTTTTGTGTGAAGAATGTAATATTTATATGGATCATTAACTAATTATTTTAATAATAATATATTCATTTCCATATCTTAAATAGATGGGTTTCATTGTTTATTTATGATGAGACGTGATTGCTATGATATCACGTCGTCCCCTGCGATGTCGCGTACGTGATATCGCGGTTTGCCACCAAATCTATAAATAAGAGGCATCACTCCCCTTATTTCCCATCCTAGGCTAGAAGTAGGGAAACTTTGGTAGATTGATCACTCCAGAGATAGAATATCTTCCATGTGCCCGTAGTAGGAGTCCCCAAGTGAACGGATCTTTATTCGAGCAACATTGTACCTGAATGCAAGTTGTGTATGGAAATAAAGATGAGCTTTGTGGATAAACCTTATAGTGCATAGAATAGGATTTATTACTTGTTATTTATTACCCTACAGTAGCACGGCATGAGTATGACTTGATTACGAGCATTTATGGATGTGTACGGCTAATCAAGGAATCGGTTGCTCATCACGATTAGATTCTCTCACCCTCAACTCCTAGAATGCAGAATGAGTACAACTTGATTACGAGCATCTAAGGATGTGTACGACTAGTCAAGGAATGGATACTCATTACGCTTAGGCTAGTTAAGTGCCTTAGTATGACCACTTCGAGCACGTGTGTTACACGTGGTGATCCTAGTAACGATTAGCATTTGGTAGCCGTGGTTGCATAGTTTAGGGTGTGTACGGTAAGTGGGAACGGATGCTAATACTAGTTAATTTAGACTTAGTTCATTAGTTAGAGTTAGTTAGTTTCTCAACCCTTCACCTTGATAGCATATGAGAAAAACATAAAAAGATATAAAAATCATATACCTCGGACTTACTTAACCATACACCGTGACAAACACAAGTAAGCCTGGGAAGACAACGAATGATTAACCCCAAGTGTTCCATGGGACGTGTAGGTACTTAGTTTGCGGAGTTTGACCAGATCGCCCGTGCTATGCTCATTTTGTATGGTTGAGTGTAGGGGTACCTCGCCACTCATCATTGGGGCCGTTGCCAGGGACTAAGTGTTTGTGCACCATATAGAACATAAGGATATCATTCACATTGTTGTGAGCCTTAACAAACCTTTGAGTTAATCAAAAGAGAAAATTTATATAATGGTGAAATAACACACTGATAAAAATGCCTTTTTCTCACAAGAGCACATCACCTAAGGGCAATACACGAGACAGTCGGCAACTTAAAACACATAGCCGAAATCAGCTAAGTCCTAA
>MNCI01030652.1:949-16767 GCA_015680685.1 Gnetum montanum | reverse complement strand
AGAAGCACAATGTATGAGAGACTCAAGGCAGGAGAGTCAACATACACTTTTGAAGGGCAAAGGTCTGCATGTCCTTAGCGAAATAGGAGATGAGGAACCCCTTATAACGGGTTCTTTAGCAAATGATGTTCCCCCTCCTAATGATGGTGAGGAGGTTGGGTATCAAAACCTATGATCAACGATACATAATCATGGTTCTAATGCCCGTGAACACCAACTGTTCACAGAGGGAACAACCGCTCATGCTAAGGACGGGCACTTAGATTGTCACCACAATCGGGGCCATAGTAGCCATAGAGAAGGCAAGAAACATTGTCATGGTGATGGTTTCCCTTCTTCTTCCCCTTCTCCACATCACTCACCCTCTCCTTCCACATCTGGATGTAGCCATCATGAACAAAATGGAGAGGATAAAGGTAGAAAAAATGAGAGACCTCAACGGGAAAGTCGAGAGAGAGGACAAGGGCAAGGATGTAGGGAGAGTAGGGAACAACACAGACATCACAGGCATCATGAAAGAGATGACCATGAAGAGCCCCTACTCGTAACCTGAAGTATGCTTGACATAACGGAGGCAGTTAGGATTCCCACAAGGCATTTAAAAGATAGTCGAATCAAACGTTTAGACATGAACACTATTCCACGATTTGAAGGGGGATACAATGCAGATCCATAAAATCATTTACAGGCATTCCACGATGCTTGTGCCTTGAAAAATATAAAAAATGAGTGGCAAAAACTTAAGTTGTTCCCAAGGACACTCACCACGGAAGCAAAGAGTTGGTATCGGTCCTTAGAACTAGAAACCATCAGGAGGTGGAGTACGATGCTAGAACTGTTTAACAATAAGTATCAGATGTACTCTAGAGTGTCCAATTTGCGTAAGTAGATCCAAGGCTAGAAGCAAGGTACTCATGAACCCTTGGATGATACCATGGCCTGCTACTACACATTGTTACATTGTTGCCCAGGCCATGGGTATGCTCAGCAGGATTAACTTTGCCACATCATGGATGGGCTAAGGCATGAAACTAGAAGAACCCTTGGGACTTATCCCCAAGGGAGACTCTCACAACTTAGAGCCCATGAAGTACATCGCTTGTTGGAGCAAGTAGCAAAAGAAGAAGGTGAGCTACGAAAAAGGGAAAGTGCAGAAGAGTACAACCGTGATCCCTCTCTTTAGAAGAAGGGAGTGAAGTTTTGCGATGAAGAGGATGAGTCACCAATCAAAGAGTTAGTGAATAGGAAGATCTTGCCACTTCAAAAGCTCATAACAGAAATAGCAGCTAAGGTAGATGACATATGGAGTTCCTTAGACTCTAAAATTGAAACTGTCTTAAAAATTGTAGAAGAGTCTAAGGTAGAACAAAGTAGTGACAAAGGTAAGACAAAGTGGAGAGATTTAGGCCCTGCACATAACAAGGGTAAGGGGAAAATCACTAACTCTGATGGGGTTGTGGAATCTAACACAGAAGATGACGGTGGATGTGAGATCTGCCACTATGACCATCCTAAGGGATGTTGTCCAATTATCTCACATCTACAGGAGTCTGGGGTGTATGCGCTTAATCCAAGACTCAACCAACAGCAGACACCCTGAAGGTTACCTTATCCACAAGGTAACCCAAGGTAGTTCCACCAACCCTTAACATATTATCCAAGTGGAACTCCACCACAACCCATCGAAAAACATCAACAATGGCAATACCCATAGTCATGGGGGATGCCATTGCCGAAACATCAATACCCTTACCGGCAGCCCAACCCTTATGGATATTATGTGTAGCAGCTGATTTCTCCAAGTGACTCTATGAGTCACTCAACTCCCCACCATCACTACCAAGTTTGAGAGTACTTAGGAGGACTCCTTCTCCTTCGGGAGACACTCCATACCCACACCATCCTCCAAATCCATCCGCACCTCTTCCACTAGTAGTATTTCCCATAACACCTCCTACTCCAACAATGCAAGGGGAACTTCCTCCTCAACCACATCAATGTCACGCTGCAAGAGCTGTAAATATTCAACCTACTACTGGTTCTAACAACTGTAAAAAGAGAAGACCTTTCTTCAGAACCAAAAGCCCAGACAAACTCTCACAACAACAAGCAATTGGGCCCATGTACACTCCTCCACCATCTAACACTTCAGAGCACCCTTTAGTCCAACAAAGCTTAACGCATATGGTTATGTTAACGCATACCGTAACTGACTAGATCAAGGTAGGCCACCTTCCTAGGAAATTAACTAACCCTGGGAGTTTCTTAACCTATTTACAAATCATTTGAAATAAACCACATAGGGCTCTTCTTGACTTAGGTTTCGGAGTTAACTTAATTTCGCGAGAGATGTATCATGCCTGGAACCTGCCCCAACTTAAGAAGAGAAACATTCAACTAGAGCTGGTAGACTAGTCCATCATCATTCCCTTGGGATTGGTGGAGGACATCATTACCACTGTGTGTGGTTGGTCTTACCCAGCTGATTTCCTGGTGATTGAAGTTAATAATAACGAAGGGGACTTCCCAATTATAATGGGAAGGGCATGGCTTAGTACAGTAGACGCATGCCATAGGATCCACGATCTTTCCTTGGAAATCTCTAAGATAAAAATTTATGGAAAGATCGAGAAGAGGAAAGTTCCATGCATCACATACAGTGATTCATCAAGTGATGACATGGAGGAAATGCCTCCATGTAATAGGTGTGCCCTTAAAACTTTGCAACAAAGATGTCTGTATGTAGTAGCCACACAACCAATAGTAGACACCCCGTGGTTGACAACTACTTGAAGGAGCAACAAAATATGCATGGAACGAACTGAGGAAACCCATGCCCATAATGAAAGCATATACACATTAGAATATGAGCGTCACTAACTTCCACCCCTTAATCTAAGATCATCAATTGGGAGAAGTTGGGCACTTCTTAGAAATTCAAATAGGTGCTCATTATTTCAGATCTCTCCCTTTCCACTCAGTCATGGGGGAGATGGACACCTATGCTAATCATATGGGGCCCTCAGTTTTTTTAAGTTTTTGTTTTACATGTTTTTGTTTTACAACGTTCTTATATTACACATTTTTATTTTACAAATTTCTTTAACTTTTCTAGTTTTTGTTTTACAACATCATTATACTTTTTCCATTTTGTGTGTGTGTGTGTGTGTGTGACCCACCCTGTAAGTTTGTTACCCAATAAGTGTTCGGAATGATGGTATGAACTATTTTTATGTTGATTGCTAATGTTTGGTTTTTACTCTTAAGTCACAATGTTGATACTAAGGTATGTTTCTTTTGGTATGACAGGCAATGAGATCACTTCATTCATCCATCCACCAATTTCATAATAAGAACTTTAACGAATTGGTAACTGGGCATTTCTCAAACTAATGAATAACTCAAGGATTGAAAAGGGTGTGACTTCAAGGGAACTTGATGCTTTTGTGTTGGTCGTTCTCTTGGATGCTTGGATGTTTTCTTTTTGAGTTTTTCTTGCCATTCCGATGTTACCCAATTATCGGAAGCTGAGTCAATAAAAATAAGAAGTCTTTGCATGGTGTGGTTCTCACACATAAAAACACAAAAAAAAAGTGAGAATTCAAAGCACACCCCTTAGATGAAATAAACTTGGGCTACAAGCACTGGTTATGGAACTAAAAATGTTCCCTCTAACTAATGCCCTTCTCGCTTCCCATTCTCTCCTTTGTTTCATCGGAATGATAGTGACTCTTGGGGAAGTCATTCTTGTTATCCAAGTGGATAGTTTAGCCGAATGCATTGATGCGAAGTCACTAGATGTGGTTGGTTTGAGGCTGGACTTGGAATGGGATTTGCTAAGTCACATTAATCATGAAACACACAAGGGGCTGTACACCACCTTGTTCTTGGGATTCCATTCCATTTTCTTCTCTCCATCCTTCTCTCCATTATCCACCTCATTGTCGGTTGTATCATTAGTGTATATTTTGGTTGATGCATTGTTTTCTTTTTGGTAAATTCTTGTGGTTAAGACTTTAACTCTTGTTCCAAATAACATTCCCAGAGCCTACAGACTCTTTGAATGTGGGTTTGTCAGGGCATTAAGGGCATGAGCCTGCTTTGGGGAGGACCCACTGACATTCCTATTTGGAGCATTAGTTAAATTCTTTCCCTTAACATTTTGCAATTAATTTTATTTTGTTCATTTCCATCTTGACATCCATTTCATCGATGCCATAGTTGTCCCTTTTTATCTATCTTTCTTACTCCTCTCCTTTCTCCATTCTAACACTACCAGAGGTTCGCGATTAATCATGGGGGTACAGGGCCTTATTTTCTTGATTTTCTCCTAGCCTCGAAATGTTTGATTTTCTTCCTAACCCCTACACCTTTGGTAGTCATCATTAATATATCCCCAGATCCGTATTAGCCATACCACAACCTAGCCAATGGACCTACACCAAAGCAAGGTATCAGTTACATGATGATTCATTTACCCTTGCTAATATAAGATTGTGTTATGTGTGCATATGGAGATCATACAAATAATGGATTGGATTTGGAGAAAACACTTGGAATGGAGCAGCGCTGAAGCAGCTATGCAAGGAGCAAGATCGATAGCGTGCTTACGGATGGACAACAAAGGCGCAATCTTGGCGTTGGCAGCAGCAACACTTCTTTCTTTTTCTCTTTCTTTCTCATCTGCCAACACAGGCTTGATGTCATTGTAATAAGGTGTTCACCCTTGTTTTCATGAACACCAGTTTTGTCAAGTCTTGTAATGATGATCCATTCACATGTCATCCAATTAGTTCCATTCCCCTTAATAATTCCATACCTTCCCGATATTATTGTAAGGAACTCGAGGACGATTTTTCATTTAGTCATGGGGATATGATGAGACGCGATTCACATGAGCCGCAATATTGCATACGCGATATCGCAGCTGCCGTGATATTGCATTCCATGCGATATCGCGTCGTCCCCTGTGATGTCGCGTATGCGATATCATGGTACGTCACCAAATCTATAAATAAGAGGTGGCACTCCTCTTATTTCCCATCCTAGTCTAAAAGTAGGGAAACTCTAGTAGATTGATCACTCTAGAGATAGAATATTTTCCATGTGCTCGCAGTAGGAGTCCCCAAGTGAACGGATCTTTATTCAAGCAACATTGTACCTGAACGCAAGTTTTGTATGACAATAAAGACGAGCTTTGTGGATAAACCTTGCAGTGCATGGAATAGGATTTATTACTTGTTATTTATTACCTATTATTTCTTACCTGTTATTTATTACCCTGCAATAGCGTGGCATGAGTATGACTTGATTACGATCATTTACGGATGTGTACGACTAATCAAGGAATCGGCTACTCATCGCGATTAGATTCTCTTACCCTCAACTCCTAGAATGCAAAATGAGTACGACTTGATTATGAGCATCTAAGGATGTGTACGACTAGTCAAGGAATAGATTCTCATGACACTTAGGCTAGTTATGTGCCTCAGTATGATCACTTCGAGCACGTATGTTACGCATGGTGATCCCAGTAACGATTAGCATTTGGTAGCCACGGTTGCATAGTTCAAGGTTTGTACGGTAAGTGGGAACAGATGCTGATGCTAGTTAATTTAGACTTAGTTCATTAGTTAGAGTTAGTTAGTTTCTCCACCCTTCACCTTGATAGCATAGGAGAAAAACATAAAAAGATATAAAAATCATATACCTTGGACTTACTTAACCATACACCGTGACAAACACAAGTAAGCTTGGGAAGACAACGAATGATTAACCCCAAGTGTTCCATGGGGCGTGTAGGCACTTACTCTGTGAAGTTCGACCGGATCACGCGTGCTATGCTCGTTTCGTATGGTTGAGTGTAGGGGTACCTTGCCACTCATCAATTTATTTTTCATATACCTTGCCTTGGATGTAGAGATGAGCATCATTATATAACTCTATTAGTACATATGTTTACTTCAACTTAATATCCTGAGCCATTGAACCCAAGAGCGTTGAGTTGCATACCACTAGAAGGTTTCCAATGATGTATGGATCATTCATAAGTATGTACCTATCTCATCTATGATCCTGATTCACCTATCTTGGGGGATATATTAAAGTGCAATCCAAAAGGATGATTAGACCTAGTCTTATTTGTGTAGCATTGATCTTGAAGATAATCAAACTCATGGTTATATAGTGATTTAATTCTTCAAGTTGGATGGCCCTCAATGTGGGAAAGCAATGATACATTACATGAGCTTATTTTTTAGAACCTATATATTTTTTAACCCTAGGCATAGTTTGAGGCCTATGATAGATTAAATGATCTTTTTTTCATAAACATAGTAGAGGATTGATATTATATTTAACTACATCCATTAGTGTTTTTTATAAAATAAAACTTAAAACAAGTAGGTCACAAAAATATATGATGTTTTCTAACTTCTTAAATAATGGAAAGTGTTAGTCCATCCTTAGCTATACTAGTCTTTGAGGCATCTTTATACTAACAAAGATAGGTTACATGTAACAACGTTGCCCTAATGTTGCCTAGCACCCCAAGGAATTCACAAAGATCCAATGGATCTAGGGTGGAAGACCTAGGGAATATGTCTTAAGAAAGCAAACAACTCATGAGTGAGTGCAAGCAGAAGCATAGCTTCTTAACGTACATGACCACGCACCTCATTGAGGGTAACCAAACTCCAAAATGAGGACCAAGCAAACAAGCACACACACAACCTTGTAGACCACATCGGTGGAAGGGGAGACAATGCACCTACAAGGGAAGGTGCCTCACCCCCAGATCCCTCAGGATCTCGTACAAGGTGTGGCTTGGCACCGCACCAAAACTATCCAGTCTTGGCTGCCTACATATCTACGACCGCCATAGAATCAGGGCCATGTAGTTCTCCATGGAGAAGAGGGGAAATAAAGAGGACTTAGAAGAGAGTTGCAATAGGAGGGTGTTCTATTGCTAGCTTCGTACCACCAAGCCGGGGTAGGTTTTGTAACACTTGAGAGCCACCCGAGGGCACCTCAGAGTGTTCCATGGTCCTCGAACCATGGGGAGAGCCCAAGAGAACCACCACTCTAGGACATCTCTCACAATCCTCCCCCACACAAAGAAGTGACATCCTCAGAGTGGAGCCTAGGATAGCTTCGAGTGTACACTTCTACATGGATTTGGAACTCCATTAATTCTAGGGATCCGTCAACTCCTTAGACACTAGGCTTGAAGGAAGGTACCAACCCCAACACCTGATACGTCCTTCCATCCAATGCCTTTCCTAAAACACAAGGGCAATTGGAGGAAGCCGAAAGACTTCCCTTCTCTATAAGAGTGGGAGAGTCTAACCCAAAGGGCCAACATCTCTAAGGCATACCCTAGATTTGTCCTTCTAAGGGTCTAGAGACATATCTTCTTGCGTAAGCCCACACTTATGCAAGAAGACAACTCCTCTTCCATAAGTCTCATCGAGTTTCTTTGTGAATGGCATCTCAGCACCCATTGATTTTTTTTTTCTTTTTTTTTGAGGGCTCACCAGGGCCACTACCCATGGTGAGGGACTTGGGAACATCACACTGAGAGAGAGGACATGCTCCTAAGAGCCATGTCTCCTCAAGCAACTCATGCTTGCAAAAACTCCATGTTCTGCTACTTGCATCGAGACCCATGGGGTATCACTAGTGCAACCATCTAAGCACTGATTCCACGTGCATCGGTACCATGTGCATTCTCTTTTTCTCATCATGTTTGTTGAAGCTGGTATGAAGGGAGTCAAGCATGTTCTCCCTTACAAACAAGGTACAAGGGAAAATATTTTGAGCTTGACCTTGCCATCTTAAGACACCAGTATCGCATGCCTCAATTCATCATTCATCATTCCAATGAGAGAGAAGATCCAAAAATTTGTTTGGAAACTTCTCAAAGAGACTAACATACAATAAGCCCCAACTATCAGCAACACCTCTTGTGATTGTTCAACATCAAGAATGCTTGCTTGAATGTTAGAACAAGTGGAGGGGCAATTGGGTAGCCAACCCCATGACAATCCTCCATCACCTATCTCATATCAGTCGTAAGCACATCATCGAATGCAACCATAATATCCCCTTCATGGAGAAGGATTATCCACATTTGCCACATGCAAGCTATCCTTCCCACACCAAGTTATGGGACAAGCATCATTTTCTAAACATAAGGTCCAGGAACAAATATAGAGTCACCTCAGAGAGTAACCAGATCATGAATTCTCTGAGGAACATCAACGTTCTCAGAATTTGCATTTCCCCACTATATCAAGAACGACTTCCAATCTCATGATCAACACCTTTCATTAGATTTTTCACTTGCAGGAAGGACCCTCTTTGGGAGGTTACTTCCATAGGTAAGTATAATAGCCCAGCTACACCTTACCCAGCATACCCACCCAAGTAGTCAATATAGCCAATAGAACCATATCGTGGAACTGTCACCAGCTGAGGGAAGACATGGGTTCACAAGTCTTACCCAATTCAATTTTCCCTTGAGAACAACTCGAGACACTAAGTAGCTCATCCCTTTGATCAAGAGGAATTTCTGTTTCATCTTGGGAGATTTGGGTTTTTGTTTCATACATCCCAGTCAAGCCCATTTACATTAATTTGTGGTGGACAAGGCCACACCACTACCTATTGTCATTCAACCCAAACAATAGACACAAGTCAATAACAACATCTTACCCATAGGAGGACCATGTCCTTAAGATAGTTTTACATGGAATGGGCTTTCATCAACATCATTTACAACTCAAACACAAAACAATTCATCCCCGAAGGGTTTACAATAAGGACGGTCTACCAGAGAACCCCAACAAGAAAGTTCCTTTGAAGACCCTAAAACTACGAGAGTACACAAGATCATGTCTTGCTTACAAGAAGAGCAATATGTATTTTAATTTACATCAACACACGACCCCACAAAGGAGGTTTCATGAATTTCACTAGGGTAACAACATCTTGTCTATGAGAACAAGCCCCATGAGTTCACGAACATAGGACCACAGCTAGGAAAAAGTCCCAAACATCAATTGCTTATAGGAGAAAACCGTCTCAATATCACCTACCTTATTATTTTAGGAACTGAAGAGGGCATCCATTGAAATGGAGAATGATCCCTCATGATCAACTCTGTGATCCCACCAGGGAGGTGAGAACACCAACATGAATTAACCTCACACCAAAGACATGGGACAATGCATCTGGGAGGGACTGTGTGATACATCAGTATACATAAGAGATAGAGTACGCAGGAAAATTTAGCAAGACACCATAGCCTATTAGGCACAACGAGTCCCCAATCACGAAATCACACCATAGATAACAAATGCACCAATAAGTCCCGATCTATGAGAGTGCATCATAGCTCTCCAAAGCACCACATGCAATTAGTCACGAGAGCCCACCAACATGCACAAATCATTAGAAGCCCCTAATCATGAGAGCATCGGCTCAAGTGCTTTGAGCACATTCAAAGCCACCAAGCTAGGCCACCAAGAGAAATCACACTTTTTGTATCTATAACGTCATTTATGCAAGGATGGACCACCATCCCAATGTTTGGATAGTTGCTCCATGATCACATTCAACATGGAAGAGCAAGTCTAGGTGCCAATACCCAAAACTCGACTCAAATCCACTATGAGACATCATATTGATCTGAATTTTAGTTGCCATTGATCATCTGTGAACAAGATCTTTGCTAGTTTAGGAACACAAGAAAATTTGTTCCCAAGATTTGTCCTGTCTCAAGGACATTCACTAAGCACACACCATCTAGGCACGCCAACATCATCAAGAACACATGGCACCAGTTCATGAGAATAATGGGCAAGGACATGCCCTGGTCCGTTTGTTACAACACTATATCCAACTAAAGCATTTCTCATGAGGTTTTCAGTAGAATTATACATCAAGGCATAAAGGCCATTTACAACATATAGCAAGGGCACTTCAAAACAAGCACCAGGAAAACACCATACATCAAGCTTGGCCTTGTCACAGTGTATGGCATAGGCCTACAGCTAGGAGACAACTAAGTCACATAGGCAATACATCTAGCACTTGTGTGTGCATACAACCGAATCGAGAATATCATAAGGATACCTTTCACACACTCGAGGATCAAATTACATTCATATATGGGAACATACATGGTATTTGGGAATGCTACCCAAGCCTAAAAGGCTATAGGACAAACTACCCAAGCCCATCCTAGGCTAAAGGATTTAGGCCACCAAGAACATACCAGGAAAGAATCATGCTATTTTGAGAAAAACCTACCAATGTCACGAAGCATAAATGATCATCTATCATTGCACCACTATCTCAAAAGATACATGATCTACCGTCGCACTGGACCCACTGCACGGGGAACATCGAACGAAAATGATTCAAGACACGAACGCAACGATCGAATAATGAAACACACCAACTGAGTATCCACCATCCTGCCATGGTGGGACCTCATTGCATTGACCACTCCTAGCCCATCAGTTTCCAGCATGGCCAAGGATACCATTTCATGCCATCTGCTAGCCCAATATCTGTAGGATCTAGGATAGATCACCATCCTCTGTTAGTGCTCTCCTACCATTGAGAGGCAAATAAAACATAATGTACCTACTGATCCATCACAGCCAAGGTACCGATAAATTTGCAATCTAATGTTGGGATTCTGAGACTAAATAATTAGTTCATGAAGGTCTCAAGAGCACATATCTTCCCCATAGACATAGTGGTCTCAGAATCAACTAAGGTTACCACTGGCTACATCTTTGTACTTGTGCTACCTGCAAACATTGAGACACAAGCTCAGAAACATAGAAGTTAGTAGGAACATGATTAGCACATCAGCCTCATTCACAACCATCAAGCATGATCATATAACAAAGTCATATCACTCTTGCACATCATAAAACTCAAGACCTCAACAACATGCATAGAGATCAGTCATGAAAAACATTGATGGAGGAATTCGATCCCCACTTAAACCAATGATTTCATCATGAGGCACCCCAAGAGAGAGATAGCACACTCTCAGAATTTCAAGACTCATACACAACAATCATTCCCAATAACTAACACTAGCCTCAACTAGGATCAAAATCTCAACACAATCGTATGTGTCATGGGCAATAGACAATCGTCATCTCAATCCAAAAATAAGGTGGAAGACCAAGGTCTATCCAAAAACAAGTCTACATCAAACCAATTCTCACAACAACATGCAACATCACAAAGGATGCGTTCATAAGAAGAATCTCATCAAAAGAGGTGCGGTCTCAACAAGAACCAACAATAGGATGACCCACACCAGTAGTCTTCAAATTAGAGTGACCAAGAATGTCACCAATCAAAGTAGTGATGCCACGAGCCCAAAGGGCAACACCACTAGCTCAACAAAGGAGCACAAATTTCAAGGACCTACCATAATGGCAATCATGCCTCATGCACAAGAAGTTGTCGAACAAGACAACAACCATTTGGCTTTGGGATGACATAAAAAACCACTGCATCCTCAATGTTCCCAACAATAAGTCATCATACTGCATAAAATATTAAGCCTTGCGTTATGAATGATAGACATGACCAAGATAACACACATGCAGAATTTGAATTCGCAACCAAGAAGACACACATACACAAATAGAAAAACATACACTCACAAACATGAATGTACGAAGTCTACTGGAAATAGTCTTAGTCCATCCAGAACAAGGCTCACCAAGAGCACATGTTCAAAAGACCTCCATCCTGAGGTACCTGGGAACCATCTTGTCCCCATTTTTATTTTCCCATACTCACTGTATCTACAGTGAGTGGGAGTGCCAAGGATATCATATCTTGCACGATTCAACAAATTCCATCTCAAAACATGTCATCTCGATGGAAACCAAAGTGGAGACTTGGTACGATTCATCCCAGATGAATCACTGGAGACCTGAGATGAGAGCTCCTTGAGCAACAAAATTCCTAAGTTGTCAATAGAAATCCTCTCAATCATATCGCATACAATCACAACTAGTCCAACCACAAGTAAACAAGTGGAGGACATCATCACGACGCCATCGTTTATATCCCCATGAAGAGAAACATACATCAGTTGCTCACAATTTATCATCTGTCCCCTCAAGAAGAGAAAAGAACATTACCATCGGGAAACTCTTCCAAAATACATAAGGATATGACCCTAGATCACCTAGGTATCAATCTGGAGGGACTATTAATCAAACAAGCTCAATGGAAAAACACAACCAAAGAGCAAAAACATATCACAACACAATTTCAAAAATGCTCTAATACCATCTGCAACAACATTTCCCCGACGTTGCCCGGCAGCCCAAGGAATTCATGAAGATCCAATGGATCTAGGACGGAAGACTTGGGGAATACACCTCAAGCAAGCAAGCAACTTACAAGTGAGCGCAAGAAGAAGCACAACTTCTTAATGTACTTAACCACACACCTCATTGAGGGTAACCAAACTCCAAAATGAGGACCAAGCAAACAAGCGCACACACAACCGTGTAGACCACATTGGTGGAAGGGGAGACGATGCACCTAGAAGGGAAGGTGCCTCACCCCTAGATCCCTCATGATCTAGTACAAGGTGTGGCCTAGCACTGCACCAAAACTATCCAGTCTTGGCTGCCTACATATCTACGACCACCGTAGAATTAGGGCCATGTAGTTCTCCACGGAGAAGAGGGGGAATGAAGAGTACTTAGAAGAGAGTTGCAATAGGAGGGTGTTCTATTGCTAGCTTGGTACGACTAAGCTGAGGTGGATTTTGTAACACTTGAAAGCCACCTAAGGGTGCCTCAGAGTGTTCCATGGCCCTCAAACTATGGGGAGAGCCCAAGAGAACCACCACTCTGGGACATCTCTCACATTACATGTGACTAATACATCAATCCTTAGAATTATGAGAAATAGTAACTCTTATCTCATCAAAAACTTGTTAAGACTAATAAGGGAATGCTTTGTGTGTGTGTAATAAATCATTAATTTATAGAAACCATTAAATAATTTTCTTCATTAAGATATTTTGTCAACCTACATAAGAAAAAAGAGGCCACCTACTTATAGAAATGTGTAGAGGCCTTTTTACATGGATGCCTAGATACCTTCTCCTTGATGGAGGTTCTTCATGTTTTGAAATTTTATGCTTAAAGTTAGCCTTTTTGAATATTTTTTCTAGCTTCATTTTAGAGTTAACTTACTACTTTGGTGCATTATTAGCTTTATTTCATTTAATGTTAGAAATTTGAACCTTAATTGATTCATCATCCTTATCTTTTACAATCATATATTTATCATGAGTTTGAATTTTTTTTTGCAACTTGTTTTTGATTAAATTGAGATTTTTTTGTTATTTTTATCTTTAAGATAACTTTTTGTGCCTTGTGATTATGCATCCTAGTATAGGTTCTTGCTATGAGGCATCCCTTTAACATATCATTCCTATGCATTAATTATAACTCAAACCTATACATATCCAAAAAAAAATCCATACATATCATAATAATGCATGTAAAAAGTAAAAACAACTAAAGAATCATGCTAGTAAAAGCATGTATAAGAGTTATAAGTACCCAATACATAGTCCACTAGATTTAGAAGCACTTCCTACCCCAATTTTCCTACCACATCTACAATCCCCTAATTATAAATCTAAGATTCTATAATGATAATCAAATCATATATCAAAGCCTCTTCTCAATAATAGACATAATTATCTCCAAATTGGCACAAGATCAAGCCAAGCAAATCAACATCAAAGAACTCTTTTCTAGCTCTTATGAGCACTCAAGTTATTATAAAGCATGGGAGTCAAACAACCTCTCATCCTCTTCTCTCAAAAGAATAATGGAGATCCCCCCTATTGTAATAAGAATAATTATAATTGAATTCATAACAACCTTTCATGAAATGAGGTTAGCATTATGTGACCACCACGTAGTTTGAATATGTATCCTTGAAATCAAATGGAGACTTATAAATAGTTAGAAAAGTAAAAATCTAAGCGATGTTTTTACCAAGTAAGACGTAAACCTGAGGGATTAGATTGCATGTAGTAGTAATTAGAGTAGAGTAATGTAGTGTGAAGAAACAATGTGCATTAGCATGATATTTCTATCATTACATAAGACAAAAACCTTAAAAAAGAGTTAATCATGTAGATCCATAAAAAAAGCATAAGATAAAACTGGATCTAGAAAATAAAAAATAAACTTTACTCCTAGGTTAGATAAAATGAAGTTAAGTACCCTCATGACACTAAATAATTATAAGATTCAAATAAAAATAAAATAAATAACTACGAAAAAAATCTAGAGGAGAGCAATAATAGCCTTGGAAATACAATCAAGGGATTAAAGGTGGTTGAAAGAGAGTTGTATTACCTTGATTTCTCTATGATGAATGTGCCTAATGAAGATCTTGATCAAAAAATAGAAGTTGCTGCAGATAAAGAACTAGTGAAATAGGAAAAAATATTGAATCCAATTAATGTGTGGATTTAGATTTAATTGAAGTCACCATGATTTAAGAGGATAACACAATGGAGATACAATATGTTAGTAGGGAAAAATTAAGAAACTTGGAAGCTTTGAAATCACTGAAAGCACATAGAGATTTTGATGTTTACAAGAGTGATTGTAAGGAGTGGTCTTATCAAAAAGTTTTTTCTTCTTCTTAAAAACATAATTCCTTATTAACTAAGGATATGCTCTTATTTTTAGGCTAGGAATGTCTTATAGATATTAAAGAAATAATGCATTGGGATCAATAGAAACTTCTAGAAGATTTTCAATACAAGAAATGATGTACATAGTTATAGCATACATTGATGTGGGTTGGAATATGAATATCCCATGGACATGGCATTAATGGAAATAACTTCTTGACATTGATGAACTAAGAAAAAAATTGTTTACATTCAACATTGAATGCCCTAACTACATTTTGCAACTCATATAGTCATTCATTCTTTTGACTAGGTTCTCAATAGTAAATCTTTGATTAGTATATTTACCATTGAGAACCTTGAATTTGGCATTTGCCACCTCAAGAATTTGCTTGGTGTCCTTGTGGTGCTTAAACTTAACCTCATACAATATGTACAAGCTGGCCACCTTCCTTTCCAGTTTTGACCATGACTTTCTAGCAGTCAACATAACTAGGTTTGCATATCGAAGGTTGGAAAGCTCCATATATTTGATCATTTTTTCTATCTACAACTCCTTCAGGTGAATTTCTACTTTATTATATTGATCAATCCCATCAATGATGGGCTACCATAATTTTTGTCCTTGTTGGAGTTACTAGAGGGTCTTGTTTACCTTTGCCTCCCCACTTTAATGTGTTTCTCATTTATTTCCTTCTGATGAGTGGTGAGGTACCCCTACACTCCACCATATGAATACAAGCGTGCACGTGCAATCCGGTCGAACTCCACAGACTAAATGCCTTAACACCACAAGAAGTGCTTGGGGTTAATCGTTCGTTGTCTTCCCAGGCTTGCTTGTATTTGTCACGGTGTATGGTTAAGCAAGTCTAAGGTATGTGATTTTTTTGGTATTTTTGGCTTATCTTCTATGTTATCAGGGGAAAGGGTTGAGAAACTAAGCTAACTCTAACTAAAGATCTAAGTCTAAATTAACTAGCGTCAGCATCCGTTCCCACTTACCGGACACACCCTGAACTATGCAACTGCGGCTTACCAAACGCTAATCGTTACTGGGATCGCCACACGTAACGCAAGTGCTCGAAGTGGTCGTACT
>MNCI01030643.1:599613-648211 GCA_015680685.1 Gnetum montanum | reverse complement strand
TTGGTTTTAATGATCTATACCATACTTTTGCTTGGACAACGAGTGCAGGAAAGAGCTTTAGTTTTTACCAACCATTATCAATGTTGTTCCATGCACAGGCATCGTAGAAGGCTTGTAAATGTTGTTGTAGATCTAAGTCATAGCCTTCGGAGAAATTGGAAAAGCTATTTAAATTGAGCCTAGGTAGGCGGCTCTCATTACGATGCCTATGGGAGATTCAAATAGCCTCTTTTATTTGTGTTAGGCTTGTAGTGGCCAGTAGGGGTTCATCATCATCGAGTAAGTTATGCTTTCGTGCGTTAGGACGATGCTGCCTTCATTTATGTTTATAAGAAACCCCCACCTCGAATTGCGTACTCCAACCTTCATTGTCATATAATTCATTGGTTCTCCAATGAATTGCCTCACTAGATGTGGCATTATCGTAGTCTTATAGGAGAGGCATGGTTCAGAAATTGTGTGTGAATTTGTATGTGAATTTTTGTAATTATTTATTCCTAAAAGATATATCGTTAATTCCTATACAATGACCTTGTATGGTATAACTAATCTAGATAACTAGCATTGTCCCTGGAAATGGCACCAATGATGAGTGGTGAGGTACCCCTACACTGAAGCATACGAATACGAGTGCTTCATGCATGATTTGGTCAAACTCCGCAGACAGACTAGTTGTAGTATCTAGACAATTACTCGTAGATCACAGTTCGCTGTCTTCCCACCTAGACTAGTATTAGCTTTGTCATGTATGGTTTAGTCCAGAGTGAGGTGTATGATGTGTTCCTACACTAATGCTACTCCTAGGTATGATGGAAAATAATATCAACTAAGCTAGGAGAGAGAGGGTGAGAGAGAATCTAAACTAGCCTAAGTGCGATGAGCATCCATTCCTTAATCATCTGTACACATCTTGGACCTCGTGCACGACTACCACTGGGAGTACCAAGCGCATGGCCTAGGTATGCTACTGGGTTACCAAGTAGTCACACTTAAATGCTCATGATTAAGTCGTACTCATTCCGTGTTACTAGGAGATAAGGGTAGAGAGATATTAACTAAAAAAGCTATAAATAACAATAACAATTAATTAATTAAGCTAAGTGGATGCTACAATGATGAATTAATCTCGATCTTTATTGTCGATCATGTGCGTGTCCAAGTATGTCACACTTGAATAAGGATGCCATACAATTACAATCATCACACTGCGGGCATGCACTGGGAGAAAGGGTTGAGAGGAAAAATTGACAAAAAGTTCCTACCTTAATACTAAAAACTAGATCCTTAACCAAATCTATCTACCTCTTATTTATAGATGAGGAGATAGACCGTGATATCGCGTATCTGATATTGCGTCTAGGCTACGATATCGCGTACGTGATATCGTGGGTGCGATATTGTAGCCAACAATTCATGACTCATCAATTTTCTATTAGATGGAAATTCAACCAATTTCCATGTCTTATTCTTATGAATAGTAGACATTTCATCATCCATCACTTGCTTCCATTCTTTATGATAAAGAGATATACACACTTCATTATAAATAAGTGGTTCAGCTTTAGTGATTATAATTTGAATTTCAAATTGCGTGGGTAATTTTCTTATGTGACCAAACCATCTTAAGGGTTGTGAAGTTGATGAAGCATCATGTTGATCCTCTATTTTCTCATCTTCACTTACAGCTTCCCTTATACTTATTTCTTGTATATTACACACATCATCTTATTGATCAAGAGCAATATCTTCTACTAAGGAAGGATTATCCTCTAAATTTTCTTTATTAACTTGAAAAGATACATGACAAGATGTTACATCATTAGAGAGATTGCGCTTATTATGTTTGCAAGACTCTCTAAATATAACATTACTTATAAACTTATAAACTTTAACACCATTACCATAACCAAGGAAAATACATCTTACAAACTTATAATCTAATTTTGATCTATCAATTTTTGGAATGTGAACATAAGCTTCACATCCAAAAACTTGGAGATAATTCAAATTAATAACTTGCCACTCCATATTTCTTTTGAAATCTTTCCATCAATTACAAAGGATGGAGACCTTTGATGAGATAACATGTAGTCATTGCAACTTTAGCCCAAAAATGTTTATCAAGACCAACTTCACTTAGCATGCATATGATACTTTCCAGTAAAATTTTATTAAAACATTTAGCTACTTCATTCTATTTAGGAGTTCTTGAAATAGTCTTTTGCCTGTATATGCCATGTTCTTTACAAAAGTTATCAAAAGCATGGGAGAAAAATTCACGACCATTATCTATTCCTGAGAACCTTCATTTTCTTTCCTGAATAATTTTCAACAAGAGCTTTGAAATCTTTAAATTTTTCAAACCATTCTAACATATGTTTCATTAAATAGATTCAAGCTTTCCTTGAAAAATCATCAATAAATGAAACATAATATGTAGCACCTCCAAGTAAGAATGTTTGCAAGTCTTTAACTAGTTCACATACATCACTGTGTATTAACTCTAACACTTAATTAACTTTAGCATTACTTCTTGGCAATCCTAAATGTGTTTGTTTACCAAGTAGGCTATGATGACAAAAATTGAGAGATTCTTCTATGAGGTTAAGTTTACCTTTTTTATGCAATTCCTTTAAACCTTTTTCACTTAAATGTGTCAATCTTCTTTGCCAAAAATCAATGCTTGAATGCAAGTTAGTAGCAACTACCATGTTGAAGTTGTGTTGTAACGTCCTTGCTTCCAACTAGTATAGTCTTTCCACCTTTACACCAGTGGCTAGAGGTAAAGACCTTTGCAAGAATCTAACTCACTCATAGATAGGAGACTCATTATGAGTGTAGGTACATGATGGACATGAGATATAGTTTTAATGGTTCCCTCCTTAAATTGGATTTTAACTTTACCATACCCAACAATATCATAAAGATCATCATCACCTAGTTTGATCACATCAAGATTACAAACAAAGTATTCACAAAATCATTCAAGGTATGGGGTATAGTGATAGGAAGCATTAAAATCAATATACCAAGAAACTCTCTCAGTGTCATCAATTGACAACATCACATACAAATCTCCCTCTTGATGAGAAGGAGAAATTTCATTATTATTATTATTATTATTTGCAAATGCTTTTCCTTTCTTTGCTATTTACAATCTTTTTTAAGATGACCAATATTTCCATAACTCCAACATCTTAGTTTTGTCAAATTTTTCTGAGATCTAGGAGGTTTAAACTGTGGACTCTTATTCAACTTTAAGTTGTAGTTTTTGACAAGGAAAAGATCATTTTGAATAGGGGTAGACCTTTTAATTCTCCTTTCTTCATTGAGTTGGGCTACAATAGTATAAAAAGTAAGAGTTGACATAGAATTGCTCACTAACATTACAAAAGTATTTTAAGACTCAGGAAGAGACTCTAAAAGATACATACAATGATCTTCGTCTTTCATTTTATCTTCAACTACTTCAAGTTGCATCATGATATCATGGAAGCTACTTAGATGATCAGTAATTAACGTACCTTCAAGCATCTTGAGTGTGTGTAAATTCCTCCTATGAAACAATCTATTAGCAACAAATTTTATTTGGTACAAATCTTTTAATTTGTCCCATAGGTCTTTGGCAGTTAGAACTCTAGAAACATTAAGTAGCATGGAACAAGAGAGACAAACGAATTTTGCTTTGTGCTTTCCTATCCAAGACCTCCTAGTCTGAATCTATGACAATAGTAGGCTTTGAATCAGCAATTACTTGCCAGAAATCTTCACTAACAAGAAGATCCTCCATATGTACATTCTCCAAACTTTGTACTCACTACTACAAAATTTTTCAATTTTGATTTTTGCTAAGTTTGTCATACCTTGAAATTAAAAAACACCATAAAAGAAGAAAAAATCACCACGAAAGAGCCTCGCTCTGATACCAATTTTGATTTTTAGATTGTTTGTGATAGCAGTAAAAAAGTAAATGAATAAAAAAAAAATACAAGAATATATCTTGGGTAAAAACAAGAAAAATGCTAGTTGAAATAAGCTTCGAAATCTTTATGTTAGCTTAGAGAGAATTTTTCAAACACAATGAACAACAGAGAATGGGAAAGAAGAAGGCATAGGATAACAACCAAACACACTCCCTTCAAGACTTGTAACCATATTTATAGCATGGGATAGACATATGCAATTGATGAACAACTATATTTCAAACATCTATAGTTAAATACTCAACATTGTAATTTATTACAACATAACTATTGTATGTAGTAAAATGATGAAGATGAACAACTATATTTCAAACATCTACAATTAAATACTCAACATTGTAATTTATTACAACATAACTATTGTACCATACAATTACAAATGCTTGTAATCAAAGAGATGACAATATCTTAAGGTTATGTAAATGGTAGCTTCCTTCACTTGCGACAACCAACTAATCACAATATTGAAACACTATAGAATTAGACTGAACAAATTTATTTGTAACAAGGAAAAATTTTAAGAAAAATAAAAGAAAAATTGAAGGAAAAAAAAGAAAACATCCCAACATCAACGGGAAAGGGAAGAAATGCTCCATCAACAATAGCAGCAGATCCAATTTAGTAGTCGAAAACTAGCGGAGCCGAGGATAATACATTTGGTTAATCAAATTGAAGGTAGCTGTGGAGCAGGAGCACGAGAGGGGTCTTCGCTGGTGCGTCTGTAACAACGTCCACGCTTGCTCAGAGAATTCTCAGGGAACTATTCACCTTGTATGTGGAAGCCTTGCAGCTGCTCGTGCTGAGACGACTCTGTGTTGTAGTAGTACTTCTCATCGTGATGGGGTTTAGACGAGGGGCCGCAGAACATGCCGCCCCACTGCGGGAACCAAATCAGCATCACCGGCAGACTGCAGCACACGATCATGATGCCCATGTATGTGATGCTGTCTTGGTAGGGGGGTAGCTCGTCCCCATGAAGAATGCGGACAATGCGAATTTCTGCTTCTTCTGTGCCTGTGCCTCTGCCGCTGCTGCTTCCACTGCGAAGCTGCCCGTGCCGGCGCTGTTGTCCGCCATGGCTGCTGTGCTCCCTCTGGCGCTTGAATTATTTCTGTAATAATGACTCAATTGAAGCTCGGGAGTGGGATTGTGCTTTTCTTATTAGGGCTAAGAAGATCAATAAAATATGCTTCGTCGACATCGCGCATGGCTGGCAAGATCATGGTATAGTGTTAGAGACGGTAGGCGCCAAGTTGACATTGGCTTGAGAATTAAAGTCTGCCCGAGCCTGTAGCCCACGCAGGAGGCGTGGGTGGCGTCTATGAATTGGGATTAAACATTGTGAATGGATTCCAGACATGGCCATTCCTTGGTTTTGTTTTGTTCGGTCACACTTGCAATTGAAGAAGGGAATCAAGAATGGACGAGCGCATCGTTGGCTGACGAGAAGTTCACTTAGCCGTTACTGTCGCCGCCTGAGCCTGAGAATTGAGAAGGCGCAATGCAAAAGGAAATATATGTTTGTTGCTCAAACTAGTAGCCAGAGGCCATGTCGCGTTCCCACATCCACCGACTTGGCTGCGTGCTTTCCCTTGCCGCGCATGTTCTCCACTTACGTAACTTGTCACGCAACGCATCGTAGTTTAAAAAAATATTTGTGTCATCTTCGCACGGTCACTTGCCATGGCCCTTCGTCATTGTTCTTTTGACGATTTTCCTGTGCTGGTTTCCATTAGGTTCGGATCTTTAGGTCCGTCATTGCGATTTAAATACCAACTTTAGTTCATGTTCGTTGAAATAGCCACTGTCGCAAAGAGCGCTGTATCATTCCAACTATGGAATCTATCAATCAAACTGTGGAATCTATAGTATTTTCCCATTGGCTCAATAGGATATCACGCGGTACAACAAAAATAAGGTCTAATGTCAATTTTTGTGTAATATGTATACCTTGACTCATTCGTAACCTGTAACTTGTTTTTTAAAAGTAATTCAAAACTCATCACTTTTATTGATATTTAGGATTTTTTTCTTTAATTCGATGATTTTCTGCTGTTGGCATTGGCAATCAAACAATGCAGAAAATTCCTCACTGCCGCATCCATCCAGTAGAAGTCCGGCCCTGTATGTGGTTAATCATCTCAACTTCCTATGATTATTTTATAAATGTTAAAAGCATTCTTGCATTCATGAGTGTAGGACAAGTGATTAGGACACTTATCTTTTGATTAGGAGGTTTCTATTCTCGTCTCCACTTTCAACACCAATGATAATCTTTAAAAATACCATAACCTCCACAAATGCATCTTAGCCTTCTTATCTTAACAAAATGAGGTCACCTACATCTTATTTCTCATACTTTTTTATCAATTTCACTATCTAAATTGGAGCATTGATCCTAGCTAATATAATTATTTATAGTGAGGAATCTTTTGACCTTGAAATATCACTTCTATTTCACCACTATTTATGTTATTGAAATTGTTTGTCATATATTCTATCTTACTTGTAATAACTTTTGAACTTTTGTATTCCAAAGCATGTCTCCACTTCTCCTTTTTAAAAGCAACATTTTTTTGGAGCTTTATCCACTAACATAATATGATCTCACATTTGATGATGTATTTATAGATTGTAGGAAAATCACTACATTAAGCATTATTCAACTTGAATTCAAGTATGAATCTCACTTTGTCAAAGATATAGCATACTTGGAACTTTTTGTTACTCAAGGAGTATAACATCAAGCTTGAAGTTATTGATTAGTCAATGACTACTGACTCTACCTCTAGGAATGGTTGAGGATGTGGTAATAGCAATCAATGGTTGATCTTATTCAACAAATTCTAATCATTCAAGTTAAAGAAATTATAGGAGAATTTTTAGCCATCATGGATGGAGCTTTACTTAACATGATTGATGTTAAGATGAAAATTCATGACCAATGTTTATTAATTAGCAAAGAAAATGAACAAAGATAGTTGAATGAATAAAGAGTACCATGCATCCCATTCCAAGAATAAGGGTGCAAACATGTACAAAAAATATAGTTCATGCAAGAAATAGAGTTGTTAGATGATCCTAAACCATCTTGCTCTTGCTTTTTATAGAAGAATTGTATCTATGAATAGAGAGACCATTATTTGGAGTGATGGTAAGATGCTTGTCTATCAAGATATAGGACTTGGATTTGAGCTTAGACGTAGCCACTTAAAAGAGGTCAGGCTTTTTCTTATCCATCAACCATCCTAGGATGATGAGATAAGCATTAAGCCTCTGGTTGATGATCCTTTTTTAAAGTTGTTTTTCTAAATAGGTGTACACTCTAATGGTGAAAAACATAGAAATAACATAATAGTAAGCTAGATAATAAATACAACTAATCATCCAAGGGAATGTAGAACAAGCAATGATAATTGAGTATGTGAACATTGTAAATGAATTAGTAGGGTACCACAAGTAGTAACAAAAATAGGACATGTAATGGATAAGATTATTTGAAGAGAATTAGATGATATAATTAGTAAGCTTCATTTGGGTTCACATCAACTCAAGATAGAAAATGGAATATGGAATAATCTCCCTTGAGAAAAGCACATATGTTGGTTATGTTAGGAGCTTTAAAGGATGAAGAGTATGTTTTTATTAGATGTTGATGAGTGATCAAGCAATCCAACACCCAACCATGCCAGTCACAAGTGTTTCATGCACAACTAGATCATAATCTATGGATGAGGCAATGTGATTATGCTAGTAATTAGTTTAAGTCCATGACTGTTGTCTTCCCACATGGAGCTAGTGAAGTCTATGTGTATGGTTTAGCTCATAGTGAGGTATATGATATGTTGATGTTGTTTAACCATCTAGCTCCTAGTGAACATGGTAAAGTGAAAAGAGTTTCTAGATCTAAGTTTAACTAAAATAGTAAAAAAATATATTCTATTCTAAGGCGATGAGTATTTGGTCATAACCTTCCATACACACCCTAGGGTTTGCGTAACTACTACTGGGATTACCAAGTACTGCACTACTAGGCAAAACAAGTGATAACACTACTCGCTTATCAAGTAATTACACTTAAGTGTTCAAGATTAGTCAAGTACTGCACTACTAGGCAAACCAAGTGATAACACTACTCGCTTATCAAGTAATTACACTTAAGTGTTCAAGATTAGTCACACTTATTTCACTTAACAACACTAATGGTAAAGTGCATAGAAAAATAAACATTAACTAAGAAAATAGTAAACATTATTCTAAGTAAAACTGTAAACTAGGAGAATGATGCAATAGTATGAAATAACTTGATCTTTATTGTCGGTCACACTTGTGCCCAAGTACAAGATGCTCGAATAAAGACTCTGTACACTACATCACATTATACTACAAGCATTCACACTTCTAAGTGCTAAAGATTAACTCATGAGAATAAACAACAAAAGTTATGCTATTATGGAATGAAAACTCATGTGGATTTGTGCACCTAAGTGTTGTATTTATAGGTTGGAATACATCTTGTGATATCACATATACGATAATGTAGCTAGTGCTATGATATTATATATTCGATATTGTAGTCTACTAAATTTTGATTTATCATACTCGCACGACTAACTGAAAGCTTGTCCTTAACTTAAAACAAAATGAGGATAGAGTTCCTTACAAAATAAGGAGGTAGATTTACATGACACTTTATGCTGTAGTGGTGTTTTTACAAAAATGATGCTAGACATGATAGGATAAACTTTGACAAGAAACAAAATTGGATGAAGCTCAATGTAGCCTACATAGTGCCTGGTGGTGGTGGCTCCTCCATCGATTGCTTCTCCCTGTCATCAAGCTTCTAAAATTTATATTTGTTTAGGAGTGCTTGAAGTTTTTCCTCCTTTGTTCTTGGGCCATGTACTGTCCATGCTTGTTGTGCAATGTGTGATGGAGTTGGTACATCCCATGGACATGGCAGTTGCAGGAACATCTGATTGGCCTTGACGTCCCATGTTGTAAATTATCTTCTCTCCTCTTCAAATGCTCTGGCCTTTGCTCATAATTCATGGTAATCTGACAGTTTTCTAGCCAGGTTCACTGCAACATCTTTTTGCTATTAGTAGCTAGCCTTTACTACTTCTAATTCAGAGTTTGTAACCTAAAGTTTCTATAGAGCATCTTTTTGATCTACAAACTCCTTTTCATAAAGTGCATACATGGCTACTACTTATTATTCAAGCTCATTTCTAGGCATGCCTATTGATAACATGGCTAAGTTAGTATAACAAAGGTTAGCTAACCCCATGTATTCCTTTAGATCTTCTATTTGTAGGTCTTTGTTTTTGACTTCCACTTGGTGGACATGAGCATAACCATCTAAGATGGGCTACCAATCTAGATTCTTCACTGATATCGAATTGATTTGAGCCTTAGCGATATGGATCTCCTTCTTATTGACTTGCTTATACATCCCCACCTAGTCACAGAAGTGTTCCTAGAGCCTTTCATGCATCTTAGCTTCATTTTTCCACATGATGATCTCAATAGCTAACTTTTGTTTGATTGTGTACACCTACTCCATTGAGAGGATCTTATTTTCTCTTGCTAAGTGGCTCATATCTTGGTTAACCCTCATCAATTGTTCTCTTAACTAATAGATGCTTTCTTGTAGGATATTTTTCTACTTCTCAATGTTGGTTAACCTAATGTTATCTGTAGTGAGCTATGTGTTCTCTTCTTATGTTGCAGTGAGTGCTTGATCATGTGTGTATGTTTGTGCTTCTACTACCAAGGCATTCCACACTACTTTCTCCTTCTCACTTCCATTTTCTTGCTTTACTCTATCAAGTGGTTGATTTGCTTTGTTCTAAATTGCTCTAGTTGGTCAGGTGCAACATATTGCATTAGATCTCTGCATTTAGCGCTTAGGGTCATAAGATCTTCTTATAGTCTAAGAAGTTCATTCTCTGCATGCTTTGCCTTAGTCTCTACCATGACTAGCTTACCCTAAATCATGATAAGCTTTGACTACATTATAGTGACATCACTTGGGATGTCAAAATATTTGTCATTACTTGCCTAGTTTGTAGAAGTTAATTTAACACATCCTCATGATTAGGAGGAGTCATTGAGGGACTAACTAACATTTGAGCATCCTTTGCTCTAGTTAAATTAGCTGGCAACACAATAGGTATGTTGAAAGTTTCCTTAATGTGATCCATGATTACTTCTATGGCTCTTGCTACATCTTGGTGCTACATAACCACAACTATGGCTCCTTATCTTGTTTCAAGCACCACTTGAAATGATGTAGCATTCCTAGAAATTTGTTGTGACCTTTTGGCCTCTCCTCCTAACTATAATAATATCTGTCCACTTGTGAGATTTATGGAAACTACGAGTTGTATGGCACTATCGATAACTTTGTAGAGATTGGCTTCCTCCTATGTTTCCTAACTAATGGTCTCTACAAGCTATTGTAGATGACTCATTAATGGTTTGTAGTCCTGCGATGGTGTTGGTGGGATTTACTGTTAGTGCTATTGTTGACCGCTGGGTCCCACTTATTGTTGTTGTTCAACATTTTGTGTGGTTTCTACAACTTCTATTTCTTCCTCCACTTAATCTTTCTTTGGTGGTGCTGGCTTGAGCATTTCAACATGTGAGGCATTTTGGGCCTTCTTGAGGATGTCATTAGTGTACCCCAAGATTCTAGCACGTTTACATAGTTTCTTGATTAAGTAAGGAAATGGAAGTATAAGCTTTCCTACCTTCTTTTCCTCAAACTACCTTTGAATCTCCATAAAATAGACTTGTGCGAGATTTGCATTATACTTTCCCATTAGAATCATACTTCCTCTGGCTGCATAGATGGATAATTTGTTCAATCTATTTGTGGGAAATAGGTGGTATGTGCCAATTTTGAAATAGATTCTTTCATCTAGAGTTAACTCATTATACTCCTTATCTTTTTTGTCATATGCTCATTTTAACCATAGTTTTTGGTTTCTATGTTTGATCTTATGGACAGATGTGCTAATCTTGCCCCTTCACTAGGCACATTCAAAGCTTCTACTATTACCTTGACTGAATATGAAACAAAGACTTCTTCAATGTTGACTGTAGCATCCTCTTATTTGTTATACTAGAATTGGTAAGTTTCCTGTAGATACCACTCACCATTGTCTAAAAGGATGGGCCATAGTAGTGACACTTGGTGTTGTGTCTTTTACTACCTCTAAAAAAAACTCTATGAATGGATCAAAGTTCATCTTCATAATTACTGGGGTTAGAAGCTTCTTCTCTTGGATGATTTGGAGGCATTCTTGGTACAACATGAGGCACTATCCTTCTACTTGTGGTTCTTTTTCCTCTACTTAGGCTGAATGTCTAGTAGTAGAAGTTTCTTAATAGATACTGAAAGATTGAGCCTCCTACTTTGCATGTTTTTCTTTTGGCTCTTGTGCTCCTATTTGGCCTCTTCCTTGGCCTCTTGATCATTTGTTTGTCAATTCTGAGGGTCCTCTTGTTGCTCCTCTCTTTGCGATCATCTATAATCATTAAGGATTTAGGAATTAATAGAATGTGTTCTTCGAGTTTGATAACTCCTTTCCTTTCCCATACATTTAGTTAGATCAAATTCTTAGCCTACTATGACTGTGGAGTTAAAAAAATTTTCAAAAAGAAACCTCATAAGTGTTAAATTTCGCATTGCCCCTCACAGTTTTTCATTTCATTCTTTTTTATGGCTCATAATGGTTAGTATGGTTCATTGAGAGGATGATTTAAGAGTTTCTGGCATTAGTGTGATTAGTTTTTGTTAAAAATTTTTAACTTACCCTTTATGATTACCCTTATAATACCTTCTGAGTGTTAGTAAATTTTGACTCCAATTTTTGATAAATCCCATGAAGTACACCCCCATGGCTAAGTTGAGAGCTCCATGATCAAACAAGTTCAAGAAGCATGAAAATCGGAACTACAAATGTGGAGTTATGAGGGTTAGAATTTGGGAGGCTAGAAGTTAGATTGTAGAAGAAAAATGGTACAATCTTCCTTGGCTCAAATGTGAAAAATGATGAAAATTTGGCTAAGTGTCCACGTATATATAGATTTTATGGGATCTAATATCAGAGGGGCTCCAATATTAGAGCAAAAATTTCACATTTTTTGATCAAAATGGGTCAGTTGGGATGTTTGGAAGGTATAAAGCATGTTTAGAGGATCTCGGGCTATGGATGATGCATATTTTTTTGAGAATTTACCATAGAAATTTCATAAAGAAGGAATCTTAGCTATGAAATTTCATAAAGTGCTAATAAGATGGATAAGATGGGTAATGATTCATGTTATTAGAATGGATAGTTTCAGTGATAAGGGAAGTTTCTATTAATGTTTATTGTTGGTGGAATGCTCAAGATGATGAGAAATCACTTGGCAAGCATAAGAACTAATGATTATACGAGTGGTCCTCCAAAAAGTAGGCTCCAACCCTTAATGCCCTTTTATAACCACACCTAAAAGTGTCTATAGACACTAAAGGAGTTGAATGTAATGCATAGCTATTTAGAAAAACACACATCTGAGTACCACCAAGTTAGGAAAATTACGCTATGTTACACAAATCCACAAGTTATGATTATTCATACAATGAGATGAAATGGACTTAGAAGGGATTGTAAAAATCAAGACATGAGGTATCTTACCATAGGCATAATGAATTCTTGTGTTTTATTAGTGGTTAAAGTAATCATTAGCTTTTCTATCCAAGATTAAAACCAAGTCTAAACCACATTCTAGTGACATCACATTGTTTTATCTCTTAGAGTTACAATTATAAGGCTACCACTGTTGCAAAAAGTATTGTCAGTTGGTGTATTGTCCAAGGAAGGAGTTTATTTATTACACTTCTTATTTTTTGAAATTCCTAAGAAGTTGCTTGCCTTTAGGCATGGGTAACATGTCTTTCTAGTGGGATCCCCAGAAATTTATTTTTTTGCATAAGTTTTATTTTGATTTTTGTCATCCTTACCATAAGACTATCTTCAAGCATGGGTAACATGTCTTTCCAATGACATGATAAGACAACACTTATTTTACTCTTACTCCCATTTTTAATTAGATCTACAAGGATATAATACATCCTTAGCAACGGGATAAACTAACAAAAGTAATTCAAGAGAGTCCACAAATTCCATTGATGTGACATCTTTTACATTTCCACTTAGTTCTTCATTTATTGTTCTAGGCATAATGATCACAAATGTATTCTTAGTTTTACGATGGAAAGAATATCATTATGGCCATGGTAGGAACCTCTTATTAATGGAATGGATGGATGAATGTTGTGGTCTCATTGTTCAAATAATTAGTCCCTTATGACTTGATAACATAGAAAAATCTTCACCTTACTAGACTACATCTTGCCTTATTCTTAATGTGTTTTATTAGCACTCATAATTATTTACAAAGGTCATAAAAGCAAAGTATGAAAAAGATAGTAAAAATTGGAAAAGGATGAAAGAATGAAAAATGTCAAAGAATGGAAAATCATTAAAGAATTGAAAAATGTAAAAGAATATTGAAAATTTAAGAAATGGAAAAGCATAAAAGAATGAGAAAATATTGAAGAATGTGAAAAATAAAAGGAAAAGGAAAAATTAAATGAAGTACCTATGATTTGAGATTGAAACTCCCACAACTATCATTAGGATTAGTTAAAGGGCAGATAGAATAGGTAGAAGACTGTTAGGTAGATTAGGTAGACTCCTTGGAATATTCGTAATAAGGTTTGACTTATTGGATATTAACAAGAATGAGCTCATGTGGATAGGATGGGTAGTAAATATGTAAGGCACCAAATGGATAAATGGCTTGAATAATGTATGGTCCCTTTCAAAGTGTTTGAAATTTTTTTTTTAAGTTAGATGATTAGGGTTATAGTAGAGGACCTTATCACCTAGTTGTATAGTTACATGCATTATTCATGTATCATGCTTAAATTTGGAGTAATGCTTATGGACTTCACGACTCATAAGTGCTACTAGATTATTCTCATCTAGAAGGTTTAGATTCATGAGGTGTTTTCATTGGGAAAAGCTCAAGTTAAGGTCAAGTTCACTAGTAGTAGCTATAATGTGGAGCTCTACTTGGATTGGGAACATTAGTAACTTTCCGTAAACTAATTCATATGGTGAGTACCTTATAGGAAATTTCCATGATGTCCTATAGGCCCATAGAGCATCATTCAATTTAGTGCTCTAGTCCTTTCTAAACCTACTAGCCACTCTAGTAAGTATTATAGTAGTTTCTTGGTTAGTAACTTTGACTTGACTATTTGCTTAGGGATGATATGGTGTTTTTAGCTTATGGTTAAGCCCAAGTTGTTGCATGAGCATTTTGAATGTAGCACTAGTGAAGTGAGTCTCGTTGTTTAATATAGGCATCATTGGTACTCCAAATCTATTCACCATGTGTTGTTGAAAGAATTTGGTAGTTGTCTTTGATGTATAGTCTTTTATTGCTGCTGCCTCTACCCATTTCATATAGTAATCCACAGTCATAATTATGTATCCTTTTTCATTTGACATTGGTATTATGGGACCAATAAAATCAATTCCCTAGATGTCAAAAGATTCAAGTGGTTGTATCTAGTGTTGTGACCCTTCTTATTTAGCTATAACTCCTCCATATCTTTGGCATCATTTATAAGATTGCACAAAAGTGTGGGCATCTTTGAACAAGGTAGGCCAAAAGTGGCCTACCATCATCAACTTGAGTACCGTTCTACACCCTACATAGTGGCCACCACAGGGATATTTATGGGCATCTTGTAAGACTCTTTATTAGTCACATTCCAGCACACACCATTTGAGAAGCCCATCTGCATAGATCTTGTACAGATTACCATTTATTTCCATATATCATTTTTCTCTATGAAGGAATTTCTCACGTTGTTTCTTGCTTCATTCAACAAGGAGCTCTTTTGTTGATAGATAAGTTAGATATTTTGTGATCCATGGCTTTCTTGTTGAATTTACAGCCTTTACTATTTTAGTAAACAAATCTTCATTGGGAAATTGGTCTGATAAAGGTTTTGCTTGATCTTTAGAATTCCATATTAGCCTTGATAGATGATAAACTACCATAATTTATAGTTCTCTTTTTATCAATCATTGTGATGTCAAATTCTTGCAAAATTATGGGTCATCTTATCACTTTGGGGCTGACCATTGGTTTGTTCATAAGAAATCGGATGGCACTATGATTGGTGTGGACATAGATTTAGTACCCAAGCACATAATGTCTGAATTTTTTAAATGCATACATCACAGTCATTAGCTCCTTTTCTATTGTGGTGTAATTTAATTGTGCTCTAGTGATGCTCCTGCTAGCATAGTGTATGTAGTAAGTTCTCTTCTAATCATTCAGTTGTATGAGTATTGTACCAAGTGCATAGTTAGAAGCATCCTTCATGATGTGAAAAGGTCTTGACCAATCCAAATCTTGAAGGATTTTTGTCTCCACTAATTTTTGCTTTAGAGCTTCAAATGCCTTTTTAGATTACTCTGTCCACTTGAAGGATGCATCCTTCTTCATGAGTTCTACAAGTGATTTTTCTATTTTTGAAAATTTTTCTATGAATCTTCTATATTATCCCATGTGGCCTAAGAATGATCTCACATATTTTACTGTCTCTAGCCTTTGAGTGATATTATGTATGACTCTAATCTTTTCAGGATCTACCTTTATACCTTTTTAGAAGATTTTATGTTCCAACACTATGCTTTTCTAGACCATGAGATGGCTTTTTTGCAAGTTGAGCTTAAGATTGATTTCAACACATCTCTTGAGTACCTACTCCAATTGTGCCAGTGGTTGCTTGAAATCAAGCCCATATGTTGAAAAATCATTTGTAAATATTTTTATGCCATTTCCAATTTATTTTTGAAAAATGCTAAGCATAAGTCTCTAGAACATGGTGGGTGCATTGCAAAGACCAAAGGGCATATGCTTATAGGCAAAAATTTTCCATGTATTGGTGAACATTATTTTCTTGTGGTCCTTAGGTGCAATGGGAATTTGATTATAACAATTGTATTTGTCTAGAGAACTATAGTATTCATGTCCTACAATGGTGTCCAAGACCTAATCAACAAATGGTAGAAGGAAGTGATCCTTGAATATAGTAGCCTTTAACATATGGAAGTCAATGCAGACTCACCATTTGCTCCCCTTCTTTGGAATAATTACTAAGGAACTAACCCACTCACTATTTGCAATAGGATAGATGAATCCTACCTTTAGCAATTTTTCCAACTCTTGCTTGACTACTTATTTGAGTTTAGGATTGAGCCTTCATTGGGGTTGGCATCATGGGTTGACTAATGGATCAATGTATATTTGGTGTAGACAAATTCATGGATCAATTTCCATGATCTCATCATAGGACCATGCAAAGACTATAGACCATCTATTAATCACTTCCAACAACTTCCTTTTTTGTTCTTCTTTCAAAGTGATGTTGATTATTACCAACTTCTTATTGTTTAAAAATGTATATTCTAATGTTTCTGGTAGGGTCTTCAGTTCCAACAGCTTTGGTTCCATAGTGTGTGAAATTTCTGAATGTCCCTAGTCTATCTCTTCTTCCTGATTTGTTCATGGGTGGAAGTGACTTGTCCTTAATTACTCTAACTTATTAGTTTGTTCGACTAGGCACTAACAATTTGTTCCTTTGGTTCCATGTACTTGTAGGATTATGTATCTTCATTTGTGATTAGCCACTGGATTCCTTCTTGCTATGGGGCTGCTGCATATAGACAATTTTGCACAGATACTTCTTCTACAAATTTATTGCATGCTTTGATGTCATCTTATCTAATAGCCCATATTCTTTGCATGCAATTACACCCATTATCGCTGTATGTGATACATGAAACTATTCATCTTTGTATGATGCCAGCTTCGAATTTTTTGGAAATCTCCAAGGAAAAGTCACAAATTCCAAGCTTAGTCTCAAAAATGCTAAGTCAAGCTCTTCCCATAATAATTGAAAATTCTTCCTTATTTTTCCCCACATAAATGTCTAGAAAATCTATAGGGTAAGACTAGCCATTGATGGTTATAATCACATCATTCACTTATTTTAGTGGAATTGTGATTGACTAGTCTACAAGCTCTAATTGAATATTGCTTTTCTTTAGTGGTGGTAGATTCTAGGCCTGGTACATGTCTTGTGAGATTAGGTTCACTCCTAACCTAGAATCAAGTAGAGCTTTGCATGGTTTTTACCTTGCTATCTAGAGGTAAAATAAGAGGCTTCTTGGATCAGTTTGTTTTTGTGGAAGGGCTCTTGCCTTGATCCAATCTGTGATTGTCTGAGTAGGCATAATAGTTGTGACATTTGAATTTGACAAAAATAGAAGCTTGTAGTGTTGAGAAGGATTGGTTGTAGATGGGTCAGAAGTAGATGTGTTTCCCATCCATTGAATCCTTTCAAGGCTAGTTTGGAAGAATAATCATTTCTTGGGTTGTGATTCACATATAATCACATCCTCTTACATACTCATTGTCCTTGTTATGCTCTTTTACCAAGGTTGTGATGGTAGTTCCCCATGCATGATAGGAGGTGGCACTGGTAGTAAAGGGTTCAAGTGTTGATTTGAACTAGTTGTTGATGAATGCATGTATAGGTTTAGATATGTTCTTGGTGGTGTTGGTCTATGGTACTCAGTGGAGTAGCATCGTGGAGTTTGGATAGTAGCAATACTAGGAGAGATTGGACATTGTACGAAATATCCATATGAATCTAGCTATCTATATGGATATTATTGGCGAGGTGGTAGCATGGCCCATGATTGGGGTTGTTGCCATTGTTGGTAATATTGCTCTTGTGGTTGTGGCAAATCTCCACTGGGATAGTATGTCGGTTGGAAGTTATGCTTGTAGTTACCTTGAGGATAAGGTAACTTTATGGGCATTTATTTCCTAACAAATTTTGGACTAAGTGCATATGCCCCCATTTCCTGTAAATGTTCCATGACTAGACAACTTCCCTTGAGATGTTCGTACTGACACATAACACATCTTTCCTCATTAGTGGAGCTTGTGTTTGAACACTCTACCATAGAAGACACTTTGCCCTTTCATTCAAAATCCTTCTTCTTTTTCTTATCCCTAACTTTTTCAAAGGCTTGATTTTTTTTCTCCTCCACAATTTTCAATGCTATTGCAAATTTTTCATTAATGGAGTGCCACATTTTCTCTACCTTTGTTGCAATATTAGTTACAGATTTCTAAATTGGTAGTGTCTTATTTTGAATTGTCTATTTCAAGGTTTTCTCTTCTTGGGTATTACAAACTTGTGCATCTCTTTTCCTAATGGATGGGTCTTTGTTATACTCTTTTTCTAATTCGCTCTTTCTTAACTCACCTTCTTCCTTCACCACTTTCTCAATTAGTCTCTAGACTCAATGGGAAGTCATCTCAAATAATCTACCTTGGGCATAAACCCTAAGGGTCTCTTGGTCTTATTCTATAACCCATCTATAATGTGTCTTAGTTGCTCTCATTATGAGAATCCATGGCCTAGGCATCTATGTAGTAGTGAATAGTATCTTTCCATTACTACATTAAGGGTTTCATGAGTCCCTTGCTCTTATCCTTGGATTTGTTTCCTTAAGTTGGACACCCATGACTAGGTTTGATACTTATCAAGAAGATCTCTAGCATGGTGCTCCATCTTCTAATTGATTTAGGTTCAAGTGATCAGTACTAGCTTTCTACCTCTTTCACAAGTATTCTTGGGAACAAATTCAACTTGTGCCAGTCACTTTCAATGTTCTGTAGGATGTAGTCATCATGGAAAGCTTGGAGGTGGTGTTTTGGATCAGCATTATAACCACATTCAAATCTTAACATGTTATTCATTGAATTGTTTGGTACAAGTATCCTTCACATGCATGGTTAGAATATAAATAGCTTCCTAAATGTTAATCTTGCTTCTGGTTACCATTAAGGGTTTATCATCGTGATTAGGTTCATGTGCTCTGTTGTAGTAGTACCTTCTTCTATGCTCATCCCATTCGTGATCCTCTCTTTAATCCTTTCATCTTCTTTGCTCATAACCTTCATCTTCCTCATTTTAATATCTTGGGTGATAGTCATGGTCATCATGAGTCCTTCTCTCTTTCTTGTTGTGGTCTTGGTACCTTAGCCTCCTCCTATTAGAGTCACTAGTAATCATGAGGATGAGGATGAGGCAGTAGGAGAATGGTGTTATCTTGTTCTCCTTTCATGACTCTAGAATTCTTCTTTGTAGGAGCTAGTAGAAACTCTTGGCCTTGAGTCTTTCTTATTCTTTGAGTTAGTAGCCCCCTTCTTAGGTGTCTCTGCTAGGGTGGAATGTAATTGAACTTTGGCAGATTCCTTAAATTTGATGATAGGTATTTTTGAAGGCTCTTCATGATTCTAGTAGAGTTGTTCTATGATGAATTCATTAGCATCAAGTTCTTCCAAAAATAATAGAAGTGTTGACCAACATCCTTTTTTGTGTACATGTTTGACTTCCATAGTAGCATCTTTCCTCATTTGCTCCTTTGTGGGTTCATAAGGTCTTGTTATGTGATGAGTCACATGGTACCCTTAATGTATTTGGTTCAAAGTCATTCCCCTTAAGGTAGTTTGGAGCATGCTAAGTGCTGCACATTCTAGAGGTAGGACTATGCTACCTTGCATTTCTATCCACCTCATTTTTTTGTCCTAATGCAAGATGAAAGTAAAATCTGGATTATAAGGATTAGCGTGAGCATAACTGATTTTTGTTTTCATTGGCATCCCCCATTCTTCTTCATTGTTGAGTTTGTCATTGCCTCTTCTTGTCTCTTTGGAAAGTGATGATGTATCCTTGTTTGAAGCCATGTTGTGGTTTAAGACATTTGTTTAAGTATGCTTATTTTTAGAGTTATTAGAAAATTATGGATTTCAACTTTGAGTTCTTAATACAAAAAACTTTGAAAAATTAATTACTTAGCATACATTGACTAGTCCTTGGCAATAGTGCCAATGATGAGTGGTGGAGCAATCCAACACCCAACCATACAAGTCAAGTATTTCACACATGACCAAATCATAATCCATGGATGAGGCAATGTGATTATGCTAGTAACTAGTTTAAGTTTGTGACAATTATCTTGCCACGTGGAGCTAGTGAAGTCTACATGTATGGTTTAACTCACAATGAGGTATGTAATATTTTGATGTTGTTTGGCCATTTGGCTCCTAGTAATCATGGTAAAGTAAAAATATTTTCTAGGTCTAAGTCTAACTAAAATGATAAACAAATCTATTCTATCCTAAGGTGATGAGTATCTAGTCCTAACCTTCTGTACACACCTTGAGCTTCATGTAAGTACTACTAGGATTACCAAGTAATTACACTTAAGTGCTCAAGATTAGTTGTACTCATTTCACTTAACAACAGTAATGGTAAAGTACATGGAAAAATAAATATTAACTAAGAAAATAGCAAACACTATTCTAAGTAAAATAATAAACTAGGAGAATGTTGCAATGGTATGAAATAGCTCAATCTTTATTTCTGGTCACACATGTGCCCAAGTATAAGATGCTCAAATAAAGACTCCGTACACTACATCACATTACACTATGGGCATTCACACTTCTAAGTGCTAAAGACTAACTCATGAAAAAAAACTGCAAGAGTTACACTACTATGGAATGAAAACTTAAGTGGATCTATGCAGCAAAGTGCTATATTTATAGGCTAGCACAGATCTCGTGATATCACATATACAATAACGTAGCTAGTGCTATAATGTCAAAGGTACGATATCGTAAATCTGATATCATAGTCTACCAAATTGTTATTTATCAATTATTCATTAAATAAACAACTTAGAAAAAAGTACACCATTATAATAAAAAGTTTGTATGATTTTTTTTTTGCATTTGGTAGTGCTTAGTCACTTTGTTTAATCTAGTTTTATTTTCTATGAGATAAATGTACTGTCTATCCAATAAATCTTTTTTGGTCTACAAACATAATAAGATGTTCGATTTTAATTTTAAAAGCATGAACTCTAGAATCAATTGCATTAAAAACATTATGATAATCTTTAAAATATGTTTTAGAAGACAATAGAATGCTCATGATTATTAATGCAAAATTAATAATAGATCAAACTACTAAAAATAGTGAATAATGACCTCCAATTTTTGCATGGTCTTGTGAAGAAATCACAAGCATTATTAATTGAATATGACTTAACTTTCAACAACTTCATGAGCTTCACTTTTCTATTATAATTTTTTTTTTAAATTTGATTATGTTATCTATCCTTTAACATTAGAAATAATTTTCAAGGATGCAACTCTCAGAAACCACTCTTCTTTTCAAGATCATTTTTTAATTTAAAAGTAATAATTCACATCATGGTTTTGAAGAAGATAAATTTTCATCTTGTAAGAATCCTTTATTTTCAAAATTTACTAGTTTACCATATGAGTAGAATCACTTAAGCTATTCCTCTTCATTGACTTAGGATGACACAAATGTTATTATAATAGGATTTCAAGGTAAGATTCTCACAATCACAATTGGATCATGACTTGAGTTATAAAGAAGTTTTTAACTTGGGAACTAACCATTATCATACCAAGACTCATGTTGATTGATCACAACAAGATCACAACTAGGCCATGACACGTGGTTAACATTTATTTTTGGCTATGATCTAATCATGATCCATGGTTTTAAAAAAAATTACTTATAATGTCTTGACTATGACTTGTTGTCTATGACTACAACCTAACCATGAATCACAACAAAGCTCAACATAACTCATGATTGATTATTTAGAATTGTTATTTTCACAAAATATGGAAATGTGGTAGGAACAATAGAAAACAACATTCATGGAGACAAAAACAAATCAACAAATGGAGATAGGAATTAACATATATGAGATTGATGGATCACAAGACATTAATGAATGTTGATTTCAAAATATCAACATCCTACAAGAATAAAATAAGGTAGAGATCCAAAATAGACATCAAAATCTAGCAACGGGAGGGTAAGGTAAGGTTGCATGACAAAACCAAAAATCCTCAAAGGATAAGATAAAATAAAGATCCAAGACAAAGCATTTAGATCAAATTAGTAGATATAAAGCATTGCAACAAAACTGTATTAGGTTCACAGATGAGTATGAATCCCATTAACTCTAGGATCCTAACCCATCATGAATCAAAAAAATCAATTGTGCAATAAAAAAATAGAAATCATATGAATAATCAAAATGCATAAAAATTGCTAGTTGGAATTTCAAAGAGGAATTTAACATATCTTCACTACCTCTCAATCAATGAAATCTCAAGCATTGATGGATCAACAAATAGGTTTCCAGGCTCTAGCTACGTGAAGAACCTAATTGAGGTAACAACTCCATAATGTGTTAGATCTACGTAGAAATTTAAAAAAGCCAATGAGATCTAAATTCTTCTTACCAAAAGGTTGAATTACCTAAGGCAAAGATGTAGTCTTCATTTTTTATCATTCTACCAGATATTATCAAGGCTCTGATGGTGGAAAAGAGATGAAGAGTGAAGAGGCTTATATAGACTCCTTAGCCTCACATGCCTTCTAAAAATAAAATAAAGATAATTATTAAAATATTTATAAAATATTGTCAAAATACTAAAGGGTTAACAATGAGGTGTTAGCCTAGTGGTATGAATCTTGGTCTGGTAACCTCAAATTACATGTTCAATTCTATTAGGTAGCATTGTGTTATAAACTTCTATAAATCTTGGGGTGTACCTATGTTTCATATATTTAGGATTCCAACATCCCCCCACCCAAAAAAAAGAAAAAAGAAAAATTCCATAGGGTTGGTAGAAACTTGATTGCTTTTCTCCCACTAGAAATGTCTCAGGTATTTACACACGCCTAAAAACTAATGTCTATGCTATAGCTAACAAATGCTAGAGGTACATAGCTAGCACAAACTATAACAACTAAAAGTATATAGCTAAATACAAGCTATATGTTCATAGATCATAAAACTATGTCATGGGATCTACACCCTTCTATAGTATAATCTCATACTACTACAAGGAAGATAACCATAAGACAATGAAAGATAATTTATAAGAAAAGATAACATGCCAAGTAATATTAATAATATAAAATTTTCCAACAAACATTACATATATGAGAATTCCAAAAAATATAAGAATTCCAAATTCTATGGACCCTTTGTCTTCTGGTACATTAGCCTCTAGGAAGTGAACTTGTCCTAATAGTCATTTGTTGTCTTCACAATTACACTTGTGATATGCAAAGGTATGGTTAAGTGTAATTGATGCCTATGATTTTTATTATTTTTATGTTTTATGTTTTGGGTGCTTAAATTGAAGGATGAAAAAAGTGAAGTAATTTAATTGCTAATTTAATCTAACTAACTATCTAATGTCTAACTAATCCTGACATGAGCATTTGGTCCTGCTTTTTGTACACATCCTAAACATGTATAACACTATTGGGTTACCAAATGTTAAGCGTTATTGGGATTACCAAGCATCATGCACATGCTCAAAGTGGTTGTACTTTTGTGCTTAATTAATTACTATTTAATATATCTTAATTACTTAAAGAATTTAAGAAAATTGAATAAAACATTAAATGATGAAGAAGATATTTAATCGAGTCAAAGTGCTGCAAGGTTAATCAGAAATCTTGTCTTTATTGTTGCACACACTATCGTGCTTAGGTACAATAATGCTCAAATAAAGATCTATACAGTCAATGGATCCTACTGTAGGCACTTGGTAAAATATTCTAACTCTAGTGAAGAAAAACTTTGAGAGCTCTACTACACTATGATCAAAAAGACTTACAAACCGTGTATCCAAGTGTTATATTTATGGGCCAACACACATTTCACGATATTGGATATTTGACATTGCTTTTTGATCTCTAATATTGGGCATTTGATATCAGATATAAGATATTGGAGCTAGACAAAATACACTTCATCATACCCCCATGACTGAATGAAAACTTTTCCTTATGTGAACAAAAGTAGGAACAAGTTCCTTACAAAATATTGAGAAGGTATGGGATTATTAACTAATATGCAAACTAACTTAGATGAAACAGATAGATTCTAAGTGCCCAAGTGTACAAATTTACAATCTTTTACAAAATTGGATATTCATGACAATAGAATTGAACACCTTGGCCAAAGCTAACATCTAACTCCTCTAGCAGTTGAAGATCAAGAGAGAAGATTCAATGATCATGAAGGGGCCTCATGGCATGGTGTTGTTGCTTATTCCTTGGTGAAGATAATATTGCCTCTACAATCACAAAAAAATCATGGATTAGTGTACAATGTGTAATTTATAGCTTTTGGGTACCTTGTCTCATTGGTACTTATACTTGGCTAGGTTGTGATTATGTTGGATTAATTCTTTTAATCGTATTTGAATTATGTGGCTATTAGAGTTCATTGAAAGGGTTTAACTTCATGGATTGATGATGTTAGTGTTAGTCCTAAGTTAAACCTTTGTGGGAGTTAAAAAAATTTGAAAAATTAGCCATAAAAAAAACCTGAGTGGCCCCCATGACATAGAGTATACCTCTAGTAGTAGGAAGAATGAAAAGTGGGATGAAATGGATAAGTAGTTCATCATTAAATGCTTGAAGAGGGTTAAAGAATTCACAACAACAAAAAAGAGTATTTCACTAAAAAGCATTGTGGAGATGCACATAATTAGATTTTATCAATGGGGCATGCAAAAGGATTTGATTGCAAGAATGCCTAAAGATAAAGAACTTAACTATTCCAACCAAAAGGTATGCAAATGGGTCCTCTCCAAAGAAGGCACATAGCCTTTGTTTACCTTGCATATCCTCAAACCAAGGAGTCCATGGGCCACATGGGTGATTAATGGTTACAAAAAGTTAATACCAAAATCTAGAAGAAACTACCTAAGAATTTTTACACATCAAATCAAGACATCAAATAAGGACATGAACAATGATAGTGAGGTGAGGCATGGAAAGCATAGATGGATGAGAGGAGAAAGTGGAATGGAGTTCTCAATTAAGGTCACATGAAGTCCCTCATGAATTGTATGGTTAAATGACTTGCTAAAATTGATCCTTAGTCTGGACCAAAACTAACCACATTCAGTGACTTTACATTGTCACTCTAAGACCCTTGAGATACAAGAGTGCTCCCATAGACCAAACACCATTCCTTATTTAAGAAGAAAAGAGAAGCATGAAGTGAGAAAGGGCCTTAGTTAGAGGAGACCTTCAAGCATGAGTAACATGTCTTTCTAGTCCGATAACCAGTCCTTGTAGCTCATTTATAATATCTATGAGGTGTGCTTTGAATTTCCATTATTTTTCTTGAATAAAAACCACACAATGTAAAGACTTATTCAACTTCTTGTTATTGGTTAACACAGAATGTTAATAGATCCATAAAAAACAAACTTACACTCAATATGGTAGAAGGTACAAAGAGTATTGAGTCACCTTGAAGTCACACCTTGTTCAAGCCCTTGAATTTTTTCCAAGTTCGAAAACTACCAAGGTCACAAGTTTGTTAAAGGTTTATTAAGGAAAGGTACCTCATACTTCTAGAACCAAAAACATCATAGAGTTTGTGGATGGGTCAATGATCTAAACTCATTGCCTATTTCATGAAAAAGAAACCATGTCTTAGTTATCAATAACAAATTCAAAGCTAGAATCCAAACAGTAACACTCAAATAACTAGATAGAACATGCTAACATCAAGCAAATTGCACTGTATCTTGTGGGCAATAAGGCATAGTATTATTAGAACATAATAAGAAAATCACACAAAAATAAAGAAAAATATACAAGATATTGTAAAATAGTCAAGAAAAAAAAACATATTAGCAATGTTGTAAAATAAAAAAAATGATGTAAAATAGTAAAAAGTAGAAAAGCAAAGAGGATGTCAAAAACAACAATGTGTAAAACAAAAATATGTTAAACAAAAAATAGGAAAAATCTAAGGATCCATTTATATGATTAGCATGGATGGCCATCTCCCCCATGACTAAGTTGGAAGGAGGAGATCCAAAAAATCGAGCATAGTTGTCCATCTGAGGAGGTGTTGCAACCATTGGCTTCCTTATACTCATGGAAAGGTTTAATTTGTTGCATCTTGACCAGTTGTTTCTTGTTTGGACTCTTAGGTTTATAGATCAACATGGTCCTAAAAGAAAAGGTTTCGAAAATAATATAAGGGCTTTCCCACAGTGTTTGAAACTTAGTTCATTGTGGCACATGTGTGGGGTTCTAGTAGAGGACCTTATCTCATGGTTGAAATTTGACTTTTCTAAGTCTAAGGTCTTGGCATTTTTTATTAAATGCCTTGTGCAACTCATTGGATGATATGGCCACTAATCAAATTTTTGTTTAGCTAGTTGAGATTCATTAATCTTTCTTTTTGTGCTAGACTTAAGTCAAGGTTAAGGTCACAAGTTGTTGAAAGTGTACAAAGATTCGATTGAATAGGAAGAGTTGCAATTTTCTATACACTAGCTCATAGGGAGAGTAGCCTATAGGGAGCTTCCAATGAAGTGGTGAGCCCAAAGGGCATCATTGAGTTTTGTGCTCCAATCTCTCCTATATTTTCTAATTGTTCTTGTTAAGATCTTTGTGATCTTTCTATTTGTAGCCTCGGCCTGATCATTGGCTTGGTGATGATAAGGTGTTGTTCATCTAGGCTCACCCCCAAGTGCTGCATGAGCTTCTAAAAGGTAGTACTTGTAAAGTGGGTTTCATTATTAGAAATTAATGCATGTGGCATACCAAACCTATTTACAACATTTTTTTTATAGACCAAGCAGCAATAGAAGATGTATAGTTGGTGATGGTTGCTACTTCTATCCATTTTGTATAATAGTCAACAACAACTATGATGTACACCTTTTCATTTTACATGAATGTGATGGAACCCATGAAGTCAATGCCCTAGATGTCAAAGAGTTCTAATGGTTGGATCCACTACTAAGGATCCTCCATATAAGCGGTCATTCCACCATCACATTGGTAATGTTCACAAGAGCTAACAAATTGGTGAGCATCCCTGAAAAGTGTTGGCTAGTAATATCTTGCCATTAGGATCTTAATGATTGTGCATGTCCTAGCATAGTGGCCCCCATAAGGATCCTCATGGGCATCTTGAATAACACATAGTTGATCAGCATCAAGGACATAGCAATGAACCTGGCCATTGTCACATACCTTGTAGAGATGCCTATTAATCTCCATGAAGAATTTCACTTGGTGAAAAAACTATCATTTCTTTCTATGGTCTAGCTATTGTGGTATCTCTTGAGTGAGAAGATAGATGAGAATGACATCGTACCATTTAGTCTCAATTGGCAATTGTTTAGTTATAGCCTTGGCAAAGAGGAGTTCATCAGGAAAATGATCAAATAGTGAACTTTTCTCCTCTTTATTGTCCAATCTCAATTGAGATAAGTCATCAGTGACCACATTCTCAGTTCCCTTTTGATCTACAATCGTAAGATTGAATTCCTATAAGATCACTAGCCACCATATGACATAACTCACCATTAGCTTATTCATTAGGAAGTGAATTGCATTGTCATCCATGTGCATGAAAACCTTGTATCCAAGCACATAGTACCTAAATCTCTCTAATTCAAACATTACTGCCATTAATTCTTTTTCTATGATGGTATAGTTTAGTTATGCACCCACAATGCTTTGGCTTACATAGTGGATGTAATAAGGATGTATTTAATCATCCAACTATGTAAGCATAGCCCCAAGGCATAATTTAATGCATTTGTCATGACATGAAATGGTCTAGACCAGTCTAGTGCTCGTAGAATTGGAGTTTCTATGAGTTTCTCCTTTAGCTATTGGAATGCATTTTTACATTCCTTGGTTTTAAAAATGGAGTATCTTTCTTTGTTAGCTTGACCAATAGTTTTGCAATCTTAGAGAAATTATTTATGAATATTTGGTAGTAAGTGTCCAAGGAATGATTAGACATCTTTTATAGTTTCTATTTGATGGGTAATTTCTTGGATGATCCTAATCTTTTCAAGGTTGATCTCAATCCCTACTTGTGAGATTCTATGCCCTAACATAATGCCATCCTAAACCATCAGATGGCTCTTCTTCCAACTGAGTTGAATATTGGTCTTCATACATCTTTTGAACACTTGCTCAAGATGGTCTAGGACTTGCTCAAATGTAGTCCCATAGATGAAGAAGTCATCCATGAAGACTTCCACCTTGCTACTGATTTGTTGCTAAAAAATGCTCAAGACCCAGCATTGGAATGTTGTAGGAGCATTGCATAGGCCAAGAGGCATCTTTTGATATGCAAAGTTTCCCAAGGACTTGTGAATGTGGTTTTGGCCTAGTATTTTGGCACAATTTGGATTTTGGTTATAGCCACTATAACCATCCAGAAAGTTATAATAGCAATACCTAGAAATAGTGTCTAACACTTGATTCACAAATGGCAATGGAAAGTGATATTTGAATGCTACCATATCTAATAGCTGGAAATTGATGTAAACCCACCACTTACTACCCTTGCACAATCATGAGTGGGCTAACCCACTCACTATCCATAATGGGATAGATAAACCCTACCTTGAGGAGTTGTTCAATTTCCTCTTTGACAATCTACTTTAATTTGGGGTTCAACCATCACTATGGCTATCTCTTTGGCTTTATGGCTAGATTAGTGTAGATACAATGCTAGCATATCCTAGGATCAATCCTTGTGAGTTTAGGATATGATCAAGCAAAGGATGTTGGCCATTTGTTGATCACCCTTAATAGTATTTGTGTCTGTTCAAGAGTAAGATTGGCATTGTTGATTACTAGCTTGTCATTTTTCAAAAATGCATACTCCATGCCAATCATTTGAGTTTTCAACTTTAACAAATATTTTTTAGAATTTTTAGGGATTTCTAATTCTCTCCAATAATTATCATCATTTGCATCATAAAAGAGTTGGTGTTGAACTTGCTCTAGTTCATCCATGCCTTCAATGTAGGGATGTTAGGCTCTCAACAGGTTCCATGCATAATGTTGAGTTGCTCTCAAGATTAGTTGTTAGCCACTGGGTGTCCTCCTAGTTTGTGGTTGTTGCCTATAAGCACCTTTGAATTTTAGATATATTAGCACACTAATTGCATCCTTTGATAGATACAATGTTAATGACCCATAGTTTCTACACATAGTTGCACCTTGTATCACTATACATGATGCATGGAACTTTCTTCCTCTTGATCTTTTTAAATGCATTTTCTTTATAGATTTTGAGGGAAAGATCTTAGATCCCTAATCACGCATCAACAGTGCTTAGCCAAGCCCTTCCCATGATGATTAGGAAGTCTTCCTTACAATTGTCCACTCGAATCACTGGGAGATCAGTGGGTTAGGAACACTCATAAATAGTGGTAACAATGTTTTCCATCAATACCAAGGGAATAGTGATGGACTGATCAACCAACTCAAGATGGATGCTACTATTCTTGAGTAGAGGTAAGTTCCAAGCTTTACACATCTCATGGGAAATTAGATTAACACCAAAAGCTAAATCCAAAAGAGCCTTACAAGGCTCATTCCTAGCAATTTGAAGGTAAATAAGGGGACTTTCAGGATTAGATAGTTTTCTATGAAGGTGGCTAGCCTTAATCCAATCAATTACTACATGTGTTAACATGATGACATACACTTTGGGAGGTGTTTGTTTTGAAGGGAACTTGAATGGATTAGATGCAAATGAAGATGGAGAATTTGGGTTGCTAGCTATAAGTGTATATGAGGATTTAGTTGGGCTATTGGTTTAGAAGAAAGGTATTTTTCTTGATCTATTTTCTAAACCACTCAGTTGAGGAGCTGACTGTAAGTTAACAACCCTTATTGTGTTGCATTGTTACAATTGAGGTAGATTTTCTCCTTGCATTAATAGAGTGGGTGATAACTAGGTTGAGGGTGGAGGGATATATGTAGAAAGATGAGAAGCATAATATGGATATGGGGACTCCCCTCTAGTACATGGATAATGAGTTTGGTAATACTCAAGAGGGTAGTAGTTATGTTGGAAGGTGGTGTGATTAGAAGAGTCATGTGGAGAAATGGATTGTTAAACATAGTATCCATATGGATCTAGCTATCTATAAAGGTATTGCTGCCTTGGTGGTGGCATCTTCCATGATTGTGGATGTTTCCATAGCTGGTACTACTCCTATGGTTGTGGTGGAGCTTCACTTGGATAACAGGTTTATTTTTGGTGGAACTACCTATGATTACTTTGATGAGAAGGAAATTTTCTACATGCTTACCTTCTTGCCACTCTAGGATTCAGCGTGTACATCTCAGACTCCTATAAGTGTGACACAATAGGGTAACATCCTTTAGGATGTTCATATTGGCATATGTCACACCAACCATCATCATCTAATTCTATCTCCACAACTTCTTCTATTGTAGCATCTTTGCCCTTACCACTTTGGTAAGCACGTTCAATTTCTCTTTGCCTTCTACAATCATGATTACTACTATGCACTCTTGATTCTTTTGCAATTTTTAGAGCAGTTTGGAATTTTTTGTCCAAAGAGTCCCATAATTTATCAACCTTTTCCAAGATGTCAAAAATAGATTTTTAGATTGACAAGTGATGAGTGGCGAGGTACCCCTACACTCAACCATACGAATATGAGCGTTACACGCGTGATCCGATTGAACTTCGAAGAAAAACTAGTTGTGGCATCTAGACAGTTAGCCTTAGGTCACAATTTCTTGTCTTCCCACCTAGACTAGTATTAGCTTTGTCACGTATGGTTTAGTCTGGAGTGAGGTGTGTGATGGGTTTCTAATCTAATGCTACTCTTGAAGGTAGTGGAAAGTAATATTATCTAAGCTAAGAGCGAAAGGGTAAGAGAATCTAAACTAGCCTAAGTGAAATGAGCATCTGTTCCTTGATTATCCATACATATTTTGGACTTCATGCATGACTACTACTAGGATTACCAAGCGCAGATCCTAGGTACGCTACTGGGTTACCAAGTAGTCACACTTAAATGCTCGTAATTAAGTCGTACTCATTCTGCGTTTTAACATGAGATAAGCGTGAGAGAGACTAACTAGGAAAGTAGTAAATAACAATTAATTAAATAATTAAGCTAAGTGAATGATGCAATGATGAAGTAATCACGATCTTTATTGCCTGTCATGTGCTTGTCCAAGTACGTCATACTCGAATAAGGATGTCGTACAGTTACAATCACCACACTGCGGGCATACACGAAGAGGAAAATCGAGAGAAAGAAATTAAAATGATTAAACTAAAACTGACTAACTTCCTAATGATCTATGATGATCTATCTACCTATTATTTATAGATGAGGAGACAGGCCATGATATCGTGTATGCGATATTGTGGTTTCCCCAAATGATGACTCATCATACCCCCACAACTGAATGAAAACTTGTCCTCGAGTTACAGTGATTACATAATGGATAGGTATGGGATTATTAGATGGGAAAATGGGATTATGACATAGTGTGGAATGAAAAAAAAAATGAAGACACAACACAAAGAATGTTCTACATCTACAAAAATTTTGGAACTTATGTAGTTCCTGGTGGCGGTGGCTCCTCCATTGGTGCTTTCCCTTTGTCTTGTGCTCTAGGCTTTGAGAATTGATGGTGTTGAAGTATGGCTTAGAGCTTCTCCTCTTTAGTTTGAGGGTATTTTTCCATCCATGATAACGTTCTAATTTTTGATAGAGTCGGCACTTCCCACAGACAGGGTAGTTGCGGAAACATTTGAATGGCCTTGACATACCAAGCTGCGAACACTCGTCGTTCTTCCTCATAGGCTCTAGCTTTATCCTTGTACTCTTGAAAATATGCTAGTCATCAAGCGAAATCTACTAAAACACCCTTTTGGCCTTGGTAGGTTGCCTTTACCACCTCAAGTTCAGAATTTGCGACCTCCAGTTTTTCCAACAACTTCTTATGTTCTGCAAATTCTGCTTCATATTTAACATAGGTGGTTGCTACCTACTACTCGAGCTTTTTCCTTGTGCATCCTGCTATTAACATGGCAAGGTTGGCATACCTCAGATTTTTCAACTCCATGTATTTTGTTAGATCCTAAATCTGTAGGTCCTGGTTCTTAACTTCCGCTTGGTGGGTGAAGGCATATGTGTCCAATATGGCTAGCCAGTCAGTGTGTTGAGTACTAATAGCATTGATGTGCACTAATAGCATTGATGTGGGCCTTGGCCATATGGATCTCCTTCTCAAGGATCTATTTGTACATCTCCACCTCATCTTAGAAGTGCTCCTTAGGTTCTCATGTCATTTAGCCTCATTTTTCCACGCGCTTATTTCAATGGCTATCTTTTGACGAATTATGCATACCTCCTCCATTGAGAGGGTTCTATTCTCCCTAGCTAAATGACTTATGTCTTGGTTGACCCGAATGAATTTTTCTCACAATTAATGAAAGTGTTCCTCAAGAACATTCTTTTGCTTTTCCATAGTGGTCAACCAAAGGTTGTCGATAGCAAGCTGTTTATTTTTTTCTTGTAAGGCATTGAGTACCTTAATATGTGCATGAGTTTATGCTTGTGCTGCAGAGGCATTCCAAATAGCCTTCTCTTTTTTATCAGCAACCTTTTAGTTCTCTGCTATTAGCTTGGTTAGTTGCTCAGTTCTAAAATTATCTAGTTGGTCTACAGGAACGAATTGTAGAGGGTCCCGCTGTGTTGCCTGTAGGGCTATGAGCTACTCTTGTAATTTTTGCACTTCAGCTTCAACATCCTCAGCCCTCACTTCTATTAAGACCAGCTTCCCCTTTCTGGAAATGAGGTCTGACTAAATTACTCTAACATCCTGAGGGATGTCATTATTTGCCCTGTTTGGAGCAATTGATCAAGTGCATCCTCATGTTCCATAGGAGTCATTGAGGTTCTGGCTAAGGTACAATAGGTACATTGAATGATTCCTTGATGTGGTCCATGAACACTTCAACAGCTCCCATGACATTCTAGTATTGCATGACCACCACAGTGGCCCCTTCACCAGTTTCTAATTGCACCTAGAAAGATGTTGTGTTTCCTGAGATCTTTTGTAACCATCTACTTTCCCTCCTCCTGTGTGATTAGATACTTCCCCCCTTGTGCAATCCAAAGAAATAGTGGGCTGAATGGCATCATCAATGACATGGAAGAGGTTTGCGTCATCACAACTTCCCCAATTGACCATCTCAACGATGGCCCTAAGATGGCTTATCAATGGTCTATAGTCTTGTGGCGGCTGCTGATCCTGATTTGTGATGGGCCTTACTTCCTATTGTTGGCTGGGACCAGTGCTTGGAGGTTGGCTGGGTCTTGCAAGTTGAGTTGTAGTTGGTCCAGCCATCTGTTCTTCTTCTTCTTCTAGTCCCAGTATCTTGCTAGTGATTTTCCTTGGAGCTGGCAACTTTAACAATTCAGCATATGAAGCAATCTGGGCTTTTCAGAGGACATCATTGGTGTACCCCCGGATACTAGCATGTCATCAAAGCTTTCTAATAAGACAAGGGAAAGGCAGTGCCATTTTCCCTGTCTTCCGTTCCTCGAATCGCCTCAGGGTCTCCATTAAATATAGATGGGGTAGGTTAGCATCAACCTTTCCCATCAACACTACACATCCTCTAGCCGCATACATTGATATTCTTTTTAAGCCCTTCATGGGGAAGAGGTGATATGTTCCAATTTTGAAGTAAAGCCTCTCTTCCATCATCAATTCACGAAATGTTTTATCTCTGCCATAAGCCCTTTTCAACCAATCCCGTCGCACATCGGGGTTTGAACAGGTGGATAACTGAGCAACTTTGGGCCCTTTATTCGGAAGGTTTAATACTTCTGAAATGGCCTACATGGAGAAATCAACTATCATACCACAAATGTTGATGGTGGTGCCTTGCTCTTTATTGTGCCAGAATTGGTACGTCCCCCTAGGTACCAAGCACCACTTTCAGAGAGGGTAGGCCATAAGGGAGACCTTTGAGATGATCCCTAATAGCCTCAGGAGAAAACTTTGCAAAAGATTCAAAGTTCAATTCCACAATCACCATAGCAAATGTGGACTTTTCATGGAAGGCCTGAACACAATCTTGGGGCAACGTGAGATGTTGTCCCTATTCAGGTGCTGCAACAACTCCTCCTTTTGCCTATCTAGAATATACGATAGGAGGATCCTCTTGATGAATACTGAAAGATTGCTCCTCCTGTTCTGTATGTTGTCTGGAAAGATCTTGTCTTCCACCTCTCCGAGATCGTTTGCTTCCACCTTGAGTAAGACCTTCTTGTTGTCCACGTTTCGGGGCCATCTGCAATCACATGGGGCCAAGTGTTAGTAAGGTTGTTTTTGAAGTTAAGTTATACCTTACTGCTTGCCTTAGTTAATGATATTATTTTATCTCCATGTGATATTACTCGAAAGATTGTAATAATGAGTCCATTTTACTTAGGTGGTTTCTAATTTTTTAATTTCCCAGTATAGCTAAGGATTAAATGATTTTTTGGGTACAATTATTCTAAGTGTTATAACTAATTACCCTAGATGATGTCCTTTGGGTGATGATAAATTCCAAAAAAGTTAGGTGCTTTTTGGCAGATGTCCCTCCCCCATGACTAAGCTGAACACTCCAAGTTCAAGAAGGTTTAGACGGAATTAAAAGCAGACTACCAACGAGCAAGATACGGATACGAAAGCAAAGGTGTGACACTCGCAATTCATAGAGAAAAATTTGAAAAACTCCCTTGCATGAATGGCAAGAAATGATGCTAAGTGTTGCAGGGGGTCACCTATTTATAGGGTTGGAGGGACGTGATATTGTGTATGATACATCACGTATGCGATATCACAGCCTTAGTGACATGAGGCACAATAAAAATACTGAATTTCTTAAGGATTTTCTTGAAATCAACATTGTAAACGAAGGACATTGGGCTATTATGAAGGAGCTCTAGGGTAATTCCATTAATTCGAAAGGCACAATTAATTATGATGGTGTGGATTTTATCAATAAAACTTCGTATGGGAGAAAAAGGCTATGTAATGGTGCATAGGAACTTTGAAATTCAGAGGGATAATAGTAGGGAAAGAACGTTATGAAAAATTATGTTGAGGGTAAGAAATGGTGTGTGTGAGCTATGTCATAAGTGAAGATTACAAAAGATTACACAAGTGGATCCTCCCCAAAGCAGGTTCTTACCTATAATGCCCTTGTGTAACCACACTTAAAGTGTCCATGGACACTAGAAGGGTTAAATGTATTCTACACTGATTCCACAAAACACACACATGTAATTATCACTGGAATGAGGTAAGAACTCTATGTTACACACAACACGAGCTACAATTACATGAATAGTGAGATGAAACAAAGTATAGAAGGGATCGTAGAGATTGGGACATAAGGTAATTGACCCAAGGCACAGTGACATGATTAACATGTCATTAACCCGTCATTCCAAGATCAGGACCAAGCCCATCCTTCTAATTAGTGACATCGCATTGTTTCATCCCATGATAAACAACTATGAGAGTACCATAACAACAAGGCATATGATCACTTGGCATTCTATTCAAGGGAGGAGTGATTTTTGTTTTGTGACACTTTTCTTTTCATTTTCTTTTCTCTTTCTATTTTTTTGAATACTGAATCTAGAGAAGCTACCAAACTTTAGGCATGGGTGCATGTCTTTCTAGTGGGACCCCCTAGAATAGCATTGGATTTTTGAGTGCCCGTTTGATTACTCTTACTCCCATTTTTCATTAGATCTACAAGGATCTTAGTACAACCATGTTGCATGAAAAATTCCATAGACATCACCAAAGAGAATCCGCAAGTCCCCTTGATGTCACATCCTAATCATTCCCTCTTGGTCCATCCTTCTTCATTCTAGGTACAATGAACACAAAATTAATTTTAAGTTTTAAGAATGTCAAGAATATCATTGTACCCTTGAACAGAACCTCTTATTTGTAGAGTGGATGAGTGGGTGTAATGGGCTCACTATTCCAAATAATTGATCGATCAAGACTTGATAACATAGAACACACCTCAACCAATGAGCCACATGAGTGTTTTATGCGTAGATGAGATTACTTATAAAAATGTAAAAAGACAAAAAGATAAAACAAGAAATTAAAAAATGAAAAATTAGAAAATAAAAAGTTGTGAAATTCAAGAAAATGAAAAGTATTTATTAATCGTGCTTGTTATTAGGATGGGGGTATCCCCCATAACTAAACAGTTGAGGATGGCAAGGTTTAATAAATGGAAGGTGAGGATCCTTGCATGTTGGAAGTATTGAGGCCCGATCATACTTACCCCATTGGGGTTCACACACTTGATTACAGTAAGCATAGTGGGGCAATTTGTACGATGTAGTTCCCAAATAATGACTTGACACACTATGATATTTGGGACCGTTAGATGGTATGCAAGGATTGGGATGATGCCTTCCATGGTTGTGTTCATTGGGTCGTATTATTATTGGAGTGTGCGTTGGTGGCCTTGATGAAGTTACATGAGGCATTGGGTTCAAAGATAAGGGTGCACCACAGTGTGGGACTTGTGCTAAGTTGGAGGATGTAGTGGCCTCGAAATTGTGTTGTCCATTCTTAGGTTCATTTATGAAGAAGGGGCACCTTCGATGTTGCTAAGGTTTCTCACTGCTGTTGGTAGTCGTTCATGGGTTGTTGCTCTGGTGCAGACACCTTAGGAACAATTGGTGGTGATATATAAGGAGGGAAAGGATGATAATGTTGAAAATTAGGAGGGGTATAAGGTGCACAAGGAAGTGGTTGTGTTGAAGGTATGGGCTGATAGTATTGAGGAGAATGGTACTGTGGTAAGATAAAGTACGTTGGCCCAGTTGGAGAAATAGGATGTTGAACAAGATAAGTGTTTGGGTTCGGATGATACGAAGGGTGTCTCTAGTTTAGTGGTGGTCTCCCCTATGAATGGGATTGTTGCCACTGTGATTGAACATAGTATCTCTATATGAACTCTAGACGTAATGTGTTTCCCCAATGCTCATGTAAATGTAATAGTATTGGGCATTGGCCCTTGGGATGATCATATAGTCATATGTTGCATTCATACGTATGATTGGAAATTGAGCTCTTATTTTCCTTATCCCTTCTTTCCAATTGTCTAATGTTTTGTCCTGCTTCTTGGGTTGTCAAAACTCTATCTCCAATAATATCGATAAATTCTCCACACTTTTTATACGTCCATTCCAACATCTTATTGATCTTTGCCTCGACTTCTTCTAATGATTGTTGTATTGGCAAAGATGATTCTTTCTCCTTGTGATAGGTTGATTTCTCCTTTTTATGATCATGGACCTTTGTTAAGTTGAGATTTTGGTCCCGTTGATGTTTTTCAACACTCTCCCATATAGCCATTTCTCCTTCTTCTTTTGCTACCCGCTTAATAAGCTCTTGTAATTGATGGGTTCGTAGTTCATAAAGTTGTCCTTGGGCATACATCCCTAGGGTCTTTCTTGTTTCATCACGAAGCTCATCAATGATATGGTACATTAGCCTTTCTTTGGAGAACTCATGGCCTGGATAGTTGTTTAACAATGCATAATATCTTTCTAAGGCCATGTCCAAGGGTTCATGTTGTGCTTGTTTCCACTCTTGGATTTGTTTCCTCAAGGTTGACACTCTTGTGTAGGTTTGATATTTTTCATTAAAGACTTCTACCATTATTGGCCAACGTCGTATTGAATTTGGTTTTAACGATCTATACCATACTTTTGCTTGGCTAACGAGTATCATAGGGAAGAGCTTGAGTTTTTTCCACCTGTTATCAATGTTATTCCATGTGTAGGCATCGTAGAAGGCTTGTAAATGTTGATACGGGTCTAAGTCATAGCCTCTTGAAAAATGGGAAAAGTTGTTTAAATTGAGCCTAGGTAGATGACTCTCTTTACAGTGCCTATGTGAGATTCGAACAGCCTCTTCTATTTGCATTAAGCTTGTAGTGGCCAGTAGGGGTTCATCGTCATTACGTAAGTTATGATTTTGTGTGTTGGGATGACGTTGCTTTCGTTCATGTTTATAAGAAACCCCTACTTCAGGTTGTGTACTCCAATCTTCATCGTCATATAGTTCGTTGGTTCTCCAATGAACTTCCTCACTAAGTGTGCCATTGTTATAGTCTTGTAGGAGAGCCATGGTTGTAACTTTTTATAATTATTTTTTCTAAAATATATATTGTTAAGTCCTTATACAGCGACTTTGTATGATATAACTAATCTAGATAACTAGCACCATCCCCGGCAACGACACTAATGATGAGTGGCAAGGTACCCCTACACTCAACTATACAAATACGAGTGTTACACATGTGATGCGGTCGAGCTCCGTATATGGACTAGTTGTGGCATCTAGATAGTTAGCCTTAGGTTGCAATTCGTTGTCTTCCCACCTGGACTAGTATTAGCTTTTTCACGTATGGTTTAGTCCAGAGTGAGGTGTATGATGGGTTTCTAATCTAATGCTACTCCTGAAGGTAGTGGAAAGTAATATTATCTAAGCTAAGAGAGAAAGGGTAAGAGAATCTAAACTAGCCTAAGTATGATGAGCATCCATTCCTTGATTATCCATATACATCTTGGACTTCGTGCATGACTACTACGAGGATTACCAAGCGCAGATCCTAGGTACGCTACTCGGTTACCAAGTAGTCACACTTAAATTCTCATAATCAAGTCGTACTCATTCCACATTTTAACATGAGATAAGGGTGAGAGAGACTAACTAGGAAAGTAGTAAATAACAATTAATTAAATAATTAAGCTAAGTGAATGTTGCAATGATAAAGTAATCTCGATCTTTATTGCCGGTCATGTGCGTGTCCAAGTATGTCACACTTGAATAAGGATGCCATACAATTACAATCACCACACTGCGGGCATACACTAAGAGGAAAAGGGAGAGAAAGAAATTAAAATGCTTAAACTAAAACTGGCTAACTTCCTAATGATCTATGATGATCTATCTACCTCTTATTTATAGATGAGGAGACAGGCCGCGATATCGTGTATGCGATATCACAGGTTGGGCTACGATATCACGTACGCGATATCGCAGTTGCCCCAAATGAAGACTCATCAAAAAGGTTTGTTGTTGAACCACCTCATTAAGTGATGACTCCTCCTCATTTTCATAAAATTGAACCTTCCTTTTTCTAATGGAAGGATCCCTATTATATTCCTTAGCACTTTCTTGTTTCCTCAGCTCTCCTTCTTCTTTTTCTACCTAGTCTATCAACCTTTGGATCTTATGGGCTTTAAGTTCTAATATTCTTCCTTGGGCATAGATCCCAAGAGTTCTTCCTATTTCTAATCTAAGTTCATCTATGATGTGGTGAAGTTGTTCCTACTAAGAATAACCATGGCTAGGGCATCAATGTATGAGAGAATAGTATCTACCAATGAAAGCATCCCAAGGGTTCATGTGTTTCTTACTTCCATCCTTGGATCTACCTTTTTAGATTAGACACTTAGAAGCATATTTTATATTTATTAGTGAATAGCTCTAGCATTATACTCCACCGACAAATGGATTTTGGCTCTAAGGATCAATACCAACTTTCTACTTTCTTTATGAGTGTCTTGGGAAATAACTTTAATTTCTACTAATCATTTTCAATATTTTGTAAGGCACAATAATTGTGAAAGGCTTGAAGATGTGTTTGTGGATTAGAGTTATATCCCCCCTCAAATTGGGGGATATTATTCATGTCAAGTTGCTTGATCTGACTATCTTTCATATGCCTAGTTGAAATTTTTATCTCCTCTCCAATCTTTAGCATGCTTTTGGTTGCTAGAAAAGGCTCATTATCATCATTATTTTGATGACACCTATGATGTCCTCTTCTACCCCTTTGTTCATGGTGATCTTTGCGATTATCATTATCTTGTTGTTCACCTTCAACATGGTTATTCTTTCTATGGCATTTATCAAAACTAGAAGAGGAAGAAGAAGATGCATATGGAGAAGGTGAAGAGGGAGGAGGACTGCACCACGATGGTATTTGCCACCTCCACTACACTTTTCATGGCCATATTCATTATCTTTTTGTCATCTTGATGCTTGCCTAAGCCCCTACTTTGACTCCCACTTTTGCCTAAACCTTGATTATTGATAGTGGATTGTAGATTCAAGTTCAAGCCCCCATCACCAATATCAAGGGGTGGAGAATCTTCATGTTAAGAACCCCCAGAAGGAGGATCCTCATTGTCATGGTGCTTCTCGTAGTGTTAATCTCTCATGCATTTTGTTTCAGTGGGATGGTAGTCTTAGTAGTCATGGTCATGCATAATGTACTTTTCTTAAAGATCCTAGATGTCCAACCTCCTAAGAGTTTGGAGTAGCATCCCATGCACAAATCAATTAGGAGGCATTACAATGTTTTCCTTCATATCTCACCACTGTAGTTGTTCATCCTGATGTAGGATTAAGGTGAAGTTAGGCACATACTCATTTGAATGAGTATATACCACCTTGCATTCTTAAGGCACTCGCAGTTTAGTATCATTGTGCTTGTGAGAAGAAGATATTTTGCAATTAGAATAAGATATTAGTGTGCTTAAATTATTATATTTATTTTTAAAATGATTTTTACCTTAAGGTTCATCCAACAATGTTAATGATTTTTACTATGCCTACATAGTGCATGTTTCAAACAAAAAGAGTCCCTAGAAATGATGCTAATGACGAGTGGTGAATACCCCTACACTCAACCACACGAATCACTAAGCATTCATGTCTGATTTGGTCAAATTTTGTGGACCCTTTATATTTTTGTACACTAGCCTCTAAGAAGTGAACTTGTCCTAACAGTCATTCATTGGCTTCTTAATTACACTTATGATATTCAAAGGTATGGTTAAGTGTAATCAAGGTGTATGATTTTTATTATTTTTATGTTTTATGTTTTGGGTGGTTAAACTAAAGGATGAATGGAATGATGTAATTTAATTACTAATCTATCTAGCTAACTAACTAATGTCTAACTAATCCTAACATAAGCATCTAGTCTTACTTTCTGTACACATCCTGAACATGTAAAACACTACTAGGTTACCAAACGTTAAGCGTTATTGGGATTACCAAGCATCATGCACATGCTCGAAGTGGTTGTACTTATGTGCTTAAGTAATTGCTATTTAATCTAGATTAATTTAGCTTAATTACTTAAAGCATTAAAGGAAATTGCATAAAACATTAAATTCATGAAGAAAATATTTAATCTAGCCAAAGTGCTACAAGGTTTATTAGAAAGCTCATCTTTATTGCCCCACATACTACTGTGCTTAGGTACAATAGTGCTTGAATGACTTTTGTTGTAGACACTTGGAAAAATATTCTAACTTTGGGGATGAAAAACTACAAGATATTTGCTACACTATGACCAAAAAGACTCCCAAACCATGTGTCCAAGTGTTATATTTATAGGCTGACATACATCCCACGATATTGAATATCCAACATCACTTCTTGGTCCCCGATATTAGGTATCCAATATCAAGGCTCCAATGTTTTGGGTGGTTTATGTGTTGAAATTTTACAACATCTATTATGAATTTTCAAAATTAGCATGGAAGCCTTAACAACCATTCAATTTTTCCTAAATCTTTTTTAGCCATAAAACTAATGTTAGTTTCTACACCAACCAAACCTACTTTTCCCTCCTTTTTGGTAAAAATTGGAAGCTTTCAAAAAAAATTTCTTTGGAAAATACCAAGTTTCCATTTTGGCCATCAAACTTTCTTTCCTTCTCTCCAAAGCTCAATTAGAAGGTGTGAGATTTTCATCATTTCACTCCCCTTCTTTTCCCTTACCATACCCACGTAGAAGCAGTTGGGAAGCCTAGCGTGGAAGAGGTTTAACACCAACTTTTCCCATAGCCAACATTGTAAATTGAAATCCTTTATTCATATTCTTTTATAGCCAAAACTTATAGAATATCAATGCTACCCATTTTCACTTCCCTATAACCAAAATTGTAGCATGAAATTTGCAAGTGGTTGGGTGATAGCTTTTTATAGTAGTTGCTATGAATTCTTTCCTTCAAGGATAATGTTGAAACCCTTTTCCCTTTTTCTTTCTACTACCAATTTCAATATTTTTCAAGCTTCTAAATTTGGTGGTATAGCCCTTCCAAGAATTGCCAAACTTTTGAATGTTAGCTTCCCCATTTTTCCAAGCTAACAGAATTGGCATCCTGCTAAAACCAATTTTCAATAGAAAAATCCAAACTTTTTACTTTGATTTTTAGCCTACCTCCTCATCAATGTTGAGTTAGAGGGTGTGATATTTCCATTATCTCACCCCCCTTCTTTTGCCCTTGCCATACCCAATGTAGACATAGTTGGGAGGCCAACTTGGCTGAGGCTTGAAACCAATGTTTTCAACTTTCCATTCTTGGTAAGGAGGGGGAACTCCTCTTATCCCCTACTTTATAATTATAGTAAGTACCTCATTATTTAGCCATTTTTTCCTTTAAAAGGATTTGAATTCCATTTTTTGGAATTTACTTCTATTTTACCATTTATAGCCTATTTTAAGCCATTCTTATCAATATAGCCATGTCTTTCCAATAGTCCACCAAATTTCCCTTCACCCTCACTAGAAAAGATCATAGCCAAAAAGCCATGAGGGTCTATGACCCCAAAGACCCTACCATCATTGAGTGTAGGTAATTTTTGAGGGTTAGAGGATGGGTCCTAATTTTGCAGCCATAAATAAAGATCATTATAACTTCATTTATGCTAAAATATAGGTAGGAATGCTAAATCCATGTATTGAAGTAGAGGCCAAGAGGGAGTTTGAGCTCATACACAAGAGTGGAAAGGAGTACATCCCTTCCGTGTATGACCAAATTTTCTTTAATGACATCTATGCTAACATCCTAGCCTAATTAATTACTATGGAAGAGGAAGATGACAACCATAACTTTGAGGAATAATAAGAAGAGGAGGATGAATCTAAGGTGGAATATAAGCCTAAAAACATCTTGGAAGGGCTATTCCAACAAACATCTTCCAAGGTCACAACACCTTCCTCTAATGCTTTTTTTTCTCCATGGGCATGATGCCACCATATTTCACTCCGTCCTACCCTTACAATGTATCCCACACTAGTTATAGCCACACATCACACTCAACCAATGCCACAAATAACAAACTATAAGACATTAATGAAATTTACAACATAGTATCAATATATAAAACCATCAACGTGGTTTTTGCCACCACAAATTTGTTAACTACTCATGTGGGGTCCACCATGGGATCCCAATCAACACAAGGGTCACACATCCCATTTGTCCCATTTGTGCCTCATGTATTGGCACAAACATCCTTTTCTTTGTTTGGACCACAAGACACAACCATAACACAACCTCTTCCTTCTATCATGCAACCCATAGCAAGGCCATAAGCCTTATAATAGACACCACAACCATATGCACAAGCCCTGTAACCTATAGGGCCATCACAAGGCTTGGATTAAGCCTTCCAAATGATTTAAGACCTAATGGAGGAGTTGAAAAGGCTTAAAGTCTCTACCACACAAATTGTTACGATTATGGATTTCTACCAGGATGATCCCATAAGTCTTGTAGTCCCACCATTAACACTTTCCCTAGTGTTCCCATTCCCCAACTTAGCAAATATAATGGAGAAGATGACCCTAATCATCACCTTATTACCTTTTGATCTGAATGTTTACTCTTGCAACCATGGCTTCATATCATCATGAGGATTTTCCGTATGTCTTTGACTGGGAGAGCACTTGATTGGTATCATGCATTACCTAGAGGATCTATATCTTCTTTAGAGGACTTAGTATCCTAGTTTGTCAATTGCTTCAAGTATAACTTGAAACCTGACACAACGCTTGACCAACTCATGAAGGTCAAGCAAGGATCCTTAGGACCCATGCAAAAATTCATTTAGTGGTGGAATGGAATTCTAAATGAAATACCAGAGCCTATAGCCAAAGCCCACTTGTTATCCATATTCAAGGGAGTAGTTAGTGACTTTATCAAGTCTAAACTCTAGTACCTTGATCCACGATCTCTTACCCAAGCATTCTTGCAAACTAAAAATATAGAGGATCTTGTAGAGGCTAGTCATGAGTTGGCCTATATAGCATATAAAAACCAACATACTTGGAGAGACAAAGAAAAGAGTAAACAAAACAACATGACCATAGCAACTGTAACTAAGAAAATAAAGACCATGAACCAAGGACCAAAGATCAATTCACCTAAGGCCCCCACCAATGACTGCAATAACCAACCATGAACTTCTATGGCAACTACATCAATAATAACTAGACCTAACTTTGAAAGGAAGGATAGGTCCAAATATGCTATGTTTCCATTAAAACCATCTAAGTTACTAAAACAACTATTAAAAAGTGGATGCATGTAGCACAAAAAAATGACCAAAGCTGCTTGAAAGAAACATGAGCGGCTATGAAAAATAGCAAAGGATCCCACTCAGAGAAAATAAGTATGATTCCAAGTTGCCTAGATACTTCAAGCTAGATCACTTTTGCCATTATCATCAATTTCCTAGTCATGACATAGACTTTTGCCTTACACTGAAGGATGACCTGCAAAAGATGATAGATAAGGGGGAGTTAGTACTAGATGCCTCCAACCCAGTTCAGCCACAAAACTAGTTGATGCATGTCTATAAGGACCTATTGAATGCTAATGACAACCCTTATGTTATTTCAGCATTCAACATTAATGACAATTAGAGACCTGTAAGAGAACCATTTGTGATTCAAGTACCCCTCAATAATGAAAGTGGTTCTTTAGCTTCCCATAGCTCAAGGTCTCCCTTCATCATGAGAGTACCATCACAAGTGTTTTCAAGGGAACCTTTTGTCATTAAGGTCTCCCAATCCAATACAACCCAAATAGTCATAGCCTAACCACCAACATAGTGACCTCCTATGGTGGCCGATGCTACTACCTCTTCCTCATAGCCAATGGCTAACAACCAAAAAACTTCAACCAAACAAAGGAAGAAGCATAAGCAAAATCTTGACAAAAAGAGAGACAAGCAAATGGAGGCACAAAATGAAGTGGATCCACCAAAGTCCACTCCCATTTTGGCTATATTCATGACCTTCTCTACCCCAATCTCTTCAACAAATAATCCATAGGAGGACACTAAATCCCATATTCAAAACAACAAGGAAGAGCCACAATGTCCACAACCTAAAGCTAAAGTTCACATTTTGGGATGCATGGAGGAAGTAAAGCACAACTAGGGTGATAAGCCCATAACCAATGATAAAAACTTCCTTAAGGAAATGGACCAAGTCAAGCAATCCCTAAAGCAAAAAAACACAACTTTAATCTTGTACCATTGGATCATGACTTCTGCCACACATCATGAGGCATTAGTCAAAATGTTGACCTTCATCCCCATTAGTGAGGTTATCCTTGCTAATGAGAAATCTATCCATGCAGTGATGATTCCTTCCTCACCAAAGGAGGTAAAGTCAACACACCTTATATTTCATGATAGAAAAATTAAGGTTAATCCCTAAAATGGGAAAGTAACAACAACCCCTTTATTCATAACCATACGCATAGGATAGTGTAAGATCCATCATGTGCATGTTAATGATGGAGCCACAACTAATGTCATCCCATGCACCATTGTTGAACACTTAGGCTTAGTTGAGAAAATATAACCTACAACCATCATAGCTCTTAAGTCCTTCAATGGATCAAGAATTTTTGTCAAGGGGTCTATCTCCTTGGATTTTGTAGTTGGGGAGTAATTCCCCATAACCGCAAACTTCTTGGTGGTGGAAGAGACATCAAGATTCAACTTGATCCTGGGAAGACATTAGTTTGCTCATTTATGAATTATGTCCTCTATCATCCATCAATAAATTCACTTTCCTTACAAGGGAGGTGAAATCATCATTCATGGTGATAACACAATTCCCCTAGCTATCAATTAGCACTCCCTAATATTGTGAAGATTAGGAAGAATTTGCATAAATGAAGATTAGGGAAATTGCGTTATCACTCCCTAATCTTGTGAAGGTTAGGAAGAATTTGCATAAGTGAAGTTTGCCTGAACCTTCCCATGCCCCTATGACCAAATGCATTGAAAACCATGTCACCTTACTTTTCTTTTATAATTTATTATATCTTATGCATTTGTTGTTTTACTTCATAGCCTATGCATATAGCCTAAGTTCATTTGCATTTTTACCTATTTTCTATAACCTTTCTTTATTTTTTTTATGTTATAAAAATCAAAAAATCCTTATAGATATATGTATTTTTTCATAACCCCATCTGTTAAGATGTTAAACTAGCATTATCATCTGCTAAGATCTTAAACTAGCATGATGGCCCACCATGGCCTTAAACTAGCAAAACTATATAACTTGTGCCCACAATGGCCTAAAACTAGCAAACATCTCTTTTATTATTATATCTCTCTTTGCTTAGCCTATTATCACACTGATTAGCTATTTAATGTTATAACCAAAACATTAACATAGCCATTTTTAACATTTACAACATTCATTACTACTATAGATGCATATAGCCAAAAATAAAACCAAAATTTAAAGTTAAAGTTAAAATGTCCATAACATACATAGTCATGGCCACACTATGTGCTAAAAATGTTAAAGAATAACAATAATCTATCATGTAGTCTTGAACATAAAAATGAAAACAAATAGCCAACAAGCTAAACTGAAGGAGGCTATTGAGTGGCATTCGAAGGAGGAAGTGATTCGTCATTCCCACCCTCATTGTTGGGGCTGCCAATATCTCTTGAGGCCTCAAATGAAACATTATATAGCTAGTTAGTGACCCATAGCCAAAATCATGACTTAAAAAAAAACAAAAACATAAAATATATCAAACTTGTGAAGATTCTAGCTCCATTACTTTCAGGGGTAGATGGGGAAGGCCTTCCATAAAATGATGGAGGATCTGGTCCTCCATCATGTTGATACAGTCAACATTCCCAAGATCAATGTTAGAGAGAATGCTAGTCCTATCTATAGGATTTCAAGTAGGAGGCTCTTAGTTAGTAGTAGCTGTAGAGGTCTCACCTAAAACAATAGTAATCTGAACACTCAACCATACGAATACGAGCGTGCACGCATGATCCGGTCGAACTCCGCAGACTAAATGCCTTAACACCACAAGAAACACTTGGGGTTAATCGTTCGTTATCTTCCCAGGCTTGCTTGTAAGTGTCACAGTGTATGGTTAAGCAAGTTTGAGGTATGTGATTTTTTTGGTATTTATCAGTTTTATCGCCTAAGCTATGGGAGGAAGGGTTGAGAAACTAACTAACTCTAACTAATGTCCTTAGTCTAAATTAACTATCGTCAGCATCCGTTCCCACTTACCGGACACACCCTAAACTATGCAAATGTGGTTTACCAAATGCTAATCATTACTGGGATCACCACACATAACACAAGTGCTCGAAGTGGTTGTATTGAGGCACCTATTTAGCTTAAGTGTGATAAGCAGCCGATTCCTTAGCTAGCTGTACACACCCGTTGGTGCTCGTAACTAAGTCGTACTTATCACATGTTCTAGCCTAGCAATGAGTAGCCAATTCCTTGACTAGCCGTACATGTCTGTAGACACTCGTAATCAAGCGTACTTGTGCGCACTAGGAAAGCAGTAAATAAACAATAGTAAAAACATGTGCTGCAAGGTTTATCCAATCAAGTTCGTCTTTATTGCCGTACATAACTTGGGTTCAGGTTACAAGCTACTCGAATAAAGAGCCGTTCACTCTAGGACTCCTACTGCGGGCACATGGGAAAAATTCTAACTCTGGAGTGATCAATCTGCCAGAGCTTCGCTACTTCTAGCNCTTGACAAAACTGGTTTTCATGACAACAAGGGTGAACACCTTATTATAATGACATCAGGCCACATTTGGCAGCTGAGAGAAAAGAGGAGAGAGAATAGGAGAGAAGAAGAGAGAAGAGTCTTGTTGCTGCCAACGCCTAGATTGCACCTTCCGTTGTCCATCCGTAAGTGCATTATCAATTCTACTCCTTACATAGCAGCTTCAGCGCTGCTCCATTCCAAGTGTTTGCTCCAGCTCTAGATCCAAGTCTGTTGTTGTATGATTGCCATCTGCACACACAACACGATCATATATTAGCAAGGGTAATTGAATCATCAAGTAAATAATACTTTGCTTCGGTGTGAGCTCATTGGCTAGGTTGTGGTATGGCTAATATGGATCCGAGAAAAGGTAGATGATGACTACCGAGGGTGTAGGGGTTAGGAAGAAAAACAAAAAAATCCGGGGCTTAGGATAAAAATCGAAAAATTAGGCCCCGTACCCCCATGACTAATCGCGAACCTCCGGTAGCGTTAGAATGGAGAACGAAAAGGAGTAGGAAAGATAGGTAAAAAGGGACAACTATGGCATCGGTGAAG
>MNCI01030643.1:541649-598818 GCA_015680685.1 Gnetum montanum | reverse complement strand
ACCTTAGTATCAACAATGTAACTTAAAGGTAAAAACCAAACATGAGCAATCAATGAAAAACCAGTTCATCCCATCAGCCTGAACACTTATTGGGTGGCAAACTTACATGATGGATCACACACACACACACACACACACAAAATGGAAAAAGTATAACGATGGTGTAAAACAAAAACATTAAAAGTTAAAGAAAGTTATAAAACAAAAAAGTGTAAAACAAAAATGTTGTAAAACAAAAACATGTAAAACAAAAATTGAAAAAGAACTGAGGGCCCCATATAGTTAGCATAGGTGGCCATCTCCCCCATGACTGAGTTGTAAAGGAGAGATCCAAAATAGTGAGCGCCTATTTGAATTTCTAAGAAGTTCCCAACTTCTCCCAATTGATGATCTTAGATTCAGGGGTGGAGGTTGGCGGCGTTCACGTTCCAGCGTATCTATGCCACGGTTGTTGGCATGAGTTTCCTTAGTTCGTTCCATGCATATGTTTTTGTTCCTACGAGAGGCTGTCAATCACGGGGTGTCTACTACTTCTTGCATGGTTGCTACATACAGGAATCTTTGTTGTAGAGTCTCATGGGCACACCTATTACATGGAGACATTTCCTCCATGTCATCACCCGATGAATCACTGTATGTGATGCATGGAACTATCCTCTCAATCTTTCCACATATGTTGATCTTGGAGATTTCCAAGGAAAGATCGCGGATCCTAAGGCATGCGTCTACTGTGCTTAGCCATGCCCTTCCCATTATAATTGGGAAGTCCCCTTCGTTGTTGTTAACATCGATCACTAGGAAATCCACCGGGTAGGGCCAACCACACACAGTGGTAATAACATCCTCCACTAATCCCAAGGGAATAGTGATGGACTGGTCTGCCAGCTCTAGTTGGATGTGGCTCTTCTTAAGTTGGGGCAGGTTCTAGGCATGATACATCTTCTGCGAAATTAAGTTGACCCCAGAACTTGAGTCAAGAAGAGCCCGATGTGCTGCATTTCCAGCGATCTGCAAATGAATCAAGGGATTCCCAAGATCAGTTAGTTTCTTAGGAAGGTGGCCTACCTTGATCCAGTCAGTTACGGTATGTGTTAACATAACCGTATGCGTTACACTCCCTTGGACTGAAGGGTGCTCTGAAGCGTTAGTAGTTAGAGGCCTATACATGGCCTCAACCGCTTGTTGTTGCAAGAGTCTGTCTGGGCTCTTAGTTCTGAAAAAAGGTCTCTTCTTTGTACAGTTGTCGCCAGAACTAGTACCCGGTTGGATATTTACAGCTCTCGTAGCGTGACGTTGCTGCGGTTGAGGGGGAAGTTCCCCTTGCATTGTTGGAGTAGGAGGTGTTATGGGAACTACTTGAGGAAGAGGTGCGGGTGGAGTTAGAGGATGGACGGAATGTGGGACGTCTCCCAGAGGAGAAGGAGTCCTTCTGAAGTACTCCCGAGAGTGGTAGTGATGTTGTGGAGTAGTGTGACCCATAGAGTCACCTAGAGAAACTGGCTGCTGCACATAATAACCGTAAGGATCAGGCTGCCGGTAAGGGTACTGATGTGTTGGCGGTGGCAACCCCCATGACTGTGGGTATTGCCACTACTGGTGTTGTCCAATGGGCTACGGAGGCATTCCACTTGGATAATACGTCAAGGGTTGGTGGAACTGCCTTGGGTTACCTTGTAGATAAGATAACCTTCAGGGTGTTTTCCGTTGATTAAGTCTTGGATTTAATGCATACACCCCAGACTCCTGCAGATGTGAGATAATTGGACAACATCCCTTAGGATGGTCATAGTAACAGACCTCACATCCACCATCATTGTCTGAATCAGAATTTTCAGCCTCATCGGAGTTAAAGATCTTTCCCTTACCCTTGTTGTGTGCAGGGTTCAAGTTTCTCCGCTTGTCTTTTCCTTTATCACTACTTTGATCATCCTTAGACTCCTCTACGATTTTCAGGACTATTTCTATTCGTGAGTCTAAGGAATCCCACATTTGGTCTACCTTAGCCGATACCTCCGTTGTTAACTTTTGGATCGGCACGGTTTTCCTGTTCACCAACTCTTCGAGTGGTGACTCATCCTCCTCATCACAGAATTTCACTCCCTTCTTGCGAAGGGAGGGATCGCGGTTGTATTCCTCCGCACTTTCTCTTTTACGTAGCTCACCCTCTTCTTGCGCTACTTGTTCCAACAAAACTTCAACTTCATGGGCTCTTAATTGGGAGAGTCTCCCTTGGGCGTAAGTCCCAAGAGTTCTTCTCATTTCATTTCGTAGCCCATCCACGATGTGGCGAAGTTGATCCCGTTTAGCGTACCCATGGCCCGGGCAACGATGTAGCAGTGTGTAGTAACGGGCCATGGCAGCATCCAAGGATTCATAAGCTCCTTGTTTCCAGCCTTGGATCTGCTTACGCAAGTTAGACACTCTGGAGTACGTTTGATATTTGTTGTTGAACAATTCAAGCATCGTACTCCACCTCCTGATGGTTTCCGGTTCTAAGGACCGGTACCAGCTTTCTGCTTCTTTAGTGAGTGTCCTTGGGAACAACTTGAGTTTCTGCCACTCATTGTCTATGTTCTGCAAGGCACAGGCATCGTGGAATGCCTGTAAATGATGTTGAGGATCAGCGTTGTATCCCCCTTCAAAACGTGGGATATTATTTATGTCCAAACGCTTGATCCTACTGTCCTTTAAATGCCTTGTGGGAATCCTAACTGCCTCTCTAATATCAAGCATACTTCGGGTTGCGAATAGGGGTTCGTCATGATCATCTCTTTCATGACGTCTGTGATGTCTACGTGGTGGTTCCCTATTCTCCCTACGTCCTTGCCCTTGTCCTAACTCCTCTCGACCTTCCTGTCGAGGCATTTCATCTCTTTTACCTTTACTCTCCGCGTTATGCTCATGGTGGCTGGGCCCAGATGTGGAAGGAGAGGGTGGATGATGGGATGAAGGAGAAGAAGAAGGGGATCCATCACCATGGTGATGTTTCTTACCTTCTCTTCGGCTGCTTCAGCCCCGATCGTTGTGCCGATCAACGAGTCCGTCATTAGTGTGAGTAGTTGTTCCTGCCGTAAACAGCTGGTGCTCATGGGGATCAGAGCCTGGAATATGTATCATTGATCTAAGGCCCTGATGCCTAACCTATTCACTAGAGTGAGGAGGAGGAACATCATTTTCTAAGAAACCCATCGTGAGGGGTTCCTCTTCTCCTATTTCACTAATGACGTGGGGAACCTTGCCCTTCAATAGTAAATGTTGGCTCTCCTGCCTTGCATCCTGAATACGTTGGGCATTTGTGGGACGATAATCCCTCATGCGCTATGTTCCAGCAACGTATTCAGCGAATAAGTCCTGTATGCCATTCTGTGCCAATGCACGGAGAAGCATGTTCGGAACGGATCGATCTGGTGGTAAAACTATATTACCAAGCGAATCTCTCCAGCGCAACTGTTCATCCTGATGGAGAGTAAAAGTGTAATCAGGGATATACTCATCGGGATGAGTATAAGTTATTGAATACTGTTTAGGACTTGGCTGATATGGGTTATGCGTATGATCCTGACTTTGTCCTGTATTGTCCTTAGGTGAGTTGATTACATGAGAATAAGCCATTTCTAATGGTGTGCTAACTTACCGTTATTTATGTTCTTGATTAACTGATTAACCCTAAGGTTCATTTAAGCTCACAACGATGTGAGTGATATCCCTTATGTTCAATTCGCGTACAAAACACTTAGTCCCCGGCAACGGCGCCAATGATGAGTGGCGAGGTACCCCTACACTCAACCATATGAATACGAGCGTGCACGCATGATCCGGTCGAACTCTGCAGACTAAATGCCTTAACACCACAAGAAACACTTGGGGTTAATCGTTCGTTATCTTCCCAGGCTTGCTTGTAAGTGTCACGGTGTATGGTTAAGCAAGTCTGAGGTATGTGATTTTTTTGGTATTTATCAGTTTTATCGCCTAAGCTATGGGAGGAAGGGTTGAGAAACTAACTAACTCTAACTAATGTCCTAAGTCTAAATTAACTAGCGTCAGCATCCGTTCCCACTTACCGGACACACCCTGAACTATGCAACTGTGGCTTACCAAACGCTAATCGTTACTGGGATCACCACACGTAACGCAAGTGCTCGAAGTGGTCGTACTGAGGCACCTATTTAGCTTAAGTGTGATAAGCAGCCGATTCCTTAGCTAGCCATACACACCCGTGGGTGCTCGTAACTAAGTCGTACTTATCACACATTCTAGCCTACCAATGAGTAGTCGATTCCTTGACTAGCCGTACACGTCCGTAGATGCTCGTAATCAAGTCGTACTTATGCGCACTAGGAAAGCAGTAAATAAATAATAGTAAAACCACGTGCTGCAAGGTTTATCCAATCAAGTTCGTCTTTATTGTTGTACACAACTTGGGTTCAGGTTACAAGCTGCGCGAATAAAGAGCCGTTCACTCTAGGACTCCTACTGCGGGCACATGGGAAAAATTCTAACTCCGGAGTGATCAATCTGCCAGAGCTTCGCTACTTCTAGCCAGGGCTGGGAAATGAAGGGAGTGTCGCCTCTTATTTATAGATATGGCGGCAGACCGCGATATCGCGTATGCGATATCGCATGGGATGCGATATCGTGGCACAGTGCATGCCACGTCTCATCAGTAGGGGATTGCTCCACCTTAAGAGCACTTTTAGAAAGTTGATAAGTACTATCTAGCTAGATCCCTTGGATGAATAGCTCTCTCTTATGCCATTTAACCAACTTCTCTTTGAGCGACTTTAGGTAAGCCCCACGATCCACCTTGTACTACCGCTTATGGACCTTTTGTCTCTTGCCCCATTCTAGGACCAAAGCATAGTGATCCTTCCAATCCTCAACCTTTTAGAAGATGAGGTCCATCTACATATGTTGTTCTGCCATCTCCCATAGGACTACTACTTTGTCCCAAATGACATGCTAGTAAAGCAGGCCCACATGATCTTCTTAATTTGTAATTCCCCTCAGTTAGCCACTTGGGCTTCTACAAAGGTCTTACAGTCTTGAAGATCTCTAATCATATCCTCTTGCTTTTGAGTCTTTTCCCTTAAGGCCATAACGTCCTCCCATAGGGATTCGTTGGACCTCTCTAGCTCCCATGAAGTTCTTGCATATGACATTGTTAAATCAATAGCAGTTTCATACAACATCGCAGATACATTAGATACATCAAAGGGAAGCTTAGGCGATGAGTTTATCCCTATGTCTCTACTAGGATCCCACTTCACGAAAGGCACTACACAAGCATAAAATCAACCATAAAACATAACGCACAACCTAAGATAGTCATAATGCAAGCAAAGCCTACGAAGGACATAAAATAAAATCCTTACCTATCTCAGGTGCAACCTAATGCAACCAATCGATGATTTCCTTAGCCATTCCATGCATGAATTCCACTTTATTTGGAGTCTCTACCCATGGTTTCACATGAAACTTAGGGATGGAAGCTTGCACTAGTGGCTTAGGAACTACTATAAGCATAACAATCATCAAAAGGTTAGGATGAAAATCAAAGATAAACAATGAGATATAATGAAAATGTTAAGGCATGGACATACTTGGCCTCTCCTCCTTCTCTTCCTCCTTTGGGATGATGATGGGAGAGGTACTTGGTACCGCCTCATCAAACAAGGCATCTAGATCATCTATACCTGCATCAGCAAATCCTTCAACCATAGGTTGCTTTAGGAGTGCCTCTTCTACATGCCTTTGTTTTGCCTCCATAGTAGCTTGGGTTGCCATAGCCTGATGCTTATCTACAACCATAGCACATAGAAAATCAATTAACTCATGAAACCACAAAGTAGCCATAAACTTTAAAACATGAAATAGCTAAATTTAAAGAAAACATACCTACAACTGCCTGTTGTGATGTCCTAAGCTTAAGCTTAAGCTTCTTCAAGGTAGGCTGGTCTGATGATGGGGGTGCCTCCTCCATAAGCCTCTTGAGTTTCTCCCTAGCTACCCCTTTGACCTCCATACACCATTTTCTGGCATCCTAAACACTAGTGGGAAATGTGAGAGGCTCATCATCATCAATACTATTAGGATATTTGTACTATCTATCATTGAGATTCTTATTGGTGATAGATAACATATCATCCATTCCCTTTGGTGGATTCTAGGCTTGCACTATTGGATAAAAGTGCTTTATCCAAGGCCTAGAAAGTTGGTTGGGGTCTTGGGAAACCCATCATCCATTCCTGTACATCACTAGAAACTCTACAAACTTCTTGAGATAACTTGCAAAAAATGGAAAGTGCATATGGATCATTGTAGAGGTGTCAACACGAAGTCTAAGGATCTCCTCTTGAAGAAACTGCCCAATCAAATCTTATTCCCTCCATTAGAACCTTTTTAAAGGTCCATCCCTGTGCTATGTTGATTAACTTCTTTTGTGATAGTAGTTTAGGAAATGCATAAAACATAACCAAAGGATATGATTCCTTTGCATTAGGGTTCATGAAGCTATCCATCAAAATTCTAGAGTGGCCCATGTTGGCATCAAGCCACTCTAGAACTTCATCATGATGGCCATATTTCCTTACTATCTTGATGGGAACCTTTGCCCCATTAAAAAGGACACCAAACAAGTTGCGAAAGAGGATAGCACCTACATCCATGTTCACCTTCACATCTCAGATGATGGTGATAAAATGACCAACCCTCTCATCAAAGGAGTCAATGACATGCAACATCTCCATAATAGGAATGGAAAGGATGGGTACCATGAATACATTGAGCAAACCTACATGCTAGATGTTTGCTTGAATGTACCTGGGCACTTGCACCTTTAGCTACTTTTGTGTTGATGTGACTTCACCAAACTTTAGGATGATGGTATCCTCATGACGTAAACTTGAAAGTGGTATAGTGACATTAGCTAAGGTGGGAGGTCTTGTGAGGAAATAAACAAAGTTTGGCATCAACATAAGCAATTTCAATGACTAAGAAAAGTGATATAACACTCAAAGTTATATCCATAAAATACTAGAAGCAATAGCCTTTACATTTACCTTTCCTTTTCTTCTTCAATGTGGTTTGAGTAGAGGTCCTAGCTACAAGGATCTGATCCATATCATCGGCATCTACCCTCCAGTCATGCATTGTTCCATCATCCTTACACTTCTTGTATACATGGTTAAACCTAGTGGCATATTCATCAAAGTCCCCTCTTAATTGTTGATACACGGTAGTTCTAATTTGACTCTTAATGAACTCATCCAAAGTAGTTTGAGACATTGCTATGATTTGATCATTGATGATCAAACCCTGATCATTGACCTTGTACTTGCAAGAAGTTATAAAATTGATAAAGTTTGGGTAGGTAGTCAAGCCAAAAGCATAAAAGCATTACAATAACCATGTTTAAGCCTATAGAAAATACATGGTGCCAAATAAGTTTTGAAATAATGTGTGGGCTTTATGCACCACCATCAAAGTATTGTTAGCATTATACTAACTATATTCTAGCATCATCCAAATCTCTATAATGTAGTATGAGCTTATGGCATATGCTAGTTCCCCTATGGTCTTAAGAGGTGGGTTGTTAGTAATGTATCTAACAATCAGGCTAGGTGCCCTAGGCAATAGGATCTCCACAAGAATCCTAGCTACATCCGTAGACAAGTGTGACCATAGCATCACGTTGAAGTTTCTAAGGAGGTAGGCAAGGAAGTTCCTTGTCCCATGTTGAAACCACAATGAGAGCTTCCCAAAAGGCATGCCATGTCATGGGGTGTTGGTCTTAGGATGACCAATGTAGCACAAGATACCAATCGGCTCCACTATGATGAAGACAAGTCTCAAAAAGGCCCTACATGAAGCAAAACAAAAAAAAATTTGTGACCTATTAGAGTTATTTAGCAAATCTAGACAAAACATCTAATTAGCCTTTGTAAAAATCTCTAAGGTGTTTTTTCTAAATTAGTCTAAGTAGTTCCACAAGAAAACATTATTACAAGATTACATAACCTTACATCATGACCAATTGGAATTTCTTAACAAATTTAGAAAAACTTCCTAAGTTAGAGGTGAAATTAGCCTTTATAAAAAGCTCATATATGTTTATCTAAATTAGCTTAAGAAATTTCATAAAAGCACTATTACCATATTTTATAGCCTTTATAGCCAAAATTTTATAGCCCAAAACTAAGTCTTAGTTTAAATTATGCATAACTTTAGAAAAAGCATCTAAGTTATGCATAAATTTGGAAAAAACATGTAAGTTATGCATAAATTTAGAAAATAGCATCTAAATTATGCATAAATTTAGAAAAAGCAAGCATAATTTTACAAAAAAAAAACATTTAAATTAAGTATAACATACATAAATTTGGAAAAAGCATCTAAGCTATGCACAAATTTAGAAAAACCATCATAAAATTAGAAAACCCATGTAGCCATAATAAAAGCTTTCTACGAATAGAAAAAGCTTTTACTATTCTTGAAAAAAAAATATTTGCTTTTCTACAAATAGCCATATTTGCTTTTCTACTCGCTTTTCTACAAATAGCCATATTTGCTTTTCTACTTGCTTGGGTGCATATGTATTTTCATGGATTTCTTACTGTTCAATGTCAACTAATAAAAGAAATTTGAATAAGTCTTTGCATGGTGTGGTTCTCATCAAAAACAAAATGATGGGAATTCAAAGCGCGCCCCTTAGACAGAATAAATAGGCTACAAGTACTGGTTATGTGACTAGAAAGACATGTTACCCATGCCTAAAGGTCCCCTCTAACTAAGGCCCTTTCTCACTTCCTACTTCTCTTTTCTTCTCTAATATGGAACAAAGGTTGTTTTGTGTGAGCACTCTTATGTCTCTAAGGGGTGGACTAGTCTTAGAATGGCAATGTAAAATGTGGTTGGTTTTGGTTTGGACTAAGGATGGATCTTATCAAGTCATAAGGGACTTCATGTAACCTTAATCAAGAACTCCATTCCTCCCTCCCTCTCTCTCTCTCTCTCTCTCTCTCTCTCTCTCTCTCTCTCTCTCTCTCTCTCTCTCTCTCTCTCTCTCTCTCTCTCTCTCTCTCTCTCTCTCTCTCTCTCTCTCTCTCTCTCTCTCTCTCTCTCTCTCTCTCTCTCTCTCTCTCTCTCTCTCTCTCTCTCTCTCTCTCTCTCTCTCTCTCTCTCTCTCTCTCTCTCTCTCTCTCTCTCTCTCTCTCTCTCTCTCTCTCTCTCTCTCTCTCTCTCTCTCTCTCTCTCTCTCTCTCTCTCTCTCTCTCTTTTTCTCTCTCTCTCCCTCTCTCACCCACCCATGCTTTTCATGTTTCACCTCATTGCTGGTTTTATGTTCTTATTCGATGTCCTAGTTTGATGTTTCAAAATTCTTAGGTATTTTCTTCTAGATTTTTATACTTAACCTTTTGTAATCAATAATCATCCACAAGGCCCATGGATTTCTTAGTTTGAAGCTATGTAAAGGCATAAAAGGCCCGTTCCTACGTTGGAAAGGATCCACTTGCATATATTTTGGTTGGGTTAAGTTTTTTATCCTTAGATGCTCTTACAATCAAATCCTTTTATTTACCTAATCAATGACATCCACTTGTGCACATCTTCACAACATTTTTCAGTGAACTTTCCTTTTTATTGTTGTAAATTCTTACATCCTATTCAAATATTACCTTATGTAGAACTTTTTCAAATGTAATGAACGACTTATTCATGTTACCCTATTTGTCAATCTTCCCACTAACACTACTAATGAAATTAATCCACAATAATCACAACCTGGTCAAGTTTAACCATCGATGAGACAAGGTACTTCTAAGCTATATGTTACACATTGCACACTAATCTATGACTTTTTTGTGATTATAGTGGAAATCATGGATCGGAAGTGGGACTATCTTTACCAAGGATGATGCAGCAGTACCACACAATGAGGACTATTCATGATTGTTGAATCTTCTCTCTTGTTCTTTAGCTACCAAGAGGAGTTGGATGTTAGTTTTCTCCAGGGTGTTCTCTTCTCTTGTCATAAACATCCAACTTTGTAAAATATTGTAATTTGTACACTCGGGCACTTAGGAGCCTATTTTTTCCATCTAAGTTAGTTTTTATGTTAGTCAATAATCCCATACCTTTAAAATATTTTGTAAGGAACTTGTTCCTCCTCTTCTTCACTTGGGGACAAGTTTTCATTCAATCTTAGGGGTATGATAAGTCATGTTTTGTCTGGCTTCAATATCAGAGCCTCAATATCATCTACTCATTGTTGGAGCCTAAAATGCAATGTCAAATATCTGATATCATGGGGTATATGCTGGCCTACAAATATAGCACTTGGGCTCACAATTTTCATATAGATTTTCATAGTTTTTTTCATAGCATAGTGAAGCTCTTACAAGTTTTTTTCTTTAGAGTTAGAATATTTTCTAAGTGCCCACAACAGGAGTATGAGTGTGTACAGATCTTTCTTCAAGCATTGATGTACTTGAGAATAGTACATCCTTGTAGCACTGAGAATATATTAATGTTTAATTTAATGCATTTGATATTCACTCACTTTACTTTAATGCATTTTCATTAAGCAATCAATTTCCAATTGCTCTTGAACACAATCACGATCACATTGAGCATACATGTAGCACTTGGTAACCTAGTAATGCTATATGCATTTAGGATGTGTTTGGAGAGTGGAAATGGGTACTTCTATTAGGCTAGCTAGGCAGTAGACGAATTAAATCTTAAATTACTCCACCTCTCATTCCTTCGAAACCTCAAGAACCTCCACCTTTTGAGATCATCTAATCTTTTCAATCATCTTCACGCTATCAAAGGATGTGTTATCCAATTTTTTTCAATCATGTTCTGGTGTTCAATTTTGTGTCATGAACACCACAATTTTATAATCAATGTTGATTTGTACACCTGGGTATTTAGTTTTTCTTTGTTGTGTTAGTTATGTTGTGTCATGTATTAATCAATAATCCCATACCTTTCCAATTTTGTAAGGAACTCGAGGATGAGTTTTCATTTAGTCATGGGGGTATGATGAAGAGCCTTCGGTTGACTGCATTAATGGGATTCCATCAACATGACCCCATTGATGGGATCCCATCAACATAAGGCTTCCCATGTTGATGTGTAATCATTGATGTGGCACCCTAGTAAGTCTATAAATACAACATCCGAGCCATGTTAAGGAGAGTTAAATTTTTTTTTGCTAGTAGAACTCTTGCAATTTGTTTTTGTAAGAGATAGAATAATTTTCTAATTTTTCACAACAGGAGTCACAAAGTATATGGATCCTTATTCAAGCACTATTGTACTTGAGCACCAGAGTGTGTGCAGTAATAAAGATGAGCTTTTTGATAAACCTTACAACACTTGGACTAACTTAATCATTTTTTTATGCATTTATTATTTTTATTAATTAAGCAATTAATTAAGCTAAGATGATTAAGAATTTAAGTAATTTATTAAGCTAAATAGACTAGCATACATAAGTACAACCACATTGAGCATACGTATAACATTTGGTAATCCTAGTAGCACTTAATGCTTGGTCATCCAATAGTGTTGTACATGTTTAGGATTTGTATAAAAAGTGTGACTAGATGCTTATGTTAGGATAGTTAGTTATTAATTAGCAATTAAATTAGTTGAACTAGTTGATCAATTTATTCTCAATCTAGTACCAACCTTAGGTAAACAAAATATAAAATAATAAAAATCATGTGCCTCAATTACACTTAACCATACAATTGAGCCTCACAAGTGTAGTTGGAAAGACAACAATCATTCCATGATTAGATTCACATTCTAGATTGAATCTTGTGTATGAGAACATTAGGAATTTATGGAATTTGACCAGATCATGTGTGAACACCTTAGTGATTCATATTGTTGGGCATAGGGGTATCTCGCCACTCATCTAGGTTGAATTACCTAAGGCAAAGATATAGTCTCCACTTTTGATCATTCTACTAGATATTGTCAAGTCTCTAATGGCAAAAAAGATATTAAAAGTGAAGAGGCTTCTATAGACTCCTTAGCCTCACATGCCTTCTAAAAATAGAATAAAGATAATTCTAAAAATATTTCTAAAATATTATCAAAATCCCAAAGGATTAACAATGAGGTGTTAGCCTAGTGGTACGGATCTAGGCCTAGTAACCCTAGGTTACATGTTCAATTCTACTAGGTAGCATTATGTTATAAACTTCTATAAATCTTGGGGTGTGCTTATGTTTCAATTATTTAGGATTCCAACAGCAACCCCCTGGGCCCTGCCCCTAACCCCAAAAAAATTTCAATGGGTTGGTAGAAACCTAATTGCTTTTCTCCCACTAGAAATGTCTCAAGTATTGTTACACACACTAAAAGACTAATGTCTAAGCTATAGCTAACAAATTCTAGAGGTACATAACTAGCACAAACTATAACAACTAAAAGTATATAGCTAAATACAAGCTATGTGTTCATAGATCATAAAACTATGTCATGGGATCTACACCCTTCTATAGTATAATCTCATACTACTACAGGAAGATAGTCACAACACAATGAAAGATAATTTATAGGAAAAGATAACATGCCAAGTAATATTAATAATATAAAATTTCCCAACAAACAGTATATATGTGAGAATTCCAAAAAATATAAGATAAATATGTAACATCACATGATGATCCCTTCACCATTGTCCATAGTGTCTTCACCTAGAACATCATACTTATTCTATGCAGCCTTACAAGACTAGTCCACATCAAATAAAATTAAAATAAAAAATACAGAAAAATATTTACTACTTGAGCAAAGAAGGAAAGTACATGATCCACAAAAAATAAATTATCTAACCAAGCTATATGTATAAATACAACTATATGTAGGCATAACAAGCTTAATAGGCAAACAAATAAATAATAACAAGCAAAAGATCAAGGATTCAAATTCACACAAAGCTAAACATACTAATGTAGTAAAAGGTTCCTAGACTAAGGATCTTGCAATGATCCTTATAGCTAGATACTTTTGATTCACCTTGTTACGGAACACACATAGATTTGCAAAGGCATGTAATTGATATGAAGAAGATGATCGTGTGGCAACTAGATTTGAGGGGTCTCAAGGGATTCAACTACTAGAGATATCTAACATATGACACATTAACTTGAAGCGTCTCATCTCAACTATGTCAAATGGAAAAGCTTACATCTTAGTTGTTGTTGATTATTGGATGAAATGGGTAGAAGTAGCTATAGTAATAAACTACATGGTGGTCACAATTGCTAGATTCATTAAGTTGCATATTGTAAATCAATTTGGCATGTTGCAATCCTTAATTTTAGATAATGGGATTGACTTTATAGGGATCACTTCAAGAAGCTAATGTAGCACTTGAGGATTAAACACAAACTAATGACATCTTATTACCTCCAAGCCAATGTTCAAATAGAAGTTACAAATAGGGAAATTACTAATATCCTAATGAGAATCATTAATTGTTATAAGAAAGACTATAATTGTAAGCTTAATGATGCCCTCTAGTCATATTGCATCACATGGAATCTTTTTATAGGATATACTTCCTATAAAATTGTATGTGGAAATCTATTCAAATTACCTATATAGGTTGAAAACATTGGCTACTACATAGGAGCTTGACCTTCATCTAGTTCTAAGCCTAAAAAAATGCTTAATGAATTTGAATTTGCTAGATCAGAATAGTATTGTTGCCTTCATGCATAATGAGGTCCATAAGGCCTACTCTAATGAATGAAATGATAATAAAATTAAGCATCTAGAACTTAAATATGTGGATAAGTTCTTATACTATAATTCTAAACATGTCTTTCAAAAGATAAAATTTCAAATGTTATCAAACGAATCCTACCTTATTCATGCCATTTACCAATCAAGTGCCTTACAAATTTACAATATAGAAATGCCCACTAAACTTATTCTCATTAATAATCAATAAGTCAAATCATTTTAGAAATTATTTGGGTGTTGGAATCTTGAAATACTTATTATATAGGTACACCCCAAGATATATAATCTAATTAGAACTTTATAACTCAGCATTGTCCATCAGAATCAAACCAATGACTTGGAGCTTTCAAATCAAGAGTCTTACCACTATGCTAACACCTCGTTTTAGAAACTATTTGACATGAATTGGACCATGAGAATGTTGCTTGAGCTAGATATCTCTTTAGAATTTTTTTCCTTGAACGTACTCATGAGGAAACTACACTTGAATTCACACCGTAGCTGCAAGTGTGAAAGATTGAGAGCTATGGAAACTAAAAGGTTGACTAGCAACAAGGTAGCTATAGTAGCATTGACAAGCAATGACTATGACTATCACAAGAGGTGTAGCAAAGTAGCAGCAAAGATTAGCATTGGTTGAGTGAATGACAACGACTGCAACAAGAAAGAACAAAAGAGAAGTTTAAATATCTAGCTATAAAGAGCTAACATTTGTTTCCATCATGGAGTTGTGAAATGGGTCAGAAAGTAATAACAAAAGGCATAGAGTATTAGTCATATAGGCTCTTTGAAGTGGGATAAGTGGAAGAGTGGGATGAGGGGTGGAGTACTTACTTATGTATTGGTAGCCATTATTATCTATCATAACATGCTTGATCATTGGCTGTAACAGATATGAATCCAACAAATAAAAAATATGTGGACTCTATAATGTAAATAACATTGGAGATGAACACCACATTTTCATACAAAGCCTTGCATTTGAGCACATTAAACATAGTAGAGATATTATAGTTACAAATTTGATTGATTTGTTTCAAATGTAGGAAAAATAGTGTGTTTTTCTTAACTACATTTTCAAAACTCATAGCATATATATTTGGATTACTTAATGAGGTGTTAGCTTAAGGGTAAGTGTCTTGGTCTAGAAAACCTTGGTCATAGGTTCAATTTTGATAGGCAATAATAAGTCATGAAATAACGAGGAAAGAAATTTTAAAGTTAATGTTGTCTAATAAATCAAAGAGGATTCACTATATAACTAAAAATTCAGATTTGATTTCAAATGGACTACTAAGAATGTACATTTTAAATTTAAATTTTTCTTATTTAAATATAAACTTAGGAAAGTACACCTAATTGTACTCAAATGCAATCACCTAAAAGATTATGAGTAAGCAATAAATTACACTATAATCTTCAAATAGCAATTTTACGTTTACACTAAATTAATTTACTTAATTTTTCTTTTACCCTTGTAAATAGCATTGCCACAAGAGCACCTTTCCGCAAAGTCAAGAATAAAATGAGGGAACTTTGCAAACATGAAAACTTACTTGCTATTTGCGGATAACATCGCATACACGTACCACAAGACCACCTAGGATGATATGACAAGAGGCGTCGGGCAGGCATGGCAGCCACTTGCCATCAACTTGGAGTTTTGAGATAAACATGAGTTTGTGAAATCTGACTATAATAATTTATTAAGGAACCTGAATGAAAATCAGACTGACTGGGATATGTAAACAGAAATATAGTAATATTTTGGGGGTTAATTTTTTAAGTTTAACATGTTATTTATTTATTTAGAAAATAAAATTTTTATATTTGAATTTTCACTCTAATCAAACTTACCTGTCACAGAAAACCAAAAAAACAGAAATATGATTTGTTCTTAATTTTATTTTACTATTATCATCATGTTATCCCAACCAAAAAAACAAAGTCAACTATCCTTTTTACTAGATTATCTGATTCTATACAATTCTCCAATCTTCTATATAATTTTTAACCTGATCCGATCCCATTTTCCATTCTATATAATTTTTAGCCCAGGAAAGACGAGGGGCAGCAAAATGAGAAGGGGTGCCTGGTTACGGTGGTGCCTGTACAATTTGGCCAATCAAACAGGCTCTAGCGTTGTCAAATGCAGGTCCGGGCGTTGTCAAGCTGTATATATTTATTGGCTCACGTAACGTGAACCTCACTCTTCCGTTGCTTTCTGATACATATTATTATGACTTATTACATAAACAATCAACAGTGCTGTTTCCTTCTCCTGCTGCTTCTTGTATGAATGAAAAATTAAAAATCCACACGTTATACGCTCCGCAATGGGACCATTTAGAAGTTGTTTGTATCTCTCTCGCTCTGCCTCGTATCCTCCCAAAATCAAATACGCGATGTCATTTTGTTTTTAATTTGACGGAGTTTCCTTAGCTGCTTCCTAGGGTTTCAAGGGATTTTATGACCCCAGTGGTAATTAAAGTACCACTTTTGATTAGCGGTCCCTTCTAAGCCGCCACGCAGGGGAATCTAATTTATGATATTTTACTTATCATGTGACCTTCAGGCTTGGTTTTGAAGCCAATTCCGTTCCAAGTACATGGCCGGACAATAACAACATGAATATCCCGTAAACTTATTAATGTGGCAATCTTGAATTCTTACGTGGCTGAAAGGTGTGGTAATGATGCTAAGCCACTAATTCCAGGTTAACGTTCAATGCTTCATTATTATTTATTCTATGGTTCTAACAATTTCGTTCTCATTGGTATGCAATGTTGCAGTATTCCAAGGATTCGGCCAGTTGGAGAAGTTTAACGCATTATCTCGCGGAAAATAAAGTTCCCATCTTCTATGTAAAGACTTTTAAAACTTATCATAACCATTTTTTAATCATTTTTAATGAGTTTATAGTATGTTAAATGTAGTACAAAATGATATAATACTGTTTGTAACAGCAATATCTTTTTTACCTTTATCTTAGCCTTAAAAAATTTAGTATTGTTATTTTGGAGATGTATAACTTTTATCAATGTTAAAGTCTTTAGCATTAGTAGATTCTATTTAATTTTACATAGTTTCTTCAACTAATTCATAATGTTGCAAAGTTAAGCATTTAGTAAATGAGTGATTTTTGGTAACAACACTTATAAGCTTTAATCAAGTTATAGAAGAGAAGATATTTGTGTCTATATATTTTTCCCTCTTTTTATTAAAGAAGGCTCTATTTCAATAAATAGAGCTCAAAATGATTGTAATATAGGTACACCCTAAGATATATAGTCTAATTATAGCTTTTTAACTTAGTAGTGCCAACCAGAATTGAACCTATGACTTCTTGATTTCAAATCAAAAGTCTTACCACTAGACTAACACCTTACTATTCAAGATCAATTACATAGCACATTTTCCTTTTATATATGTATCCCTTTTAGTGTAGGCACACTTTCAAAATAAATACACATAACAATGTTGATGAGACATGAAATTGCACATATTGCTAACGATCGTGTTAAGGCACCCACGATAACGCACCCACGTTATATCATGGGTCACGATATTGCATATGCGATATCTCATGGGCTACGATATCGCATACGCGATATCGCAGTCAGCCGCAATTTCTATAAATAAGAGGCAGCTCTCCCTCATTTGACATTGCAGTTTTAGAGTAGCAAAGCTCTGGCAATTGGATCCCTCCAGAGTTAGATTTTTTCCCGTGTCTGCCCGCAGTGTGGTGAATGTAATTGTATGGTGTCTTTATTCGAGTGTGCTGTACTTGGACACGCACATGACCAGCAATAAAGATCGAGATTACTTCATCATTGCAGCATTCATTTTGTTATTTATTTATCTGTTTATTTATTTAATGTTATTTATTGTTTTCTCTCTCTCACCCTTAAACTCCTAGAATGTGGAACGAGTACGACTTGATTACGAGCATTTAAGTGTGACTGCTTGGTAGCCCAATGGTTTAGCTAGGATCTACGCTTGGTAACCCAGTGGTGTATTTGGGATCTGCGCTTGGTAATCCCAGTGGCGTACCTAGGATCTATGCTTGGTAGTCCCAATGGTAGTCGTGCACGAAGTCCAAGATGTGTACGGTTGATCAAGGAATCGGTTGCTCATCACACTTACGCTAGATTATATTTTCTTACCCTTTTCCTCCTAGCTTAGCTTAGTTAAATATTATTTTCCACTGCCTTCAAGAGTAGCATAGATTAGGAACACATCATACACCTCACTCTGGACTAAACCATACATGACAAATGCAATACTAGTCCAGGTGAGAAGACAGCGAACTGTGACCTAAGGCTAACTATCTAGGTGCCACAACTAGTCCATCTGCGGAGTTGGACCGGATCATGCGTGCGACGCTCGTTTCGTATGGTTGAGTGTAGGGGTACCTCACCACTCATCAAATGTTCATAAGTTAAATTTAATTATGGGAAAGAGACATTGAAGAAATTTTTTTATGTTCAATATTCGACCTCAAAGAGTAAGTATATGCTTAGTGTTATAAATATGTCTTTTGCTAATCATGCTTACAATAATATAGGCAAACCCTATTTTGTTTGGAGCAAGGTTAGGATGATGATGATGATGCTTATAGTAATATGATTTAAAGAAATTGTTAATAAACAAAAATTTAGTTCTTTGTAAAGGAAAATGTTGAAAGAGAACTCATATAGCCAACCTCATATTATTGGGGAAAGGCTAGGATGATGATCATGATGATGATACTTACTATAATAATTGTTGTTTGTTCATGTATCTAATTATTTGTGATGAGTGGCGAGGTACCCCTATACTCAACCATATGAATACGAGCGTTTCATGCACGATCCGGTCGAACTCCAAGAACCAAGTGCTTATGCGCCTTAATGGAACACTCAGGGTTAATCAATCATTATCTTCCCAAACTTACCTGTATTGACACGGTTGTATGGTTAAGTAAGCTTGAGGCATATGATTTTTATAGCTTTTGTAATTTTTATGTCTTCTGCTACTAAAGGAGAGGGGGAGAGAACTAAGTGGCTAACTTACATTAACTATTCATTAACTAGTTTCTAAATGTTCCTAACACTGGTATTTGTTCCCACTTTCCGTACACATCCTGAACCAGTGCAACGCTACTGGGATTACCAAATGCTAATTGTTACTGGGTTACCAAGTGCTACACGCATGCTCGAAGCGATTGTATTGAGTGTATTTAACTAAGGGGGTTGAAGTTTGAGAGAAATATTAATTAACTAGGAAATAATTAAATAATTATTAATTACTAATTAGCTTAATTTGTATGCTACAAGGTTTATCATAAAGTTCATCTTTAATGTCCTACACAAAATTGTGCTCAGTTACAAATTGCCTGAATAAAGATCCATTCACTCTATGACTCCTACTGCAGGCACACAGAATAATTCTAACTCTGGAATGATAAAACTGCAAGAGTCTAGTTAAGGGTCTAAATCTAACTGTCTGGAATCAAGGGTGCTACCTCTTATTTATAGAAGATGAGGCAAGACGCGATATTGCATGGTGGCTATGATATCGCGTACACGATATCATGGTTCATCATACCCCCATGACTGAATGAAAACTTGTCCTCGAGTTCCTTACAAAATATTGGGAAGGTACGAGATTATTGACTTGAATGAAAACTAATGGTGAATGGGATGACATGTGAACAGATCAACATTACAATACATGACAACATTAGTGTTCATGGCTACAAGAGTGATCACTATACATAATTGACATCCAGCCTTATTTGGCAGCTGAGAGAGAAGAGAGAGAGAGAGAGAGAGAAAAGGAGAAGAAGTGTTGCTGTCGACGCCAAGATTGCACCTTTCATTGTCCATCCATAACCATGCCATCAATCTTGTTCCTTGCACAACTATTCCAGCACCAGTCCATCCTAAGTGTTTTCTCCAGGTCTAGTCCATTGTTGTATGATTGCCATCTGCACATACAACATAGTCACAGATGAGCAAGGATAATTAAATCATAATATGGTTGATACCTTGCCTTGGTGTAAGGTCCATTAGCTGAGTTGCGATATGGCCAATACGGATTCTAGACATATAACACTAGTGACTACCCAAGGTGTAGCGGTTAGGAAAAATTGAAAAAATTGGACCAGGGCCCCCATGACTAAGAGTGATCCTCTGGTAGTGATAGAATGGAAAAAGATAAGGAATAAGAAAGACAGAGAAAAAGAAACAATGACAACACTGATAAAATGGATGTCAGCGATATGAATGAAACAAAAAAATGTTTAAGAGAAAGAAGTTAACTGATGCACAAAAATAGGAATGCTAGTGGGTCCTCCCCAAAGCAGGCTCATTCTCTTTATGCCCTGACAAACCCACATTCAAAGAGTTCGTAGGCTCTGGAAATATCATTTAGAAGAAAGAGTTAAAGACTTGACCATAAGAATTCACCAAAGAGAAAACAATGCATTAACCAAAATATAGACTGCTAATACAACTGACAATGAAGTGGGAAATGGAGAAAGAATGATGGGGAGAAGAGAACGGAATGGAGTCCCAAGAACAAGGTGGTGTACAGCCCCTTGTGTATATATGGTTAATGTGACTGAGTAGATTTCATTCCAAATCCAGCCTCAAACAATCCACATCCAATGACTTCACATTAATATACTTGGCCAATCCATCCACTTGAAGTAACAAGAATGCTTCCGCCAAAGATTCAACACCATTCCAAGGAAAACAAGAAAGGGAGAAGTAGGAAGCGAGAAAGGGCCTTAGTTAGAGGGAACATATTTGTTTAGTTCCATAACTAGTGCTTGTAGCCCAGATGATTATTTTGTCTAAGGGGTGTGCGTTGAATTCTCACTGTTTTGTTTTGTTTTTCGCGTGAGAACCACATCATGCAAAGAATTATTTTTATTAGCTCAACTTCCCGATAATGGAGCAATGTCGGAATGGTAAGGAAAAATTACAAAGAAAACATCCAAGCACCCAAGAGAATAGCCAGCACAAATGCATCAAATCCCTTTGAAGTCACACCCTTTTCAGTCCTTAGTTTGAGAAATGCCCGGTCACTAATTCGTTAGTTTTATTATTAAAATAGGGGACTATACAGTTCCAAGCCAAGAGAGACCATAGAAATTCATGGATGCATGGATGACGTGGACTCATTGCCTATTATATCAAAAGAACTATACCTTAGTATCAACATTATAACTCAAAGGTAAAAACTAAACATTAGCAATCAATAAAATATAGTTCATATCACCATTAGGAGCACTTATTAGGTGATGAATCTAACAAAACAAAAACAACAAACAAAGAAAAAAATAAAAAAAAAACAAAACAACAGAAAAAAAACAAAAAACAAATAGTCACACAAAGAAATGAGAAAGTATAAACAATGTTGCAAAACAAAAACAAGAAAAATTAAAGAAATTTTTAAAACAAAAATGTGCTATAAAAAACTTAAAAAAGAATTGAGGGCCTAAAATGATTAGTAGAGGTGGCTGTCTCCCCCATGACTGATTTGGAAGAAGGAGATTCAAAATAGTGAGCAGGGCTGTCCCTTCTCAGAGGTATTATGTGCACTGACCATTCTAAATTCATGGAAGGGTTTGGTTTGTTGCACATTGACTAACAATCTCTTATTAGGGCTCTTAGGTTTGTATATGGTCATGGCCCATGAAGGAAAGGTTGCATGAATAATGTAAGGTCCTTCCCATAGTGTTTGAAATTTTGTGCATTGTGGCACATGTGTGGGGTTCCAGTAGAGAACCTTATCTCTTGGTTGATACTTAACCTTTCGAATCTTCAAGTTATGACATTGCTTGTTATATGCCTTGTGCAACTCATTTGATGATAGGGCAGCTAATCAGTTTTCATCTAGCACGTTTAAAGTTGTCAACCTTTTTTTTTGGTGCTAGATCAAGATCAAGGTGAAGGTCACAAGCCGTTGATAGTGTACAGAGTTCGATTTGAATCAGAAGCGTTGGAAGCTTTCCGTACACTAACTCATAGGGAGAGTAGCCTATAGGGAGTTTCTAGGTGGAGCGGTATGCCCAAAGAGCATAATTCAGTTTAGTGCTCCAATCTTTCCTGTACCTGCTAATTGTCCTAGTTAATATTTTAATGATCTCCCTGTTGGTGACCTTAGCTTGTCCATTAGCTTGGGGGTGATAAGGTGTAGTCAATTTATGTTCAACCCCTAAGCATTGCATTAACTTTCGAAAATTTGCACTTGTGAAGTGTGTTCCATTATCCAAAATAACTGCACATGGCACACCAAACCTATTTACGATTTTTTGTTGCACAAATCCTGTAGCTGTAGATGATGTGCAGTCTTTAACAGCAGCTGCTTCAGCCCATTTTGTTAAATAGTCTACAACAACTATAATGTAATCTTTCCCATTGGACATTGGTGTAATGGGCCCCATAAAGTCTATTCCCCAAATTTCAAAGGGTTCTAATGGTTGAATCCATTGTTGTGGACCCTCCATTTTAGCAGTCATTCCCCCATCATGTTGACAACGCTCACAAGATCGGACAAATTTATGGGCATCCTGAAATACTGTTGGCCAGTAATATCCTGCAAGCAAGATCTTAATAGTCGTTCATCTTCCTGCATAGTGACCCCCACAAGGGCCCTCATGAGCATCTTGGAGAACTCTCAGTTGATCTACCTTGGGCACGCACCATCAAACCAAGCCATCAAGACACACTTTGTAAAGTTGTCCATTGATCTCCATGAAGTACTTAGCTCTGTGAAGAAATTGTTGTTTCTTCCTAAAGTCTAGCTCCTGTGGTGTTTGTTGAGTAAGGAGATAGGTGAGAATGCTACTATACTAGTTCATCTCCATGGGTAGTTGGTTATTCACTACACTGACAAAGAGGGCTTCATCAGGAAAATGATCAAATATTACATATTTATCCTCTTTGTTGTCCTAGCACAACTGAGATAAATGATCTGCAACTTTCCGATCCATCATCGTTAGATTAAACTCCTATAGAATTACTATCCATAGTATAATATGAGAGCTAACCATTGGCTTATTCATGAGGAACTAGATTGCACTATGATCTGTGTGGATAAACACTTTGTAACCTAACACATAGTGCTAAACTTATCCAATGTGAACACTACAATCATTAATTCTTTCTCTGTAGTTGTGTAGTTAAGTTGTGCACTAACAATACTTCTACTTGCATAGTGGATGTAGTAAGGGAATTTTTGGTCATCTAACTGTGTAAGTATGGCTCCTAAGGCATAATTGGACATGTCAGTCATGATGTCGAATGGTCTTGACTAGTTAGGAGCTTGTAGAATGGGATTTCCTACTAGCTTTTGTTTCAGGGTTTGGAATGCTCGTTCACATTCCCTGGTCCACTCAAAAGGTACGTCCTTCTTTGTTAGCTCTACCAACAGTTTGGCAATATTTGAGAAGTTCTCAATGAATCTCCTATAGTAGCTAGTGTGTCCATGGAATGATTGAATGTCTTTGACAATTTCTGGTTGACGGGTGATTCCTTGGATAACTCTAATTTTATTTAGGTCTACCTCTATTCGTGCATGTGAAACCTTATGCCCAAGTATTATGCCTTCTTGGACCATTAAATGGCTTTTTTTTCTAGTTGAGCCTTAGATTGGTTTCTACGCATCTTTTCAGCACTTACTCTAATCGGTCCAAGGCTTGATCAAAACTTATTCTATAGGTGGAGAAGTTATCCATAAAGAATTCCACTCTGTTCCCTATTTGCTGTTGGAATATGCTTAGAACTAGGCATTGAAACATGGCACGAGCATTACACAAGCTAAAAAACATTTGTTTATACATAAATGTTCCCCAAGGACTGGTGAAAATTGTCTTGGCTTGGTCTTCTAGGGCTATCTGTATTTGGTTGTATCCGCTATAGCCATCCAGGAAATTGTAATAGCGATGCCCTGCTATGGTGTCTAAGACTTGGTCAACGAATGGCAATGGAAAGTAATCCTTAAATGTTGCCATGTTCAGCAACCTAAAATCTATGCAAACCCTCCATTTGCCTCCCTTTTTGGGCACGATTACTAGAGGGCTAACCCATTCGCTATCAACAATCGGATATATAAACCCAACCTTAAGAAGTTGTTCTATTTCTTCTTTTACTACTTGCTTCAATTTTGGGCTCAATCGCCTTTGTAGTTGTTTTTGAGGTTTCATGGAGGGGTCAATGTAAATCTGATGCTAGAATATCCTAGGATCTATTCTAGTTAATTCAGGATATGAACAGGAAAAGGCTTTTGACCACTTATTTATTACTTTCAGCAATCTTCCTTTTTGTTTCGAAGCAAGTCTTACATTGATGATTACCGGTTTTCCATTTTCAAGAATCATATATTCTAGATCGGTGGGCAATGATTTCAATTCTAGGGGTTCTTTTTTGAATTTTTCAAGAATTTACAACTTCCCCTAGTTGATGTTTTCAAGGTTAAGGTTTGGAAATTGGCAGTGGACTTGCTCTAGTGCGTCTATGCTTTTGATGTAAGCACAAGTTATTTCCTCAATTAGTTCCATGTACATTAGTGAGTTGCTCTCTTGACCAGCTATTAGCCACTAGGTGTCTTCTTGTCATGTGGCTGCTGCATATAGGCACTTTTGTATGTTAATGTTTTTTGCACATCGGTTGCATGCAGGCAATGCTAAACTTTGCACAACCCATGATCTCTACATGCAATTGCTCCCTGTATCACTGTATGTGATGCATGGAACCTTCTTCTTCTCGATCTTTCCAAAAGTGTTCTCCTTAGATATTTCCAAGGAAAGATCGCAGATTCCTAAGCGTGCATCTATAGTACTTAGCCATGCCCTTCCCATTATTATTGGGAAGTCCCCTTTAACGTTATTTACTTGTATCACTAGGAAATCAGCTGGGTACGACCATCCACACACAGTGGTGACAATGTCCTCCACCGATCCCAAGGGAATAGTGATGGACTGGTTGGCTAGCTCTAGGTGAATATTATTCTTCTTTAATGGAGGCAATTTCCAGGCTTTGTACATTTCTTACGATATTAAGTTGACTCTAGCACCTGAATCCAGAAGAGCTTTGCATGGCTCATTCCCAACAATTTGGAGATAGATTAGAGGGCTTCTAGGATCAGAGAATTTCTGGGAAGGTGGCCAACCTTGATCCAGTCAATAATGGCATGTGTTAACATAACCATATGCATTGAACTTAGTGTTTGGTTCAAAGGGAGCTTTGAAGATTTATTTGATGGGGAGGCATTCAGAGGTTCAACCACTTGTGGTTGTAAGGACTTGGTTGGACTGTTGTTTCTGAAGAAAGGTCTTTTCTTCATACGTTTTTCAAAACAAACAGTGGGTTGAGGATTTACAGCCCTTGTGGCATTGCGTTGCTATGGTTGAATAGGGAGTTCCCCTTGCATTGCTAGAGCGGGTGGTAATGGAGCTATTGGTGTGAGAGCTGTGGATGGATCTGAAGGATGGTCTGTTTGTGGGTATCTCCCCTAGGAGAAGGAGTGCTATGATACTCATGGGCTTGGTAGTAATGTTGCGGTGTAACATGACTAACAGCGTCACGTGGAGAGATTGGATGCTGCACATAGTAGCCATATGGGTCAGGTTGCTAGTATGGGTATTGTTGCCTTAATTGTGGCATCCCCCATGACTGTGGGTATTGCCACTATTGATGTTGTTCAACTGGTTGTGGTGGAGTTTCACTTTGATAATATGTTGAAGGTTGGTGGAACTGCCTTGGGTTACCTTGGGGATAAGGTAACCGTTGGGGTGCTTGCCGTTTATTTAGTCATGGGTTGAGTGCATACACCCCAGAATCTTGTAGATGTGAGATCACTAGGCAACATCCCTTAGGATGGTCGTATTGGCATATCTTGCATCCACTATCATTGTCCGTGTCTAAATCCACAACCTCTTCTGTGATGGCCATTTTTCCCTTACCCTTGTTACGTGCATTTTTCACTTCTCTCTTTTTCTTTTTGTCGTGGCCACTACCTCGCTCCCTAGACTCCTCTACAATTTTAAGAACAATTTCAAACCTACTATCTAGGGACTCCCACATTTGATCTACCTTTGTCGATACTTCTAATGTTAACTTTGGAGAGGCAAAGTTTTCCTATTCATCATCTCTTCGAGTTGTGACTCTTCTTCCTCCTCACAAAATCTCACTCTCCTTTTTTGGAGGGAAGGATCTTAGTTGTATTCTTCTGCACTTTCTCTCATCCATAGCTCACCTTCTTCTTTGGCAACTTGCTCTAGCAATCTATGAATTTGATGAGACCTAAGCTCCAATAACCTTCCTTGGGCATACGTCCCAAGGGTTCTTCTTGTTTCATGCCTAAGTCCATCCACAAGATGGCGTAGTTGGTCCCATTGCGAATAACCATGGCTAGGGCAACGATGTAATAGTGCGTAATAGCAGCCCATGGCAACATCCAAGGGTTCATGATTTCCTTGCTTCCATCCTTAGATTTGCTTCTGCAGGTTAGACACTCGGGAGTACGTTTGGTACTTATCATTGAACAGTTCTTACATTGTACTTCACCTCCAAATGGATTCCAGTTCTAAGGACTGGTACCAACTTTTAGCTTCTTTCACTAGTGTCCTTGGGAACAACTTCAGTTTTTGCCATTCATTTTCTATGTTTTACAAGGCACATGCATCATGGAATGCTTGTAAATGATTTTGAGGATCAGCGTTGTATCCCCCTTCAAATTGTGGGATGTTGTTCATGTCTAACCTCTTGATCCTACTCTCCTTTTGGTGCCTTGTTGGAACTCTTACGGCCTCCATTATATCTAACATGCTTATAGTTGCGAGTAGGGGTTCTTCATGATCGTCTTATTCATAGCGTCTATCGTGTCTACGTGGTTCCCTACTCTCCCTTCTTCTATGCCTTGATTCTTTAGAGTGCCCTCGTCCTTGTTCTCAACTTTCTTGTTGATGACTTTCACTTCATTTCCCCTTATCCTCATGATTGGTTTCCCTATGACTGCATCTGAACACTGAAGGAGAGGGTGAAGATGACAATGAAGGTGGAGAAGAAGGAGAACCATCGTCATGACAGTGTTTTCTTCCTTCTCTTTGGTGGTCTCGGCCTCGATCGTGATCACGATTCGAACATTCGCCCTTATCGTGTGTTCGTGTTCCTTCATTGAACACTTCGTGTTCATGGGTATTAGAACCAAAGTTGTGAATAGTGGAGTGGAGGTTCTGATACACCAGCCCCTAACCAATGTTAGGAGGAGGAACATTGTTTCGTGAGGAACCTATTGAAGCAAGTTCACCATCCTCAATTTCGCTCAAAACGTGCGGAGCGTCATGGGGCCATTTACCCTTCAAAGATGTATGGTATCTCTCATGTCGCAAGTCCCTTTGATGTTGCACTTCTGTGGGATGATAGTCTCTTGAGTCATGATTGCATGCAACATATTTTGTGTATAAAAGCAGCATGCCTATTTGTGTGAGATCATGAAGGAGCATGTTAGGAACTGATCAGTCTAGAGGCAACACTATGTTACCCTCCAAGTGTCTCCAATGTAGTTGTTCATCTTGGTGGAGAATAAAGGTGAAATCAGGTACATACTCATCGGGATGAGTATATGCCATACAAAATTGTTGAGGAACTGACAGATCCTGGTTATGTGTATTATGCCTCCGACTGCCTCTTGCGTTAGTCCTAGGCAGTGAAGTGCTCTTATGCGAAGAAGAAGACATCTTGTCCTATTCATTGTGCAATGTACTGTTGTCTCATCTTTCTTTGATTAACCCTAAGGGTCCGTTCTAACGTTCCAACAATATGAATGATTTCCTATGTTCTACATAGCACACAAACAACTAAGTCCTCAGCAACGGCGCTAATGATGAGTGGTGAGGTACCCCTACACTCAACCATACGAATATGAGCATTTCACACACGATCCGATCGAACTCCAAGGACCAAGTGCTTATGCGCCTTAATGGAACACTCAGGGTTAATCAATCGTAGTCTTCCCAAACTTACTTGTATTGTCATAGTTGTATGGTTAAGTAAGCTTGCGGTATATGATTTTTATAGCTTTTGTATTTTTTATGTCTTTTGCTACTAAAGGAGAGGGAGAGAGAACTAAGTGGCTAACTTACATTAAATATTCATTAACTAGTTTCTAAATGTTCCTAACATCGGTATCTATTCCCACTTGTCGTACACATTTTGAACCAATGCAACGCTGTTGGGATTACCAAATGCTAATCGTTACTAGGTTACCAAGCGCTACACGCATGCTCGAAGCGGTTGTACTAAGTGTATTTAAATCAGGGGGTTGAAGGTTGAGGGAAATATTAATTAACTAGGAAAGCATTAAAAAATTATTAATTACTAATTAGCAAGGTTTATCATAAAATTTGTCTTTATTGCTGTACACAAAATTGTGCTCAATTACAAATTGCCTGAATAAAGATCCATTCACTCTATGACTCCTACTGCGGGCACATAGAAATAATTCTAACTCTAGAATGACAAAACTACAAGAGTCTGGCTAAGGGTCTAAATCTAACTGTCTGGAACCAAGTGTGCTGCCTCTTATTTATAGAAGATGAGGCAGGACGTGATATCGCGTATGCAATATCCCGTGGTGGCTGTGATATCACATATGCGATATCGCGTACGCTATATTGTAGTTCATCAATTTGTAAGTAGATGAGATATAATATTCAAAATATAATGTAACATGATAAGAAACAATTCTTTGGTATGAGATTTTTGTTGTCTTTTCCTTAGTGATAATTATGTTAAGTTTGATTTCAAAGACTATATATGTCCATCTTCATTGCACCTTTTAAATCTTAAAATAAAAAGTAGGAAATTAAATATTGTTATTGCATACTATATTGAAAAATGAAAAGGAAATTTCAACTAAGAACTAACATGACAAAAAACTATGGATATTAAACCAAATAATAGTAATTTTTTAGGGTAAGGTAATTTAATATGCTTAGAAAAACACCTTTAGGCTAATATGCTTATGGTGTTGGTACTAAGTTTTGAACTAAGTCCTAGCTAGCCAATAGCCTATACTCATGAAATAATAGTAAATTAATAGGAAAAGAAGGAATGATTTACTTATTTTGGAGAATCAACTTTAATAAATAAACTAGTATACTTAATGTTCTTCAATGAAAAGCAAAATTGCTTTCTATAGAATTTTTTGAAGATTCTAAATTACTTTCGACTTCTTTTACCAATGTTAAAATCATTATTGGGTTTTAGAATAAAGTTTTACATGTCAAAAAACCCTATTAGGTTGCTACAAATAGAATGCCTTATTTTATTTTTTTTGCTATTAGTATATTACATTAAGATGTGTGTTTATTTAAATTCCAAGCTACCTTTGCTTGGTTGTCAACAGAAAGCAATCATATGCCAAGGGATGTAGCGAATTGTAACAAATGTTAAGATGGTACAACGAGAAACATTAACAAAAATCGAAAACTCAAGACACCTATTTGAATTATCAGAACAACGTAACACAGCATTTCCATTTTAGCTAGTGTCATGTCCTATCCACATGGCAGTGGGGTGCATTGCGATGCGATGCTAATCTAAAGTTTATATTTTTGCACAATGTTGGTCATAGCACACACGTCAAAAAAAGTTGTGCATTTTTAGCTAACGCACCGACTTAAAATGTCGCTAGAGCTTGAATCATGGAAAACTAAAAATCATGATCAGAAACTTAGAATGTTTTTTTTTTTTTTGGTTTCAAAAAATAGTAAGAGCACCTTGACAGTATGGATTAATTTTTAATACAAATTGAAGCCATTTTCCATGAGGTCTCCAACAGGGACATCCAATTTTCCATGGTTTTTCATTAAGAGTTGTCGAAAAACAAGAGGTACATATAAAATATCATGCAAAGTAGAGTGAGGTAGCAATATTAAAAAAAAGGCTCACCAACTTAACATTAATTCTCTTTCCATGTCATTTTCACCTAATTTCTATCACTCTCTCACACATAATGCAGAGTTTGACTACTGCGTCCTTTGAGATTTTTGGTATGCGATATTAAAACCACACAATTCGCCACTCATCAACTCATCAACTGATCAAAGATCAACTACTGAGAACCTAGCCAAGAGGATGAACAACTACTAGGAGCTATACAACACACTCAAAGCATTTGATATCAAATGCAAGCAATTTGCTACTTAGTTTATCAATATTAAGGAGTTGTTCCCAATAATGTCGTATCTATGGGATATCCCCCATTCTAGTCCACACTGGTGATCCTGCGTGAACTATGAATGATCCTTGGATCAAGGAGGAGAAGATGAAGGCATTGTTGAATGCTTTTTGCTTTCCACTGGAAGTGGCAGCTATTGCAAAATAGCCATAGCCACCTCAATCATCACATGTGCCTGAAGTGGAAGAAGGTCCTACAGAACCTCAAGAACCTCCACATTTTGGGATCATTTAATCTTTTCAATCATCTTCATGCCAGTAGAGGATGTGTTGTCCAATTTTGTTCAATCATGTTCTACTGTTCAATTTTGTATCATGAACACCACAATTTTATAATCGATGTCGATTTGTACACCTAGGCACTTAGTTTCGCTTTGTTGTGTTAGTTATGTTATGTCATGTATTATTCAATAATCCCATACCTTTCCAATTTTGTAAGGAACTTGAGGATAAGTTTTCATTCAATCATGGGGGTATGATGAAGAGCCTTCAATTGACTGCATTAATGAGATGCCATTGACATGATCCCATTGACAGGATCTTCTTGACGTACGACTTCCCATGTTGATGTGTGCTCATCGATGTGGCACCCTAGTATGTCTATAAATAAAACACCCTAGCCATGTTAAGGAGAGTTAGAATTTTAGTTTCTAGTAGAATGCTTGTAGTTTGTTTCTGTAAGAGATAGAATAATTTTCTATGTTTTCGCAACAAGAGTCACAAAGTATACGGATCCTTATTCAAGCACTATTGTACCTAAGCACCAAAGTGTGTGCGGTAATAAAGATGAGCTTTTTGATAAACCTTGCAGAACTTGGACTAACTTAATAATTTATTTATGCATTTATTATTTTCATTAATTAAGTAATTAATTAAGGTAAGATGATTAAGAATTTAAGTAATTTATTAAGCTAAATAGACTAGCATACATAAGTACAACCACTTCAAGCATACGTATAACACTTGGTAATCCTAGTAGTGCTTAATGCTTGGTTGTCCGAGAGTATTGTATGTGTTCAGGATGTGTATGAAAAGTGGGACTAGATGCTTATGTTAGGCTAGTTAGCTATTAATTAGCAATTAAATTAGTTGAACTAGTTGATCAATTTATTCTCAATCTAGTACCAACCTTAGGTAAAAAAAAATATAAAATAATAAAAATCATGTGCCTCAATTACACTTAACCATACAATTGAGCCTCACAAGTGTAGTTGGAAAGACAATGATCATTCTGTGATTACATTCACCTTCTAGATTGAATCTTGTGTATGAGAAAATTAGGAATTTATGGAATTCAACCAGATCATGTGTAAACACCTTAGTGATTCATATGGTTGGGCACCGGGGTACCTTGCTACTCATCAAGGTTGAATTACCTAAGGCAAAGATGTAGTCTCCACTTTTGATCATTCTACTAGATATTGTCAAGTCTCTAATGGTGGAAAAGAGATTAAGAGTGAAGAGGCTTATATAGACTCCTTAGCCTCACATGCCTTCTAAAAATAAAATAAAGATAATTCTAAAAATATTTCTAAAATATTATCAAAATGTCAAAAGGGTTAACAATGAGGTGTTAGCCTAGTGGGACAGATCTTGGCCTAGTAACCCTAGGTTACATGTTCAATTCTACTAGGTAACATTGTGTTATAAACTTTTATAAATCTTGGGATGTGCCTATGTTTCAATTATTTAGAATTCCAACAGCCCCCTCCCCCCTCCCACCAACACCCCCCACCCCTGCTCCCCCACCCCCAAAAAAATTTCCAACAAGTTGGTAGAAACCTGATTGCTTTTCTCCCACTAGAAATGTCTCAAGTATTGTTACACACACTAAAAGACTAATGTCTAAGCTATAGCTAACAAATGCTAGAGGTACATAGCTAGCACAAACTATAACAACTAAAAGTATATAGGTAAATAAAATCTGTGTTCATAGATCATAAAGCTCTGTCATGGGATCTACACCCTTCTATAGTATAATCTCATACTACTACAAGAAGATAGTCACAACACAATGAAAGATAATTTATAGGAAAAGATAACATGCCAAGTAATATTAATAATATAAAATTTTCCAACAAACATTATATATGTGAGAATTCCAAAAAATATAAGATAAATATATAACATCACATGATGATCCCTTCACCATTGTCCATAGTGTCTTCACCTAGAACATGATACTTGTTCTATGTAGCCTTACAAGACTAGTGCACATCAAATAAAATTAAAATAAAAAATATAGAAAAATATTTACTACTTGAGCAAAGAAGGAATGTACATGATCCACAAAAAATAAATTATCTAACCAAGCTATATATATTGATGAGTGGCGAGGTACCCCTACACTCAACCATACGAATATGAGCGTAGCACACGCGATCTGGTTGAACTCCACAAACTAAGTGCCTACATACCTTATGAAACACTTAAGGTTAATCATTCGTTGTCTTCCTAGACTTACTTGTAGTTTTCATGATTGTATGGTTAAGTAAGTCTGAGGTATATGATTTTTATGTCTTTTCTGTTTTATCTCCTATGCTGATGAGGTGAAGGGTGAAGAGACTAATTAACTAACTTTAACTAACTAACTAAGCCTTAATTAACCTAGCATCAGTATCTGTTCCCACTTACCGTTCACACCCTGAACCAATGCAACCTTGGTTACCAAACGCTAGTCGTTGTTGGGATCACCAAGCGTAACGCACATGCTCGAAGCGGTCGTACTGAATGCACTTAACTAGGAGAGAAGGGTTGAGAGAGATTTAATGAACTAATAAAGCATTTAAATGGTAAACAATAAATAATAGTAAATAAAGTCCTATTTAGCCTATTCCATGCACTACAAGGTTTATCCAAGAAGTTGGTCTTTATTTCCGTACACAAACTTGTGTTTAGGTACAATATTTGCTCAAATAAAGATCTGTTGACTTTGGAGCTCCTACTGTGGGCACATGGAAATTATTCTATCTCTAGAGAGGTAAAACTGCCAAGTTTCCCTACGGTCAAGGCCTAGAATGAGAAACAAGGGAGAGCCACCTCTTATTTATAGATTTGATGGCACACTACGATATCGCATACGCGATATCGCAAGGGAAGATGTGATATTGCATACATGATATTGCAGCCCATGCGATATCACATCCCATCATATATAAATACAACTATATGCAGGCATAGCAAGCTTAATAGGCAAACAAACAAATAATAACAAGCAAAAGATGAAGGATTCAAATTCACAGAAAGATAAACATACAAATGTAGTAAAAGGTTCCTAGACTAAGGATGTTATAATGATCCTTATAGCTAGATACTTTTGATTCACCTTATTATGGAACATGCATAGATTTGCAAAGGCATGTAATTGATATGAAGAAGATGATCATGTGGCAACTAGATTTGAGGGGCCTCAAGGGATTCAACTACTAGAGATATTTGATATATGACACATTAACTTGAAGGGTCTCATCTCAACTATGTCAAATGGAAAAGCTTACATCTTGGTTGTTGTTGATTATTGGATGAAATGGGTAGAAGCAACTAGAGTAATAAACTACATGGTAGTCACAATTAATAAATTCATTAAGTTGCACATTGTAAATCAATTTGGCATGTTGCAATCCTTAATTTTAGATAATGGGATAGACTTTATAGGGATCACTTCAAGAGGCTAATGTAGCACTTGAGGATTAAACACAAACTAATTACATCTTATTACCTCCAAGTCAATGGTCAAATAGAAGTTACAAATAGGGAAATTACTAATATCCTAATTAGAATCATCAATTTTTATAGGAAAGACTATAATTGTAAGCTTAATGATGCCCTCTAGTCATATTGCATCACATGGAATCTTTCTATAGGATATACTTCCTATGAAATTGTATGTGGAAATCTATTCAAATTACCTATATAGGTTGAAAACATTGACTACTACATACGAGCTTGACCTTCATCTAGCTCTAACCCTTAAAAAATGCTTAATGAATTTGAATTTGCTAAATGAGAATAGTATTGTTGCCTTCATGCATAATGAGGTCCATAAGGCCTACTCTAATGAATGAAATGATAATAAAATTAAGCATCTAGAACTTAAATACGTGGATAAGTTCTTATACTATAATTCTAAACATGTCTTTCAAAAGATAAAATTTCAAATTCTATGGAAGGAATCCTACCTTATTCATGCCATTTACCAATCAAGTGCCTTACAAATTTACAATATAGAAATGCCCACTAAACTTATTCTCATTAATAGTCAATAAGTCAAATCATTTTAGAAATTATTTGGGTGCTGGAATCTTGAAATACTTGTTATATAGGTACACCCCAAGATATATAATCTAATTAGAACTTTATAACTCAACATTGTCCATCAGAATCAAACTAATGACTTGGAGCTTTCAAATCAAGAGTCTTACCACTATGCTAACACCTCATTTTAGAAACTATTTGACATGAATTGGACCATGATAATGTTGCTTGAGCTAGATACCTCTTTAGAATTTCTTTCCTTGAACATACTCATGAGGAAACTACACTTGAATTCACACCCTAGCTACAAGTGTGAAAGATTGAGAGCTATGGAAACTAAAAGGTTGACTAGCAACAAGGTAGCTATAGCAACATTGACAAGCAATGACTATGACGACTATCACAAGAGGTGTAGCCAAGTAGCGGCAAAGATAAGCATTGGTTCAATGAAGGATAACGATTACAACAAGAAAGAATAGAAGAGAAGTTTAAATATCTAGCTATAAAGAGCTGCCATTTGTTTCCATCATGGAGTTGTGAAATTGGTTAGAAAGCAATAACAAAAGGCATAGAGTATTAGTCGTATAGGCTCTTTGAAGTGGGATAAGTGGAAGAGTGGGATAAGGGGTGGAGTACTTACTTATGTAATGGTAGCCACTATTGTCTATTATAACATGCTTGATCATTGGCTGTAACAAATATGAATCCAATAAATAAAAAATATATGGACTCTATAATGTAAATAACATTGGAGATGAACACCACATTTTCATACAAAGTCTTGCATTTGAGCACATTAAAAATAGTAGACATATTATAGTTACAAATTTGATTGATTTATTTCAAATGTAGGAAAAACAATGTGTTTTTCTTAACTACGTTTTCAAAACTCATAGCATGTATACTTGGATTACTTAATGAGGTGTTAGCTTAAGAGTATATGTCTTGGTCTAGAAAACCTTGGTCATAGGTTCAATTTTGATAGGCAATAATAAGTCATGAAATAATTGTGAAAGAAATTTTAAAGTTAATGTTGTCTAATAAATCAATGAGGATTCACTATATAACTAAAAATTCAGATTTGATTTTAAGTGCACTACTAAGAATGTACATTTTAAATTTAAATTTTTCTTATTTAAATATAAACTTAGAAAAGTATGATATTCAGCACATAATTGTACTCAAATGCAATCACCTAAGAGATTATGAGTAATAAATTACGCTATAATCTTCAAATAGCAATTTTACGTTTACACTAAATTAGTTTACTTAATTTTTCTTTTTCCCTTCTAACTCAAGGTAGATAGCATTGTCACAAGAGCACCTTTTTCCAAAGTCAAGAATAAAATGAGGGAACTTTGCAAACATGAAAACTTGGTTGCTATTTGCGGATAACATCGCATACACGTACCACAAGACCACATAGGATGATATCACAAGAGGCGTCAGGCAGGCATCGAAATTTTGGCCTGCTACTTGTTCTACACTGGCATTGGAGTTGATGGCAGCCACCTACCATCAACTTGGAGTTTTGAGATAGATATGAGTTTGTGAAATCTGACTATGACAATTTATTAAGGAAACTGAATGAAAATCAGACTGAATGGGATATGTAAACAGAAATATAGTAATATTTTGCGGTTAATTTTTTAAGTTTAACATGTTATTTATTTATTTAGAAAATAAAATTTTTATATTTGAATTTTCATTCTAATCAAACCTAGCTGTCACAGAAAACTAAAAAAACAGAAATATGATTTGTTCTTAATTTTATTTTACTATTATCATCATCTTATCCCAACAAAAACAATCAACTATTCTTTCTACTACATTATCTGATTCTATCCAATTCTCCAATCTTCTATATAATTTTTAACGTGATCCGATCCCATTTTCCATTCTATATAATTTTGAGCCCAGGAAAGCCGAAGAGCAGCAAAATGAGAAGGGGCGCCTAGCTGTACAATTTGGCCAATCAGACACGCTCTAGCGTTGCCAAGTTGTATATATTTATTCGCTCACGTAACGTGAACCTCACTCTTCCGTTGCTTTCTCATACATATTATTATGACCTATTACATAAACAAGTGCTGTTTCCTTTTTCCTTCTCCTGCTGCTTCTTGTATGAATGAAAAATTAAAAATCCACATGTTGTCTTCTTTCACGGATACGCACCGCAATGGGACCATTTAGAAGTTGTTTGTATCTCTCTCGCTCTGCCTCGTGTCCTCCCAAAATGAAGTACGCGATGTCATTTTGTTTTTAATTTGACGGAGTTTCCATAGCTGCTTCCAGGTTTCAAGGGATTTTATGACCCACTGGCAATTAAAGTACCACTTTTGATTAGCGGTCCCTTCTAAGCCGCTACGCAGGCGAATCTAATTTATGATATTTTACTTACAATGTGACCTCCAGGCTTGGTTTTGAAGCCAATTCCGTTCCAAGTACATGGCCCGACAACCAATTCCGTTCCAAGTACATGGCCCGACAATAACCACATGAATATCCCGTAAACTTATTAATGTGGGAATCTTGAATTCTTACGTGGCTGAAAGGTGTGGTAATGATGTTAAGCCACTAATTCCAATGCTTCATTATTATTTATTCTATGGTTCTAACAATCTCGTTCTCATTGGTACGCAATGTTGCAGTATTCCAGGGATTCGGCCAGATGGAGAAGTTTAACACATTATCTCGTGGAAAATAAAGTTCCCATCTTCTATAAAGACTTTTAAAACTCATCATAACCATTTTTTATCATTTTTAATGAGTTTATAGTATGTTAAATGTAGTACAAAATGATATAATACTGTTTGTAACAGAAATATCTTTTTTACCTTTATCTTAGCTTTAAAAAAATTTAGTATTTTTATTTTAGAGATGTATAACTTTTATTAATGCTAAAGAACATTAGTAGATCCTATTTAATTTTACATAGTTTCTTCAACTAATTCATAATGTTGCAAAGTTAAGCATTTAGTAAATAAGTGATTTTTAGTAACAACACTTATAAGCTTTAATCAAGTTATAGAAGAGAAGATATTTGTGTCTATATATTTTTCCCTCTTTTTATTAAAGAAGACTCTATTTCAATAAATAGAGCTCAAAATGATTGTAATATAGGTACACCCCAAGATATATAGTCTAATTATAACTTTTTAACTTAGCATTGTCCACCAGAATTGAACCTATGATTTCTTGGTTTCAAATCAAGAGTCTTACCGCTAGACTAACACCTCATTATTCAAGATCAATTACATAGCACATTTTCCTTTTATATATGTATCCCTTTTAGTGTAGGCACACTTTCAAAATAATTACACATAACAATGTTCATAAGTTAAATTTAATTATGGGAAAAAGACATTGAAGAAATGTTTTTATGTTCGATATTAGACCTCAAAGAGTAAGTATATGCTTAGTGTTATAAATATGTCTTTTGCTAATCATGCTTACAATAAATATAGGCAAACCCTATTTTGTTTAGAGCAAGGTTAGGATGATAATGGTGATGCTTATAGTAATATGATTTAAAGAAATTGTTAATAAACAAATATTTAGTTCTTTGTAAAGGAAAATGTTGAAAGAGAACTTATATAGCCAACCTCATATTATTGGGGAAAGGCTAGGATTATGATCATGATGATGATACTTACTATAATAATTGTTGTTTGTTCATGTATCTAATTATTTGTAAGTAGATGAGATACAATATTCAAACTATAATGTAACATGATAAGAAACAATTCTTTGGTATGAGATTTTTGTTATCTTTTCCTTAGCAATAATTATGTTAAGTTTGATTTCAAAGACTATATATGTCCATCTTCATTGCACCTTTTAAATCTTAGAATAAAAAGTAGAAAATTAAATATTGCTATTGCATACTATGTTGAAAAATAAAAAGGAAATTTCAACTAAGAACTAACATGATAAAGAACTATGGATAATATACCAAATAATAGTAATTTTTTAGGGCAAGGTAATTTAATATGCTTAGAAAAACACCTTTAGGCCAATATGTTTATGATGTTGGTTGTATACTCACCAAATAATAGTAAATTAATAGGAAAAGAAGGAATGGTTTACTTATTTTGAAGATTCTGAATTACTTTTGACTTCTTTTACCACCCATGTTAAAATCGTTATTAGGTTTTAGAAAAAAGTTTTACATGTCAAAAAACCCTATTCAGGTTGCCGCAAATAGAATGCCTTATTTTATTTTTCGTGCTATCAGTATATTACGTTAAGATGTGTGTTCATTTAAATTCCAAGTTACCTTTGCTTGGTTGTCAACGGAAAGCAATCATATGCCAAGGGATGCAGCGAATTGTAACAAATGTTAAGATGGTACAACGAGAAACATTAACGGAAACAGAAAACTGAAGAAACCTGTTTGAATTATCAGAACAACATAACACAGCATTTCCATTTTAGGGTGTCATGTCCTATCCACATGGCAGTGGGATGCGTTGCGATGCAATGCTAATCTAAAGTTTATAGTCTTGCATAATCTAAAGTTTATAGTCTTGCATAATGCTGGTCATGGCACACAAGGCAAAAAAGCTGTGCGTTTTTCGCTAATGTACGGACTTGAAACGTCACTGGAGCTTGAATCGCGGAAAACCAAAAAACATGATCAGAAACTTAGAATGTTTTTTTTTTCTTTTGGGTTTCACAAAATAGTAAGAGCACCGGGACAGCATGGTAATACAAATCGAAACCATTTACCGTTAGCAGTGATCCATCTTTGACAGTGAGGTCTCCAACTGGAACATCCAGTTTTCCATGGTTTGTCATTGAGAGTTGGTCGAAAAACAAGAGGTACATATAAAATATTGTGTAAAGTAGCGTTGGTCGAAAAACAAGAGGTACATATAAAATATTGTGTAAAGTAGCGTGAAGAAGCAATATTTAAAAAAGGCCTACCAAATTAACGTTAATTCTCTTTCCATGTCATTTTCACCTATTTCCGTCACTCTCACACACATAACGCACAGTTTGACTACTGCGTCCTGTGAGGTTTTTAGTACGCGATATTAGAACACACAATTCACATTCTACCTCCATATGTGTATGTGTGTCCTCTGAGATTTTTAGTTTGACTACTGCGTCCTGTGAGATTTTTAGTACACGATATTAGAACCACACAATTTACATTCTACCTTCATATGTGTGCATCCTTTGAGATTTTTAGTATGGGATATTAGAAATCCACACAATTCGCATTCTACCTTCATGTGCGTACGCTAGCGTCCTCTGAGATTTTTAGTATGTCTGAGAGTTTTAGTATGCGATATTAGAACCACATAATTCGCATTCTGCGTCCTTTGAGATTTTTAGAACCACACAATTCGCATTCTACCTTCATGTGTGTACGCTAGCGTCCTCTGAGATTTTTTTAGTATGTCTGAGATTTTTTTAGTATGTCTGAGATTTTTAGTATGCGATATTACAACCACACAATTCGCATTCTACCTTCATGTGCGTACGCTATCCGTGTGCATCCATTCTAGCACCGTTTTAACGTCAACTACTTTCGAGTTTCCACTTAAGCGAATTGGTATGCAAGTAAACTGCACGCAATGGACATATGTTACATTCCTTTTCATTTAAAAAAGAGTGCGTGGAAACGGAGTAGGCGCATCCTTCTTCGCAACTACTTTTGTGCTTAAAAAAATCAGCCTAAGCTGACCCGACTGAGGCGTCATTGGTTGGTTTATGATACCGGCCTCGCTCGCTCACAGAATTCTCGGCGAACAGTTCGCCGTGAACGTGGAAACCTTGCAGCTGCTCGTGCTGAGACCACTCGGTGTTGTAGTAGTACTTCTCATCGTGATGGGGTTTGGACGAGGGGCCGCAGAACATGCCGCCCCACTGCGGGAACCAAATCAGCATCACCGGCAGAGTGCAGCACACGATCATGATGCCCATGTACGTGATGCCGTCTTGGTAGGGGTAGCTCGTCCCCGTGAAGAATGCGTACTGCGTTATCACTCCGCCCAAAGTGCCGCCGGCGCCAGTCATGCCCGACACGATGCCCAGAGCCCTGCAGTGCAGTGCACACAATCCAACAAATATATCTCGTCAAGCTTAATCAATTTCAATTTCAAAAATTTGGTAACTCGAAATTCTTACCTTCTGGAGACGAAGGGGACGACGCCGAAGGTCAGACCGCAGGCGGCCTGAACGAAGATGGAGAAGACGATCATAACTGCGATGGCAGCGCCCAGGTTGCCCACGCGGCCCAGAATGATACACAGAATACCAGCTGTTGTCTGTACCGTCCACAATGCCCACAGTCGCCCTGGCATGCCCAATCTCTTGGACACCAAATCCGAAAGCATGCCTCCTCCGGGGCGCGAGAAGATGTTGGCCAAACCAAAAGTCGCGGCCACGGTGCCGGCCACGGACAGATTCAGGTTGAACCTGTCGTAGAAATACTCGGCAATGATATTATCCACGGTGAGCTCCACGCCGAAACAGTATCCATACACGAGAGCCAGAATCCAGGAACGGTAATTGGAGACGGCAGTCTTGATGACGGGGCAGAGGCCGTCCTTGGGCTTGTGGCCCTTCTTGTGCAGGGCCGCGTAGTTGCCGTCGGGAAGGTCCTGCCCCAGCACCAGAACCGCCAGTCCCATGATGATGTGGAACGTTCCGGGCACGAAGAAGGCGATTCTCCAGGCCGTGAAACGCGGGGAGTGCATGGCACGGTGGATGAGATCGTAGACGAGAGGCATGATGAGCTGCGTGGCTCCGCCGCCCATGTTCCCCCATCCTCCGGCCACGCCGTTGGCCAGGCCCACGATCTTGGAAGTGAACATGGAACTCATCCAGAACTGGCACGACACGAACGTGGCCAAACTGAATCCGATCACGAAACGTACCATCACGAAACCGGTGGCGTCCGACACCAGAGACATGGCGAACACGGCGGGAGCGGCGAGCATTATCAGAAACGCGCACCCGTAGCGGGGACCCACCGTGTCGCAGAGCGCCCCCATCATGAGACGCGCGAATATGGAGCCGGAGACGGAGCCGATGCTGGCGTTGCCGATGTCCGTCTTGGTGAGGTCCAGGTTGTCCCGGATTATGGGGATCAGCGGCGGAGCTGCGAATGTGGAGGTGAAGCACACGAAGAAGGAGAACCAGGCCAAGTGGAACGCCCGCATGTGCGGGAACGCCGCCGAGTATATGCGAAACTCCGTCGCTTTGTTCTCCGAGTCCACGGACAATGCGAATTTCTGCTTCTTCTCTGCCTCTGCCTCTGCCTCTGCGGCCCCTGCTTGCACTGCGAAGCTGCCCATTTGCTCCGCCGCTGCCGCCTGCGCCATGGTTTTGCTTATTTGGGGTGATTTGGGCGTGAAGGCAGTGCGGCTGAGGCGCTCTTAAGAAGAGCCGTGCCGTCGTAACACTCTTGTGGTCTTGGTTGGGGGTTTGGGTTGCAGTGAAGAACCTTAGACTGAAGCATCCGGTCCTATCATATCATGGAAGGGCTGGCAGGGCCTTCGAATATTCGCTGGCCGGGCCCGGCCGATGTAGTGAATATAGACCAGCAAGTTGGCCATTTTATTCGTTGTCTTGCAAAGTCAAGTCACGGGCCGCAGCGCAATACAAGGCAGGGCAACGTAGTGTTGTTGATTCCAGAATGAACGTCAAAGATTCTACCAGCGAACCAGAGCGGTGGCCACGTTGCTCGCTTAAGTGCTTGTACCGTCTTTGTTTCCATTTTCCACGGCGATGCAGTGGCTGGATAAGGCTGTGACGTAATGCACGTGGCCTGTGAGTCTTTGACCTTACGCGAATCCAATCCGCGCTTCGTCCCGACGCGGCGCCTCCGATGCCCTTCAATCTGGGATACGATCAATCGACGGCTCTTCAAGTTTTTGTTATTATATTATGAGCGATTTACCTGTGCTTTCTTGTGTCGCCGAAAATAGTTATTTACTCAATTCGAAGTCAAAGAAAGCGATTTAATTTATTTAGTTGAAACAATCACCGCCTCGTATTCACGGGGCCACCAAACCTAAAACTTTAGGCCCATCATTTCGTATCCGATCGCTCTCAGTTTTGTCGGTCGCCCCCGTTTTTCCACCTCACCACCTATATATGAAAACCCTCTGTTGACGTATCCCAAGATATCACAACACGAGGGAATCTTGAAACGCACCAGGGATCGTAGTTTTCTAAATCGGCGGTAAATTACCTATTTGTCGATTCAATTAATCGTCGGATCAGAAATTTTGTCCAACTCAAGTTGAGTCGGCGCTGATTTTTATAGTAATAAGCCTTATTTTTAAGAAAGAAATTAATAGATTTAAGTATATTTTTAGGAACTTTTAATATAATTCACTGAAATCATGATTCTCGATACATGCCTACCCAATATATTTTATCATCTTGAAATCTTTTGCAATAACAAGCCATACCCATGTAAAAAACGTTTTAGCATTTGTTGATGTAACCTAACCCATGTTAGGCACATGGCCATGATCAACAATATCAACACTAATACAGAATGCTAGTAATTGATCTGCAAAATTTCTAAGATTTTACAGAGACCCTACATAAGGACACGTACCTATATTTTTATATTTTGCAAATGGGATTTGTTTTGTTATTGCTATTTTTCACAAAAATAAAAAAGAATTGTGTCCAACAACCCATGTGCTTCATGATTTTGATTACTTTTTCTACTAAACAAGTTCAAATGAATTTCAAAGCTATCATATAACAATTATTTATGAATGTAATTTCAGTTTTCAAATGGACTAAATCACCCATAATTACCAAAAACGAGAAACAAAGAACATGGGGAAGTGGACATGACAACTATAGAGGTGGCGTAATCGACGTGAGTAGAGAATGTGGTGGTGGTTATGTTAATATGGGTAGTGTGGTGGGAGTTATGTCTGGGCATTATGAGAGTTACGTGCGGTAGTGGCAGACATGGGACGTGGGCATTCACATCAATGTGGGAGCGGCTATAAAAGATGGTGGTCTACAATTGATAGAGGAGATGGGACCTCCCCTTCCTTAGGTAGGAAGCAGCAACCAGAATCATCAGCTAGCCTCTCCTCTCTTCGACGAGGGCATGTTGTAGACAGTGGTCAAAAAAGTTGCAAGAAGAAGTAGGATACATTGGCCTCCCCTCTCTCTGGCGGGGTGCGTTGTAGTGTGGCGGCTGCGTGTCAAGCAACCACAGCATGCACGTCAAACAACTACGTAACATGAACTATGTGTAGCATTAACCATGCGTTAGCAACAAGCGATCAATGTAGTAGGCTCTTAGATGACAATAGTTGCTGTTGCATGTCTGCAGTAATGCAAATAGTACTCATGTGTTAGGGACACGTGATGGTGGTAGGCGGTGCATTGCTAATGCACGCAAACTGCAGCGGAAGGTTCCTCTCTTCTTTCTCTTAGTAGTTGCGGCACACGTGATGTGACAATGACGATGGTAGATGATAATGCAAGGTGTCCACTCCAACAATGGTAGCAAGTGGCCACCTTAGGCGATGTGTGACAATTTGACTAGACACTCACTGTGATAAGTAAGCAATTGCAAGTGAGCATGCATGGTAGATGGCATCTTGAGGTTTTCTACCACCAACGGTAGGGTGCATGGCAATGCAAATGATGCATGGAATTGCTCCCTCTCTCTCTTAGCCCACGGTGCATCAGAAGCATATGACGGTGGTAGCACAACCCAACGACGTTACAAGTGATCAATGACAATGGTAGTGCATGTGGCAGACGAGATGGTGAAAACATCTTTCTCTCTCTCCCTTTCCCAACAAATGGCAACGGGCAATGCATGCCAATGACAACCAATGATGGTAGTCCATCCTGTCAGCAAGGTTTCATCCCTAAACAAATGAAGTTTTTCTGCTTGCTGTAGATAGTGGTCAACAAGAGTAGTGAAACGAAGTTTTTCTGCTTGCTGTAGATAGTGGTCAACAAGAGTAGTGAGAGAGATGCTGCAAGCATGTGAACACCACGCAATAATTGTGAATGGTGGCAGTTGATGGTGGAACAGATCTCTCTCTTTCCCTCTTTTTGGCAACAATCAGGGTCTTCTCACCCAACAGTGGGCACCACCAGCAGTGATAGACTCACAGCAACATGAATAGATTAGGGAAAATTTACATTTACTAATTGCTATATTTTCATTAAGTCTTGGAATTCAAGACTATTCAATTTAAATCCTTCCAACTTTTTTGGTTTGCTTTACTTTTTATTGAATGTAAATTCTTATATTGAAACCTCTGCTTCCAATTTAAATGGCAATTTTCATTACTAAAATTCCAAACCTTCATTTCCCAGTTCTAATTTTAGTAATCCTTACTTGAGTCCTGACTTTGGTAAGGTGGTTTTATTAATCATTTAGTTTTAAATTCTACTTTTTTGAAATTTTGCATTTCACTGCTTTTTCCTTTTACATTTTATATATATTGCAACTACTTGCATTTATTTTTTGTAAAAAAAATTTATATATAGTGTACTGACCTAAATCGTCGGTGTAAGGCTGGAAGGAAAACAAACACCGAAAGATCGTCGGGCAGACACAGTTGACCCTGCCTTCGCTTGAGGGCAAGCTAGAAAAAAGAACGAAGGCAGAGTGCCTTGGCTGGTTTGCACATAAATCAACCAAGGACTTCCCCGAGTGTAAGCTACGGCTAGTGCTGGGGTTATCGTTAATGGTGTAAACGGGATGCAAACAACGATACGAAATGTAAACAAAGCGTACTGAATTATAAATAAAGCATAAACAAAGTTATATTGCAAAAAAAAAAAAAAACATAAACCAAAGTAAATAATGTAAATGGGAGGCAATGAACTGTATTGTATTGTTTAATAAAAAGGTATACATCGGTCAAAGTGTAGCTGCACGTGTAGATGGCAGGTCAAGCACTAAGCCCCAGGATGATGTCTGAAGTGATGATGCGATGATGTGATGTGATGAACGTGAGAAATTCTTAGATGCCAATAGTCTGGTGTGCTGAGCACCCAAGGATTGTAGGTTCTGTCCTCTCTCAGAATTTCCAATCTCTCCAATTTTTGCCTCATAGTTTATGTGAATTGATAGGGTATTTATAGGGTTGGGCTGGGTGCTGGATAGTTGCATTCTTTGACCAGGTTCAATGTATCTGTGTTTGGATAGTTGTGTACAAGTTGGATGTGTGTTGGCAAGCTACATTCTTGACCAGGTACAATGTATTTGTGTTGGATAGTTGTGCACGAGTTGGATGGGTGTTGGCAAGCTCCATTCTTGACCAGGTTCAATGTATCTATGTTGGATAGTTGTGCACGAGTTGGATGTGTGCTGGATATTTGTCTTCTTTGACCAGATTCAATGTATCTCACAACGTGTGGGTCATTCAAGCCCATGAAAATACAAATAATTTAGACAAGCCCTCAAATGATAAAAATTTACAAAGAAAATCAAGGAGGATTAACTTTGCCTCGCTTGTCTAGCATCCAGTGTGACCTGCAGTGTGACCTCCAAAACTTGTAATTTTGAGCTAAAATCTGAAATTTTTGAAGGCTGGGACCTATAGTTATCAATAGTGGACCTTGAGGACGACTTACACCCTTGAAATCAAGTCATTTTGGCTCAGTTTTGGGGCTCTAAAAGTTGGTGACGCCGATTCTTACATTGTGCAACGTTTGAAAAAGTAAGCCCAGCGTCACCAAGTCAAAATGGCACATTTGAGGCCCAAATCTTGATTTTCTGGAGGCTAGGAGCTATTGGGGACCTTGGTGAAGGTCATGGGGGGTCCTTGTGCTTGATTTTGGCCTGTTTTAACTTAATTTCAGGGCTCCAAAAGTTGGTGACGCTGATCCTTACACTGTGCAGCATCTGAAAAAGTAACCAAAGTGTACTTAGCCAAAACTAAATATTTTGAACCTGAAACTTTTGATTCTGGATGCTGGAAGTTGGTGCAATTGCCTGTGGGCCCCAGGGGGGGACCTTGCCTGTTGAATCATGGGCCATGGGGGCTGTTTCAGAGGCCTCCAAGTTTGGTCATGCTGTACTCATGTTGGGTAGCAGCATGACTTAGCTTAATTCTTGTCTAAATGTGCTAGGCCAAAATTAGTGGTGTTTCATTGGCCCCTCTTTGTTGATGTCTAGAGGAATCTACCCGAGAGGCATCGACAAAGAAGTGCAAAACACCATGAGCAACAAAGCATCAAACATTAACCATTAGCCCTTGGCTGGGTGTCATTGCACCATTTTCAAAAGTACATGGGATTGAGGGAATGTGGTTCAAGATGCAAGGGAATCAGTTGTAACCAGGGAAGCTAGGGAGTTGATCAAGGGTTATGATTGCTATCAGGATTGTGGGAGAGGAGTGCTCTCATGCAAATGAGCTGTATTTTGGTCCTTGTCCATAGCCAGTGTTCAGTAGACTCGGAGCCAAGATATAGGAAGTGCGTTCTTTGGAGAAACGGGACTCTTATAGAGTGTTTACGAGGCCCATTGTAAACAGCCAAAGCCACGTGGTGATGTGCAACATGGTCTCTTTGAGACACAAGTGTGACTATTTTTCAAGACAATTTCCTTCTCGCCTAGGGCTTGTATGAGAATGGCCAATAGTCTTTTGTTTATGATGTCAACAGGGTCATGAAGACCTTTTCTGTGAATTTTTCTCTTTGACCTTTTTTGCTTTTTCTTTTTTGTTTGTTCTCATTTTTTTTGTCTTTCTTTTTTATCATTTTTTTCTCGGTCTTTTTGAAAGAGCTTGCTTTTTGTGTCGTGCTCGTGTTTGAGCACTTGAATTTTGCATCATGTACTATGTATTGTGTTTTGTGTCGCAACTGCTTAGAGAGCTATAGTATGCAATAGTGTATCAAGAGTTTTTAGGTGAGCAGAATGTATCAAGGTGATATAATTGGATAGGATAAGGGAGCATGATGGGGAATAGGGAATGTATCAGGAGTCGGGACTGTACTTATAAATGGATTGATTAACCCAGTCGTGTGTGTTAAGAAAAATGTGATACCTTGTCATCATGATGAAGTGCATCTATGCACGAATGCCTTAGAAGTGTCATCCTGCAAACACAACTCCAAGAAGACAAGAAAATCACAAATGAAACAATCAGCTAAACACTTTAGACAAGGAGATGGAGTCACCACGTGCAATTTTCAAAGCAAACAGAATCATGAACAGCATCAGTTTCATTAGACCCCATGGGATGAATCATGCAACAAGTCTTTGTCGAACAGAAACAGCCGACTGCAACAACAGATCTTTTCAAGTTTTGCATGGTCATCGATGATGTCACTAGTTTATAGTCTTAGTGTTTTTTTGTGGATTAGTTTTATGTCATAACCCCTTGGATGGTGCCAGTTTAGCGTCGTAACGGACGGTGCATTGCTAGTTTATAGTCATAGCAGACTGTGAAGAGGCAAACTAGTTTATAGTCTTAGTGGACTTTGGATGCTAGTTTCATGTCATAGAGAATGGATGTAGCAGTTTAGTGTCATATTGGACAGAACTCTATGGTATCAGTTTTAAGTCATGATGCCAGGAATACTCTGTGGTATCAGTTTTAAGTCATGATGCCAGGACTATTCTGTGGTATCAGTTTAAAGTCATGATGTCAGGACTATTCTGTGGTATCAGTTTAAAGTCATGATGCCAGGACTACTCTGCGGTATCAGTTATAAGTCATGATCTAGGACTATTCTGTGGTATCAGTTTAAAGTCATGATGCCAGGACTACTTTATGGTATCAGTTTTAAGTCATGATGCCAGGACTACTCTGTGGTATCAGTTTTAAGTCATGATGCCAGGACTACTCTGTGGTATCAGTTTTATGTCATGATGTCAGGACTATGATGTACCTCAAGTTTGTCAGACATAGTACCTTTTCAATTACAAATGGTTTGTAGGATTGGCGAACTCATTTCCGTTCATGTCAGTAAGCTTAAATGCTCCATTTTTGTATGCCTTGGTGACTAAATAAGGCCTTTCCCAGTTGGCTGAGAATTTATTTGGATGTTCTCGGGTGGCCTTAAGGCCTAGATCTCCTTCTTTGATCGGGTGTTTGTGGAGATCGTGCTTGTGCCTTTGTCTTTACTATTTTTGGTACCATTCAATTTGATCAAGAGTTCGTACACGTTCCTCCTCTACCGAGTCGAGGTCGGAAATGCACAATTCATTATTTTGACTTTCATCAAGGAGATCGGAGAGAGTTATTCGCAATGAGGGAACCTGCAATTCTAAAGGTAAAACAACTTCAGATCCGTATACAAAACTATATGGAGTTTTACCTGTGGAGGTTCGATGTGTCGTTCTATAAGCCCACAATGCGTAGACTAATTATTCATGCCATCATTTCTTGCTCTGATTTAGCATCTTTTTGAGCACTATGATGATAGTTTTGTTTGTAGCCTCTGTTTGACCATTTCTCTGTGGGTAGTAAGGTGACGAAAATGCATGTTTAATGCCCAGGCTTTCACAAAAGCTTTTGGTATCTACATTGCTGAATTGTGGCTCATTGTCGGTAACGATGGTTATTGGAATACCAAAACGAGTTGCGATATTTTCCATTATAAAAGTGAAAACGTGTTTTAACATGCTCTTCCTAAGAGGAATAGCTTCTACCCACTTTGTGAAATATTCAGTTACAGTGATAATGAAGCTATGGCCTGCTGAGGATGACAGCGTTATTGGTCCAATTAAGTCTAAACCCCATTTTTGGAACGGCCATGTGATTTGTGCAGTATGCAGTTCGTTAGGTGGCACATGTATCAGATTACCATGTTTTTGGTAGATGTCACATGTTCTAACCTTGGAAATGCAATCGTATTCCATGTGTGGCCAGTAATAGCCTAAGCGCCTAATCTTCATTGCCATTTCTTTAGGTGCTATGTGCCCTCCACAAAGTCCTTCGTGGATCTGTTCTACAATTGTTTGACCATTAGTGCTACTAACGCATATTAGTAGAATATCTTCATATGATTTACAATACAAGGTGTCACCTATTAATGTGTATTGGTGGGAACGTTTTTGTATGGCATCCTTTTGAGCATTTGTCAAGTGTTGTGGAGGTTCACCTCTTAGAAGGTACTCTTTTACGTCATCATACCATTCTATTGTGTGTGTTGTACTAATAGATGCTATAGGTACTTCATTTAGAGTGTTAATTATAGGTTTGGCACAACTGGTTATAGAACTAGGCAATGCATGAAACATTTCAGGTGTCATGTTTAAGGCTAGTGTGGCAAGTGCATCAGCGATGGTATTCTTGATTCTAGGGACGTGTTGTATATCCAATTCTACTAGTTGTCTCACTAGATGTTTAGTTAGATCACAATATGGTTGCAAATGGAGAGCTTTGCATGCATAGACTTCAGTGATTTGATTAATAACTAATTGTGAATCACCTCAAACTACAAGGCGTGAGATTCCCAAAGTTAACACTACTTGAAGTCCTCTAAGAAGACATTTATATTCTGCTATGTTATTGATGTAAGGAAAGTTTAAGCAGTAGGAAGAAGGTTGAATTTCTCCAGAGGGGTATGTTAAAATAGCTATGACACTTCCTCCTCGAGAGGTTGAGGCTCCATCGAAGTAGAGGATTGCCTCATAATTATTAGGTACGGTGTCTATACTGTTAACATTTTCATCTAGGAATTCGGGGTTTATCGTTGCTTGATCGTGCGTCGGTGAGACAGTTAGTTGCGTGGCTATTGCTTAACCTTTTGTGGTAGATTGAGCGACATAGTGTAAATCAAACTCTGCAATCATTGCTTTCCACCTAGCTAACATACTTGACTCATAGATGTTATTAGTGATGGCACAAAGAACATTATCCTTGCAAATGATGTAAACTTAATTACAGAAGAGATAATGTTGCCATTTCTTCACAGAGAAGACAAGGGCGAGGCATGATTTTTCTACATCATTGTATCATTGTTCATGGGCTATTAAAGCATGGCTTAGATAGTATACAGGGATTTCAGCCCCATCTTGACATTTTTGACAAAGCATGGATGCAGTGGAAGAACCGGAAGTTGCAAGATAGATGTAGAAAGGTTTGTCACTTTGTGAAGGATAAACAGTTGGTAGCTGGGCCAGCTCTTGTTTTATGTTCTCAAATGCTTCTTGGCATTGTTGAGTCCATTGGAAATGTACATTCTTTCATAATAGATGTTGCATGGGACTCAACTTATCCATCAGCCTTTTGATAAAGCGTCTAATGAATTGTAGCCTACCTTGGAGGCCACATAATTTGGTAAGGTTTCTTGGTGGTTGCATATTGGTTATCGCTTTAACTTTATTGGGGTATATCTATATCCCTATTTTGGAAACTAGGAACCAAGCATTTTGCCCGTTTTAACACCGAAAACACACTTTTTTGGATTGAGCCTAAGGTCATATTTGAGACAATGTTTAAGCACTAAGTCTAGATCTTTTGCATGTTGTTCAATTGTTTTAGACTTGATTGCTATATCATCAACATAATCATTGAGCAAATTAAGCATGTAATCACTAAATATGTATGTCATTGCTTGTTGATATGTAGCACCTACATTTTTAAGGCCAAATGGCATCATCGTATAACAAAATGTTCCCCAAGGTATCATAAAAGTTATTCTGAGTTGATACTCTGGATTAATTCTTATCTGATTATAGCTTGAAAATCCATCCATAGAGGATAACAGTGCATGTCCAGCTGTTGTGTCAATAAGTTGATCAATGTTGGGCAGGGGAAAGTCATCTTTTATAGTGGCTATGTTGAGGTCACGGAAGTCAATGCATATGCATATACTACCATTCTTCTTGGGGACTACAACAATGTTTGATACCCAATTGGAATAGTCGACGACTCAGATGAAACCGACTAGATAGAGCTTTATGATCTCAGCATGGACTACTAATGCTACTTCAGGTCTAACCTTTCATGCTTTTTGCTTTACTGGTTTAATTTTTTCATCAAGAATAATGTTATGTTGGATGATCCGGGGGTCTAGTCCTGGCATGTTTGTATATGACCATGCGAACATTTTTATGTTGTCTTTTAAAACCTGAGTGATGTCACCTACGAGTTGTGGATCTAGTAAGGCACTTAATTTTAAGGTTCTGGCTTTGTCATTAATTGTAGTAATGGGGATTTCAACCAGAGGATCTTCAGTGATATTGTTAGCTTCTAGATCTAGAGTTTTAGCTACATTTTTAGGCCAATCTGACGTTTCTTGAGTGGAGGCTATCAAATCGGTATAGGTGGATGGATTTAGATCCAAAGATTCTAGGCGGATCGCTCTTTCTACATCTTTGTATGGTCTGTTGAGAGACAATATTAAGAGGATGTTGTTGGTGGCCATGATGCTCACTCCTGCCAATTAAAATAAGAGTGAAATAAGAGACACTCCCTCAGTAGGAGAGCTACAAAGTGTAAACGAACATAGGATAACTAAGCTAGTGGAATGTATAAACACTGATGTAATGGCCTGAATTTAATTGTGGTAAAATGGTTGCATTCTTTTGTCATCTTGATGTTTTATGTAAATATTTTTGTTGTTTTTCATGTTTTTTTATTGTTTTTCTTTATTTTCCAGAGTATATGTGTGCCACTAAATGTAACATAAATTTCTAAAGTATAAAGTGAGATGTAATGTAAATACTTGGAAAAGAAAGCAATGACCGTGCAAGAATCTAAATCGTAACTTGTAACCTGTAAGCAAAAATTCAATGTAAGATGACGAGAGTTTGTAAATCTGTAACTTGTTGGCTCTAGTTTAAAGCCATTTTGGGCTTGGTACATCAGTTTAAAGTCTTGATGGACTGTTGCATCTGTTGTTAAAGAAAGGATTACCAGTTTTATGCCATGGTGGGCCAAAAGTAGTAATGTTTTCAAGAAGTTTTAAATGGAACTGGCCATTTCTGACCGTGGCTAGTTTAATGTCATTGCGGACGTTTGTTGGCAGTTTTAATGTCATATTGGACGTGTCGTAGTTTAACGTCATTTCGGATGGTTCTTAGTTTAACGTCATTTCAGACGGTTCGTAGTTTAACGTCATTTCGGACAGTTCGTATCATTTGTTCTAGTTGTTGAGTTGCCTCTTGATCCTTTGTAGCTTAACATGTGGGGATGGGCGTATGGGTATGATTTTATATTCACCTTCTCCTTCATCAGTGATGTCAAAGGGTAGTTCTGACCAAGAGACATTAGTAGGAACGGCTCCTATGTCTGCGTCTTCTTGTATTTCTTCAGTGCTAGTTGGACTATGAGTCAACATTGGGTTCACGTTCTGATGTATGTTCATGGTTTCTTATTTAGGCTTAACGAACTCAATTTTTGACCCTTGACCTACCTCAAGGTATGAGGAAGCGATCAATGTTGTTGTATCCCCATGTATGATGATCTCACCTCCCTCGCAAGGTAGGTGGATCTCCTAATGGATTGGTGAGGATACGGCTTTGAGTTGAGCTAGCCAAGGACGTCCTAGGATTAGATTAAACCCTGGAATTTCATCAACCACTATGAATTCAACTGATGTAGGAAATTGGTCACCAGCTATGAAATCTAAAGTAACCATGCCTTTCACTCCCACATGGGAACCACTGAAAGATCTCAAGAAAGAGGTTGTTGTGGGCTATACTTGTTCAGTGAGCCCCAATTTTTCGATGACAGAAAAAGGTATTACATTTGTTGCCGCACCATCATCAACATGCATCCTACATATTTTGAAATGATCAACTTGTATTGTTATGAACATAGGGACCATGGTGATTTCCCTTGTTTTCTCATCTAGCTTAATGTCCTCAATGTGGAACTCTAGGGATGTGGTCTTTGATTCTTAAAGTTGTGGGGAAAATATTGCATAAATGGATGGTTCATCTGCAAGAAGATCCTCACTAACAGGAATTGAAGTTAGCATCTGTACGAGAGCCTCTCAATGTACTAGTGAATTCATTACTAGGTCATACAAACTTAAAGAAGTATTCTTTTGTTTTAAGGCTTGTGTGACCTGGGTCAACGCATTTGCTAGGTCTTTACCATTTGGGACATTCTTATCCATAGAGATTTGGTCCATTTGACCTAGCATTCGTATTTCTTGTGGGGGGGTTTTTACATTAGTAGCTGAGGATGCTGGGTTTGGGATATGATTCGCGACTTCATCTTTATTTTGGTGACTTGTACTAGGCTCATTAATGGAAGGACTTATGGGGACGATGTTTAGCAGTGTAGGCTTTGACAGTCCTAATTCGTGTCCATGGTTTTCTCTCTTCATGTGCTCTCTTTTTTCTCTTTCCAAGCACTCTCTTGTTAGCCTATCAGCAAGATGTTCTCAAAAAGGTTGTCGAGAAGTGGAGGCAGGTTGTATGCCAAGGTGTTTTGGCACTTGGATCACAAAGGGAATGGGTCGGTTTTCAGATGGTATGTTTGTTGTGGCAACTAAAGGAGGTATGGGGATGACGAATGGTCTTTGTGGCGCAGGAGACGTGCAGATGATGAAAGGGGCTTGAGGAGATGTTGGGGTAGGTGTGTTTTCTGAAGGCCTCTGAATCACAAAAGGTCTTTGTGGAACATCTTGTCTATTTTCCATATGGATAGTATTAATCACATATGGTGCATCATTGGTGTTGAGAGGATCCTTGTAGACCCCCATGGATTGGTTTTGAGGTCTTACTGGGTTCGTCTCATCAAATACTACTTTGACCCTATCAATCATGCGTTGTATGTCTTGTTTCAATGTAAAGCAGTAATCAGTTCCATGGCCGGGTCATTGGTGATACTCGCAAAATATATCCAACCTAAAGCCTTTTGGAATGGGAGGTTCGTTGGCTGTTGCTAAGGCTGGATTTTTGGCTAATTCACAAAAGAGATCATGTCTTTGCGAGGCTGCAGGAGACATTTGTTTGTGTTGAATTAGCCCAGCCTTTAAAAGTTGATCAAGTAGTTGTGAAGGCTTCATGGGCAATGGTTTGTATTGAGCCGGGTCTTTCCTTTCAAAGGTACAGGCGTGACCTGTGTTGTTGTTTCTATTTGAGGAATTTTTAGGCGTATGAGTAGGTGTGGTTCTTGCATAGTTGTTTGGGATAGAGGGTTGTTTTCCCTCAGTCACTGCTGCTACTGTTGTTTTGGATTTATCTTTCCTCATGTGTTGGCTCTTAAAGGTTGAGTAGGCTAGGTCATTACTTGTTTGTGCCACTTCTTTTATGTCTTTGATTTGCACAAATGCTTGGCTCAATATGCGGGCTTTCAGGTAGTAAAGTTTTGACTTAATAAAGTCATTCACGGCCGACTTAAGGATGGTGAGTAAATATGTTTCGAGGATAGGTTCTTGAAGTTCATTTAAGGCTACACTCCACCTTTGGATAAATTTCTGCATTGGCTCTAATGGCGCTTGTTTAACTTGAATCAAGCTATCTAATGTGGCTTCAGGTTTCAGATTGTATTTGAAACAGGTGACAAACTGATGCAATAAATTCTCTAAGGAAGATATGGAGCTACAGGGTAAAGATCGGTACTAGTCTAAGGCTTTTCCAGTTAAGAACATTACAAACACTCGCAAAATTACATGGGGCCATGCTTGAAGTAAAAGGCTTTCAGTTCTAAATGTCACTAGGTGGGCATTTGGGTCCCCCCTCTCCATTGTACTTGGTCAACTGAGGTAATGAGATTCCTTTTGGAAAGGTTAAGGGTGGAACTAAGTGGTTAATTGGGTCATCTTGATAGAAATCTAGTATTTTAACTTCCTCATTGTTCAAAGTTTTAAGGCATTTTAATTCTTCTGCCAAGGAGTGCATCATTTTTTGTGTGTCTTCCCATTCTTGGGTGGTAGGAAAACTAGTGTATTGAGTGGATTGTGGATGATAATAATTTTATTGTTGCATTGTTTGTGGAAAGGTAGGTTGTTGGGCTAACATTTGTTGTGGTGGGATGGTATTCATGACTGAGACTACCGGTGGAACCCACTTCCCAGCCATAGGTTGTGAGGTAACACCCTAAACGTGTTGGGTTGGAGTAATCAATGGTGCCCCATGAATCTGCACCTGGGGTATGTAATGGGTGGATGTGGAAGCTGGTATGAATGATGGCATTCCAATTACTTGAAGTTGGAAGATTGACCCTATGTTGGTTTGGGGAGGGAGTTGTTGGGACTGCACTGGTGGAGGAATGATGGAAGTGGATGCATTAGAGTGAATGTTATTGAGCACAGAGAAGATAGGAATGGAATGGGGAACAGGTGCTCGAGTGTTTGCAGATGAAGAAGGAAACACAGTTTCTTCTAGGAAAGGATGGAATAATGTGTTTGTGTGGGCATGGGAGCTAATGGTATGGTATGATTCTCCATGTTCAGATTGGGTTGCAAAGTCATCTTCTTCATCTTGAGGCTCCATGGGAGGTAGTTGTAAGGCTTGACTTCTAGCCATAGGAAGCTGGGATATGAGTTTATGATGGTTTTCAGACAGTGGGATTATGTCAAATGCTAAAGGGATAAACTCACGTCCTCCTTTGTGGATACATTCATATTCTCACTTAGCTTCCCTCTCTACACGATCAATGGGTAGGTTGGCTTGGATTTTGACACAGATAAGGTTATACTGTTTGGGTGTAAGAGTTGCGTGAATAGGGCCTTTGCCCTGTAGCCTGAGGGATTGGCGTATAGGGCCTTAAGGATTTATGTGTTCAATAACGGTTATGGATTCCGTAGCAGTCATAGGGTTTGAAGCTTCGGCCCCAAAGTCAGCGATCGGTAGTGTTACTGGGTTGACTTGGGAGGATTCCATGATAAACGTGAGTGTACTAGGGTAGACGAATGGCGTTGGATTGCAAGCAGTTATAATGTCACTGTGACATGAACACTATGTGACCAAACTAGTCAAACTAGACTAATAGGTAGTGGATGAATACTGAGAATTTGTCTAAGTGTCTAGTGTGTGAACATCGAAATTTTATCTAGGTGTGAATTACAATGAATTCGGCTTTGAAACGGATGTGTTTTTTCTATTTTTGTTGAAAAAACATTGTAGCGGCACTATAGTAGTGTAAACACTATAGCAACATGAACACTGTAGCAGCGTAAACACTGTAGCAGCATGAACACTATAGTAGCGCAAACACTGTAGCAACGCAAGCACATGGTTTCAACACTTGATTTGGACAGCGTTTGAACAGGTAACGTGATCACCGTTTCGATTAAACAAAAAAAAAGTCAGGCCCTCCTTCTAGCACCAAAAACTATACTGACCTAAATCATCGGTGTAAGGCTGGAAGGAAAACAAACACCAAAAGATCGTCGGGCAGACATAGCTGACCCTACCTTCACTTGAGGGCAAGTTGGAAAAGAGAATGAAGGTAGAGTGCCTTGGCTGGTTTGCACATAAATCAACCAAAGACTTCCCTGAGCGTAAGCTACGACTAGTGCTGGGGTTGTTGTTAATGGTGTAAATGGGATGCAAACAATGATACAAAATGTAAAAAAAGCGTATTGAATTATAAATAAAGCATAAACAAAGTTATATTGTGAACAAAAAGCATAAACCGAAGTAAATAATGTAAATGGGAGGCAATGAACTATATTGTATTGTTTAATAAAAAGGTATGCACCGGTCAAAGTGTAGCTACACGTGTGGATGGCAGGTCAAGCACTAAGCCCCAAGATGATGTCTGAAGTGATGATGCGATGGTGTGATGTGATAAACGTGAGAAATTCTTGGATGCCAATTGTTGGCGACCATTTGGGACGCGACCGCCAACGAGTGTCCTCAAACAGGATTTAGGTGCCTGCTGGTCTCTGGCAACACCAAGGCCCAGATACCTCCAAATAAAATCAGTAGTTAATGTGATTATGTGTGTGTGCTATTGCGGTGTGCGGTTGTGAGAAATGTAACGATTGCGTTGTGTGTAAACTACAAATGACTTACTTTAAAGAGATTCAGC
>MNCI01030643.1:508455-541019 GCA_015680685.1 Gnetum montanum | reverse complement strand
AAATCTTTATTCTAGCAAGCCATCTTACAAGCAATCGTTCACACTTTCTTCTTTACAAAATGCTCTTCTCCCAAGACTCAAAGTGTCTCCAAGTGAGAGCCCAAGTGCTAACTAGTAGCCTTCAAAGTGTGATGTATGAGACCCCTTGTGTGAGATTCTTCCTCCTCCTTGACCCTTGAAGCCTTTTTATAGGGTTCCAAGGTAGGTAGGGAAGTTACATATTTAAAAATATCTCACCTAACTTCTCTCCCAAGTAACTTGGCCAACCAATTAGGAGATTACTTGCCCAACAAGTTAGGAGGTTTACTTGCCCAACAAGTTAGGTAAGTTACAACAATTTTGGGTGGTTTCAACCACCAAAGAGATAAAAAAGGTTGTAGTTGACAAGTGGCCTTGGTGGTTACAATATCGTAGAAAATTAAAATACAACCACTAAGATACATAGAAATACAAGCTATAATTGCAACTTATTCCATACATATATATCCTCTTTATTTTGCTTTTTCTTGGCAATGTAAGAGGTGGCGGTAGGATGGTATTATAAAATCACATAATCTAACCCTAAAAAACACATAAACATTTTTCCAGCAGGGCCCTTTTTTATCGGAGATTTGCTATTTAATTCATTTTTTGTGAAGTAAAAGAAAAATATGCAAGCCCAGATCTAGGTCCTTCAAATCCTGATCTCTCATTGTGGCGGCTAAATTTTTCTGCAACACTTGGTAGTTCTGCGTTCTGACTTGGTCCTAGCCCTCCTGCTGCTGCCTCTGCCTGTTGCTTGAAGAGATTGACAGGGAAAAAATGTGAAGATAATGAAAGGGGATGCCTAAGAGTGATGTAGGCTTTTTTTTTCGTAGTTGGGCTTGGTGAAGAAGAAACCGCGATGCTTCTTCTTTTTGCCGACAATGTTAATGGTGTTGTTTCAGAGGCCCCCTCTTCTGACCGTCGCAACCGCGTGTCGTGCTAGTGCCGCTGCCGTCGTCGTAGCCCTCACCTCCCTCAAGTCGCCCACAGCAACCCTCGGCCAGAGCTAGACGTGGTCGAGGCCATGGCCCCGCGTGCGACAGAGACCACTACCTATCTTCTTCTGCTGCTGCTGTTCATCCGCCCACCGCTCGCAGTTCTCCTTTTCGCTGGTTTTGGCATCGATACAGGTGCTGGTGCTGGTGCTACTGCCGCCCTCTCTGCCGTCGCCATCTGTCCTCCCACAAACTCGTGCACAGATTTTCCTGAGATAGGGTTCGTATTGGGCATTGGAGGTGCCTCAAATACCATCGCATCTATTTCGATTTGAGCCGTCCGCACAGTTTGAACTCGATGAACTCAACGCAACTATGCTATTCGGAACAATGGTGCTACCCCTTGCCATGGTCAAAGCTTAATTCTTCATGGGAATTGCTGGTGCAGCAACACAGTAACCTCTGTTCAGGAACACGCCTATGCCTGTAACAAATTCTTTTTCTTCTTCCTGTTAATGCAGTAGAACTGCTGCATCTTGTTCCTGGATAATAACCCTGGTTCAGAATCTGATTGTGCCCCCAAAATAATTCAATAGCTGTAGCATGCAAAATGGATGATGCCGATAATGTTGATACCGCCATCAAATTGCTACCCATGAAAAGGAGCAATTGCTAGTCATGCTTTTGCAAAAAAGCAAAGGCAAGTGCAGGCTCAGGGTCAGAATCAGGCTCTGTGTTTGTGGGTAGGTATGGATGTGGGTGAAACTGAATAATTAAACTTTGATATGTTATTAGGTGGATACATACCTTACCAGATGAGCCAACAAACTTTGAATACATAATGTTATACTCATGACTTGACTTTTATAATTTATTGAAAATGAAGCAAGAGGCTTACCAAAATTGAACCCATGAATTTTAGTTTTCAAATCAAGAGTCTGACTGTTCCATGGAATGGCCAAATGTGCCAACACCAATAGTCCAGTGTGCTGAGCACCCAAGGATTGCAGGTTCTGTCCTCTCTCAGAATTTCCAATCTCTCCAATTTTTGCCTCCTAGTTTATGTGAATTGATAGGGTATTTATAGGGTTGGGCTGGGTGTTGGATAGTTGCATTCTTTGACCAGGTTCAATGTATCTGTGTTTGGATAGCTGTGTACAAGTTGGATGTGTGTTGGCAAGCTACATTCTTGACCAGGTACAATGTATTTGTGTTGGATAGTTGTGCACGAGTTGGATGTGTGTTGGCAAGCTCCATTCTTGACCAGGTTCAATGTATCTGTGTTGGATAGTTGTGCACGAGTTGGATGTGTGCTGGATATTTGTCTTCTTTGACCAGATTCAATGTATCTCACAACGTGTGGGTCATTCAAGCCCATGAAAATACAAATAATTTAGACAAGCCCTCAAATGATAAAACTTTACAAAGAAAATCAAGGAGGATTAACTCTGCCTTGCTTGTCTAGCATCCAGCATGACCTGCAGTGTGACCTCCAAAAATTGCAATTTTGAGCTGAAATCTGGAATTTTTGAAGGCTGGGACCTATAGTTATCAATAGTACCCTTGAGCAGAACCTCTTATTTGTAGAATGGATGAGTGGGTGTAATGGGCTCACTGTCCACATAATTGATTGTTCGAGACTTGATAACATAGAACACACCTCAACTAATGAGCCACATGAGTGTTTTATTCATAGATAAGATTACTTATAAAAACGTGAAAAGACAAAAAGATAAAATAAGAAATTTAAAAATGAAAAACTAGAAAACAAAAAGTTGTAAAATTAAAGAAAATGAAAAGTGGTTATTAATCCTGCTGGTTGNAACCCAACGCCTCATGTTACTTCATCAGGGCCACCAATTAACAATCCAACAACCATACGGCCCAATGAACATAGCCATGGAGGGCACCACTCTGATCCTTGCATACCATCATACGGTCACAAATATCATAGTGGATCAACTCTTTATCCAAGAACCACATCTTACAAATTTCCCCACTACACTTACTACAATCAAGTGTGTGNACATGAGGCGTTGGGTTCGAAGAGAGGGGTGTGCCACAGTATTGAACTTGTGCTGAGTTGGAGGATGTAGTGGCCTTGGAATTGTGTTTTCCCTTCCTAGGGTCATTTCTAAAGAAGGGACACCTTCGATGTTGCTGAGGTCTCTCACTGTTGTTGGCAATAGTAGCACAAGTAACGTTCGGGGGTTGTTGTTGTGGTGCAGACACCATAGGAATAGTTGGTGGTGATGTAGAAGGAGGGAAAGGATGAGAATGTTGAAGATTAGAAGAAGTGTACGGTGCATAAGGCGGTGGTTGTGTTGAGGACATGGGATAATACTATTGAGGAGAATGATAATGCGGTGAGATAGAGTATGTTTGCCCAATTGGAGAAATAGGGTATATAAGCATTTGAATTCAGATGATATGAAGGATGTCTCCAGTTTAGGGGTGGCTTCCCCCATGACTAGGATTGTTGCCACTGTGATCAAACACAGTATCTCTATACAAAATTGGGATGTAACATGCTTCCCTAATGCTCATATAAATGTAACAAGATTGGGCAATGGCCCTTGGGGTGATCATACAGGAAAATGTTGCATTCATACATGTGATTGGCAGTTGAGCTCTTATTTTCCTTATCCCTTCTTTCTGATTATCTACTGATACTTTGTCTTGCTTCTCAGGTTGTCAAAACTCTATCTCCAATGATATTGATATATTCTCCACACTTTTTATACGTCCATTCCAACATCTTATTGATCTTTGCCTCGACTTCTTCCAATGATTGTTGTACTAGTAAAGATGATTCTTTCTCCGTGTGATAGGTTGATTTCTCCTTTTTATGATTATGGACCTTTGTTAAGTTGACATTTTGGCCCCGTTGATGTTTTTCAACACTCTCCCATCTAGCCATTTCTCCTTCTTCTTTTGCTACCCGCTTAATAAGCTCTTGGACTTGATGGGTTCACAGTTTGTATAGTTGACCTTGGGCATACATCCCTAGGGTTTCTTTTGTTGCATCACGAAGCCCATCAATGATATGGTACATTAGCCTTTCCTCGAAAAACTCATGGCTTGGACAGTTTTTTAACAGTGCATAATATCTCTCTAAGGCCATGTCCAAGGGTTCATGTTGTGCTTGTTTTCATTTTTGGATTTGTTTCCTCAAGGCCGACACTCTTGCATAGGTTTGATATCTGTCATTAAAGACTTCTACCATTGTTGGTCAACGTAGCATTGAATTTGGTTTTAACAATCTATACCATACTTTTGCTTGGCCAACGAGTGTCATAGGGAAGAGCTTGAGTTTTTTCCAACCATTATCAATGTTGTTCCATGCACAGTCATTATAGAAGGCTTGTAAATGTTGATGCGGATCTAAGTCATAGCTTCTAAAAAATTGGGAAAGTTGTTTAAATCGAGCTTGGGTAGGTGACTCTCTTTACGATGCCTACATGAGATTCGAACAGCCTCTTGTATTTGCATTAAGCTTGTAGTGGCCAGTAGGGGTTCATCGTCATCGGGTAAGTTATGCTTTCGTGTGTTGGAATGACATTGCTTTCATTTATGTTTATAAGAAACACCCATCTCAGGTTGTGTGCTCGAATCTTCATTGTCATATAGTTCGTTGGTTCTCCAATGAATTTTGTCACTAGGTATGGCATTATGGTAATCTTGTAGGAGAGGCATGGTTGTGCAATTGTGTGTGAATTTATATGTGACTTTTTATAACTATTTCTTTCTAAAAGATATATTGTTAAGTCCTATACAGCGACCTTGTATGATATAACTAATCTAGATAACTAGCACCGTCCCTAGCAATGGCACCAATGATGAGTGGCGAGGTACCCCTACACTCAACCATACGAATACGAGCGTTTCATGCACGATTTGGTAGAACTCCATAGATGAACTAGTTGTGATATCTAGATAGTTATCCTTAGGTCACGGTTCATTATCTTCCCATCTAGACTAGTGTTAACTTTGTCATGTATGGTTTAGTCCAAAGTGAGGTGTATGATGTGTTTCTATGCTAATGCTACTCCTGAAGGCAATGGGAGATAATATTAACTAAGCTAAGAGAGAAGGGTGAGAGAGAATCCAAGCTAGCCTAAGTGTTATGAGTATCCTTTTCTCAATCATCCGTACACAATTTGGACTTTGTGCATGACTACCATTGGGATTACCAAGCGCAGATCCTAGGTACGCTACTGGGTTACCAAGTAGTCACACTTAAATGCTTGTAATCAAGTCATACTCATTCCACGTTTAACAGGAGTTTAGGGTAAGGAGAGATTAACTAAGAAAGAATTAAATAACAATTAAGTAAATAATTAAGCTAAGTGAATGCTACAATTATGAAGTAATCTCGATCTTTATTTCCGGTCATGTGCATGTCCAAGTATGTCACACTCGAATAAAGATGTCGTACAATTACAATCACCACATTGTGGGCATACACTAGGAGGAAAAGGGTTGAGAGAAAAATAAGAACTAAAATCAAAACTTAACTCTAAAAACTAATGACTAATCCCTATCGGAACTGTCTACCTCTTATTTATAGATGAGGAGATAGGCTATGATATCGCGTACGTGATATCGCAGTGAACTAAATGGTGACTCATCACTAATGAGAACTATTAGCAAATATAGGAGAGATTGGAGTACAAAATTAAAAAATGCCCTCTATGGATATTGCTCAACATGGAAACTTCCTATAGGCTACTCTCCCTATGATCATGTGTATGAAAAATTACCAACTCTACCTATCTAATTCAAGATCTGTATACTTTTAATAGCCTGTGACTTGGACATTTACCTTAGCTAAGCACAAAAAGAAAGATTAATCAACCTAAATGTGGTATATGAAAATTGATTAGTAGCCCTATCCTTGAATGAAGTGCACAAGGCATTCAATAAAAAACATCATGACCTTAGAATACAGAAAGAGAAATTTCAACCAGGAGATAAGGTTCTCTACTATAACCCCACACATGTACCTCAATGAACTAAGTTCTAGACATTGTAGAAAGGGCTTTATATCATTTATGAAACCTTTCCTTTTGGGGCCATGTTGATCTACAAACCTAAGAGCCTAGACAAAAAGTACTTAGCCAACATCCAACAAGTAAAGCCTTTCCATGAGCCCAAGCAAGTTAGTGCAACAAATACCTCAATAGATAGACAACCATGATCAATTTTTTGAATATCCTTCTTTCAACTTAATTGTGGGTGAGAGGGCCACCTATGCTAATCATATATGTGGCTCCTTAGTTTTTCTAATTGTTTGTTTTACACATTTTTTTTGCAAATTGTTTATTTTAAACCTTTTTGATTTTAAAACATTTTTCTATATTATACCATTTTTTATTTTACACCATTGTTAGTACATTTAATTTTTTTGAATATTTTACACTTTCTTATATATTTTTTACTTTATTTTAGTGTGATTTTCTAATTTTTGTTAATAAACATGCTTTGTGCCAATAGGACATAGTGCTACTATAGCTATTGCTAATGGTGGTTTGTGCTTAATGTTTTTGTTTGCTAATGTTTAGTTTCTTTTTTTGAATTTTTGTACTAATGGCTAAGGCATGGTTTCTTTTTCATGGAATAGGAAATGACTTTATGATATCCACCCATCCACAAAAATCTATGGTTTTTCTCATTTTGGGAATATGAGGTCCCTTTCATTAAATAAACCTTTATAAATTTGTGACCTTGGTGGTTTTTAGAATTATGAAGGATTCAAAGGTTTTTATAGGGTGTGACTTTAAGGGGACTCAATACTCTTTGTACTCTTGTACTTACTTGGGTGCATGAGTGTTTTCATGGATTTCTTACCATTCCATGTTGAGCAATAACAAGAAGTTGAATAAGTCTTTGCATGAAGTTGTTCCCATCTAAAAATTTCAAAAAAAANAAAAAAAAAAAAAAAAACAAAAAAAAAAAAAGCAAAGAAAAAAATGTTGGGAATTTAAAGCATGCCCCTTAGACAAATAAATGGACTACAAGCATTGGTTATGAGACTAGAAAGTCATGTTACCCATGCCTTAATGTTCTCTTTAACCAAGGCCTTCTCTCACTTCCTACTTCTCTTTTCTTATTTCTAAGGAAAAGTGGTTGTTCTAAGGAAGCACTCTTGTGTCTCAAGGGGTAGAATCAATATTGGAGTGGTGATGTGAAGTTATTGAAAGTTGTTGGTTTTGGTCTAGACTAAGGATGGATCTTCTTAGGTTGTTTAATTACAAATCCACAAGAGAATTCTTATGACCTCAATTTGGAACTCCATTCCACCTTCTCCATCATCCATCCGTGTTGACCATAACTCACCTCACTACTAGTGTCCATGTTCTTATTTGGTGTCTTTGCCTGATGTACTTGAATTCTATGGTAGAATCTTCTAGGTTTTGGTCCTTAACTTTCGTAAATCATTAATCACCTATGGGGCCCATGCACTCTTTAACTTGAGGTTATGCAAAGCTAAATAGGGCATGTGCCTGCTATGGGGAGGAACCACTTGCATATATTTTGGCTGGATTCGTTAAGCATCTTATCCTTAGGCATTATTGCAATTAGAATCCTTCATGCATTCATCTTTTGCATTCGACGATGTGCTCCTTTAAATATTTTCTTTAATCCACACATTCTTCATCAAATTTTAAGTTTTTAAGCTTTTAAAGATCCTCTTCAATGATTTCATCATGTTCTTGACTTTTCTTAGACTTCATAGATCCCAAATTCATTCAAAAATTCCCAATATTTTTTATGAAATATTTCAATTTAAAAATTTTGTTTACGAACCCTATAAATGGGGCCCCATCGATGGAGCCCATGCTTATACAAGGCCTTGTGTATGTAGCACAAAAATACTATATATATGCACAACACCCCTTAGAAATTTTCACATTTTCTCTTAAACACCCAATGAGTTTTTGTAATTTTAGAAGCGCAGAACCTTTTAGAGCTCATAACTTTCTAACCATTTTTTTGAATCACTCCATTCTTTGACCTATAGCTCTCAAAGGTAAGCTCTTAGTTGTGGGGGCTACAAACATGCCATTTTTGACATTTTTCCAACTCCTATAAAGGTTTAACTAAGCAATCAACATTAAAACACCAAATTACAAGAGTTAAACCCTTCCAACGAGGTTGGATGATACTTATAATAAAAAAATCAATAAGATAATTAATCTACCATGGTTTAATCATAGAGAAGTGTAACTAATTAATGAGATAAGGTATCCAAATATTTTTTAAGTTACACATTATATCTACTAATCCATAGATGTGTTATGATCCAAGATGGCACCAAAAGGCACATACATAAAGGAAGGAGGACCATCTCAACCAAGGCTAAGAAATAGCAGCAAAGTTGGTTGTTGATAGCTAAAAATCAATAATGTGTAGAATACATGATGTTAAGGAAGATCAAACTACACAAAAATTTCCTTCCACATCAAAAACTAAACATACATTTTAATTTATAAAAATGCATGTCTCTACATAAATCAAACTGCACACTACTCCACTAAATAGAATGGAAACATGGTAACTAAAAACCAATAATGTATAGAATACATGATATTAAGGAAGGTCAAATTACATAGAAATTTCCTACCACACCAAAAACTAAACATACATTTCAATTTATAAAAGTGCATGTTGTAACGACGGAAAACGTCGGCAGCTGGAAAATACCAAACGAAATTCTGCATACACAGTTTTAACCACGGATCCGTGCGAGGGCTATGCTGGGAAAATGAATCTGCGGTGCCCTGAACGGTCTTGTCGATCAGACAGGGACTTACTAATCAGTAAACCGATGGATGTCTCGTGGAACGATCTGATTCGTGAAATCGTAAGACGAGGGAGGAAATGACGTAAATGAATGGCAACAACGATAATGTTAAACGTGATAAGAGAAGGCTAGCATAGGAGAAACACCTAGTTTCAAGATCTACGCCTTGACTTGAAAAAAAATGTATATTTTGTATGAGAAGTTACACTAGGGAGACCCCGATTGCTTGATGTAAGGTAAGCACAAAACAACAAGAAAACTGTCCAGGCAGGAATCCGATCTACCTCATGGGCCAAAGCCGGGATGCAAGGAAGGTCAAGCTCCGAGGTCTACAGATCAACTGTTTCTGTCCGATAGAGTTTTCCCCAGCAGCACGATCACTCCTGTCGCTGGCGCTCGAAGCGAACTGTGCTCTGTTTCTACCGTAAGGTGATGCTGCCAACAAGCGCCAAAGCACTGCTCTTTGTATCTCTACTCCAAAAGTGATAAGTGCTCAAGTGCTCAGAAAAATGCTTTTGCCTCTTTGATTTTTGCCCCCCCTCCTGTATCTTTGTCAACTGAGATATTTATAGGCTGCGATGCTCTATGGACAAGGTACAACCCTGATGACGTGTGTCCCGAGTGATTCGGGTACTGTTGGTTTGATCATTTTTGTGTCAAACTCGATGACTACACACAATACGCTCGTTCACGTATTGTGCGTGTGAAGAAGAGGTGCACGTCGGGCGTGCTTTAACTGTCTTTGGGTCATATTACGCTCATCACGCTGCGTTGCGTGCACGAGTGTAACATAACGTGGGAACAATAGATTCAGGCTATTTTACGCTTACACACATAGCTGCGCGTAATGAAGCGTAAATGATGTCTAGCTTGGCGACGCAATACGCTATGATACGCTACGTTGCGTGATGAGCGTATGGTGAGCAATTGCACTTTCTTGGACTTTGCCTTTGTCTGTTCTGGAGCGTATTATGCTACCGTGCGTAACAGAGCGCAAACCTGTCCTTGAACAAAAGACTTAGCAAAATATATAAGAAGTCGCATATTATGCTGCTCAAGCTTCTCCCTATGCCAAAGTAACAGAATCACGCTAAGCGCCATTACGCTGCGTCGCGTGATATAGCGTAAACAGAGAAAACATAGTAAGAGTAGCAATCTGCACAGGAAGTTGAAGACTTGATGCTATGCGTCTCTTGGTGCTGCTCTGTCTTATTCCCCCTTTTAGAATTCTGTCATGCACCCTTGCTTGAATTACGAATCTTTGCCTGAGGCCGACTCGCAATTTTTTCACAGTGTTTCAATGGCCCCTCTTTGTTGACGGTTGGAGGATTTGCCCAAAAGATGTCGACAAAGAATACAAAACACCGGATAGGTAAAAGCAAGAACAGCTTCCATCCATGGCTACTCAGGTGTTGCCCTGTCAACATGGAAGAGCGCAGCTAGAGGGAATGGGAGGTAGGATGACATAGTAGGAGACAGGTTCGGGGAAGACGGAAAACGAGTTAGGATGGTAGGAGTATAGAGTACACTTGCGAGATGCATGGAAATGTACACACATTGAGGTTGATAGGAATGCTTTCAGATGAGCGTAGTGCATCAGCCTAAGATTTCTCTGCACTGGTGATAGTAGGAATGCTTGCAAAAGGAGCACGGCACATCACTTCTGCGATGTCTCTACTGGTGCGAGCGCGGAAAATGGACACTTGCGTATGAAGGTTTTGCGTATGGGAAGCGGGTGGTGGGGATGAAAGGAAATAAGAGCTAAGGGTAGGATTGTAAGAGGTATAGGCATGCTGATTTAAGTGGTCAGGAAAACCTGAGCAGCCATCTCAAAACGCTGTTGTTCTTCACCGCTCAAATGGATGTACCTTTGAATGACATCCTCGAAGCAAGTACCCTGCAACCATAGAAGAAAACAGAGGGCACGACTGCTCAGGCAAACAAGAGGCGAGGTTGTTGAAACAAGCGCCGTTTGATGCGAGATAGAGTGATTAGGCCATGAAGAAGGAGCTGGAGCATGAGGGCGGAACCACCAATCCTGATGATTGGCCCAGCATATCTTTGCCAAAAGGCATCAGACACAGTGCACCTAACTGGTTAGGTAAAGAACCAGCGAGATGAATCTGTGAAGCCAGCGTCTGATAGCGATGATCGGCAGAGGTTCCTGAGGCCGTTGTCGAGGAGGATTTCGTCAGGGCTCCGGCTGGTGGGACTAAACTCTCAGAGGTGCCACCACTGCAGTGGGCACAGTGACGGCATCTCCAAGGGATCAGTAGGATGCCTTTTAGCGCGTCTGAGGAATCAGTAGGATGCCAGTGGGGTGGTGACACTGGGGCTGTCCCAGTATCCCACCTCGTTGGTCGTGCAGCCATACAGAGACGATCACGCTCGCTTGAGTTACATGGCAGCAGTCTGTAAGTCCCAGTTTTGAGTCCTGGTAGACTGTCATTGCTGGTTTTAAGTTTCAGCAGACCATGGTCCCAATTTAAAGTCCAGGCAGACCCAGAAATGCTAGTTTTACGTCGTAGTGGACGGTGGCAAGGCCGATTTATGGTCTCAGCAAGTCGTGCTGTGGATGTCAGTTTCATGTCATGACCTAGGGACAAGTCTGTGCTGGTTTTACGTCTCAGCAGACGGCTACTTACCTATGCCAGTTTAGCGTCGTGGCGGACGCATACAAAAGATGCCAATTTTTCGTCTTGGCGGACCTGTGCAACATTGCTAGTTTTACGTCGTAGTGGACGGTTGCGACCCGCCAGTTTAGTGTCGTAGCGGACGAATATTTCCAGTTTAGCGTCGTGGCGGACACGTGTAAGGAATGCCAGTTTTACGTTGTAGCGGACGTGTATTGCCATACCTGCAGTCGACACCGTAGATGCTGTTAAATGTAATACCGCTTCAGATATACATGATTTACAGGGTTTGCTACTTCCTTACCGTTGACGTCTGCTAACTTGAATGCTCTGCTGCTGTACATGTCCACCACTAAGAAAGGGTCTTCCCAGTTTGCAGAGAACTTGCCTACTGGTTCACGCACGGCCTTAAGAACAAGATCTCCTTTCTTGATCGGACGCTGTTGAAGGTTGTGGTGATGTTTTTGTCACTGTTTGTCTTGATATCTTTTGATTTTGTCAAGAGCCTGTATCCGCTTCTCTTCCACTGAATCCAGATCTGCGATTCGAGACTCGGTGTGTTGAGCCTCATTTATAACTGTGGAGAGGACCATTCTCAGAGAAGGGATTTGCAACTTGAGAGGCAGCACTGCTTCAGACCCGTAAACCAGGCTATAGGGCGTACTACCCATAGCTGTCCTACACGTAGTACGATACGCCCATAGCACATAGAGGATCTATTCGTGCCACCGCCTTTTGTTGCCATCGAGCATTTTCTTGAGCAGATTGATGATCACCTTGTTCGTTGCTTCAGCTTGACCATTCGCTTGCGGGTAATAGGGGGAGGAAAAGGTTGAGTCTCTGAAAAAAGAGGTCGGAGACTTAAAATCACGGTGCGACTTCCTACAGGCGTGAGCAATAGGGGATGAAGACTGGCGTACTGCTGTTGTTGATTACTCCTGGTATTGGACAGCCATCAAGAATAGCATGCAGACCAGTCAGGCGTTAGTCGAATAGCAGATGCAGATAGAACTCCTAGCCCAGAAAAGCTAGGATTGGAGGGACTATTGTGCGAGCGTGCAGGAGTGGGGGCAGAAGGAGAAGGACCACAAGCACTTATACAAGCGGGAGAGTATTGCTTATCGGAAACTCTACCGCGATCTTGCCGTCAGGGCCCGGTCCTTGGAAGTCTTCCAGGACGTCATCGGAGCTTTCGAAGCCTTCAAGAAATTCGAGGAGCAGGTGACTATAAGTGCGTCCCCAGAGAGGACAATGACTCTCCCTGGGGGTCAGGTTACAATCCCTGCTTTCTTCCCAGACCCACCCCGTTGGAGCAGCGTGGAGAAAGGGAAAGTGAAGGCTGGAGCTGCTTTGGGAGAGGATGTATGGCCAGATCTAATGGAAGAAGAGATTATGAAGCGCCTATGGGTTGGCCTGGACAAGCTTCCCTTTGCTGCGGGAGCAGGGCCGTCACAGGTGAGTTTACGCACTAGTTAGTTTGTGTTTCTAATTATGATGTTAAGTCTTGGATAGCTAATGTGCTTACTATGTTCAGGTACCAGCGGAGGATAGGGAAGACGAACAAGCTGAGGAGTTAGCAGAGGGAGCGGCCGAAGTAGAAGAAAAAGCAGCAGAAGAAGAAGAAGAAGAAGCAGAAGAAGAAGAAGAAGAAGCAGAAGAAGAACGCAACGATGAAGAGCATCCTCCCGTGGAGCCGGCGCTGGGACGAGGACCTTGTGAAGAGGGCATTCTTCGTGAAAGAATCATTCCCAGAAAAGACGGCCCATTGGAGGACGATCCATTAGCGTTAGATCCGGACTTAAGAGATACCGGTGATAGTGGCAGTAGAGGAAATGCATAATTATAATTTACGCATAGTTTTATTGATGTTGAGTTGAGTGCAATATCATTTTACGAATGACTGAAAAGACGTGTTATAAAACCTAGCGGATGCGTTAAATGTCAGTTACACATTTTTTATTCTTTTTGCATTTTTCCTATAGAGCGTGAGCGTAATTGTTGAAAATTTCACCTAAGTGATAATGATAGAGTGTAATTGCTAGTTTAAGGCCATCGCGGGCCGTTACATACTTCTGCGTAATCTAGCGACTAGTTTAAGGCCGTTGCGGGCTTGCTGCGTAATCAAGCGTAAAGAGTCATAGTATACAATTCTGTGTAACTAGTTTAGGGCCGTTGCGGGCTGAAGCGTAATACAGCAAGCGTAAATGATACTGGTACAGGAGTCCGCGTAATTATACTAAAGTGATCAGGAAACGTGCATATCATGCGTATGAAAGAGATAATAGTGTGAAGATAAATGACAAGCGTAAGAACTGAAAACGAAAGTAACGTGACAATGCATGAAATTAAACTGCTCAGTAATAACCATGATAGCTCATTAAGAAAAAGATAATGTACGCAAAGACCATCGTTCAACCATTGATACGCAATTGTCTCTTGATGGCCTTTACGTTCGCGTAAGCGTGAGGAGACTTATGGTTTGACTCCTCTACGCTGCCATCCGGAAATGGCAAGTCAGCCCAAGCTAGACCGTCATCATTACTGTCAGCTTGTTGAGGGGTTTGGAGACGAGTTTGATCATCTGTCATTTCTATCTCTGAACCCCGTTCCTCTTCAATGTTATTGATGGTCCTGGGAGTGATTTCATCACCGCGTATCACAACCTCCCCTCCAGCATAGGGCAGGTGTATCTCTTGGTGTATTGGTGACGAAACCACTCTCAGTTGGGCTAACGACAACCTCCCCAAGATCAGGTTGAACCCTGACATCTCCTCGATGACTAAGAAAATGGCCTCTGTTGGGAATTGATCCCCCGCCACAAACTCAATACGCACCGTCCCCTTAACTTGAACCTGTGCCCTGTTAAACGATTTCACGTAGGCCGTCGTTGTGGGCATGATCTGGTCGACCAAACCCAGCCTATCCACGATGGAATAGGGAATGACGTTGGTAGCCGCACCATCGTCTACGTGCACTCTCCAGATCCGGTATTGACCGACCCGGATAGTGATAAACATAGGTTCGGTGGTCACCTGAACTTTCTCAGGGTTGTCTTTGATAGACCCGTCATGGAAGGTCAGCGAGGTAGGCCTGGGTTGTTCAGCTTCAGAAGGAAATATGACAACATGTATCGCTTCCTTTGCTGCTGGCAAGCTTTCATCCACTGTTATGGATGTCAGCATGCGAACCATAGCCTCACGGTGTTCTCGAGATGTCATAAGCAGGTCATAAAGGCTCAGCGTTGTGTTTTTTTGTTTGAGAGCCTATTTAACTTGCGTAAATATGTTGAGGAGGTCCTTCTTTCGGCTAGGTTGTTTTTCTCCCCTATCGTCTTCCATTCGGCCCAAGAGACGGATCTCCCGAGGTGGAACGGTGTTAGTTAGAGGGTTGCTCTTTTTCTTGCCAAGGGAAGGCAGTTGTGTTTCCGCACCTTTATCCTGCCCCTGAGGTACAGGTAAAGGCGTAGAGGCCAGGGGCCTAGGCTTAGGGAAGCCGAGCGTAGAGTGGTCTTTTGTTGCGCTAACTAATGTGTCCTCTCCCTTTTGTTTGGGAGGTGAGGGTTGACGCTTTTGTTTGGAGGTCTACCCCTGCGTGAAAGGAGCAGCCTGTGGTTTTGGCGCCTTGATAATGAAGAGCACCTTGGGCGTGGGCGCAGACGAGGCCGCGGCTTGGCTGTTGCTGCGTGACTGAGAGTACATCCGAGAAGGTGCCCGTATAATGAAGGGCGGCCTCGAGACCCCCCTGGCTACCGATGAAATGGTTGCCCCCCTTTGTGAGTTGGCAGGGAGACGCAAAACAAAGGGTTGTTTTGGCGGTTCCCTCCTCTCATTGTCCGTACTTACCACAGTGATTGTATAAGGATCATCGTTTACGTTCAACGGGTCCTTGTACACGTGCAATGTTTGGTTTTCTGGATGTGTCGGGTTACTGCTGTCTAACTTGAGTGAACCTTCGTTCAGCATACGTTGAATGTCGTCTTTCAATGCCCAACAGTAATCCGTATCATGACCACACAGCTGGTGGTAGTCACAGAAAAGGTCCAGCTTGAAAGATCTTGGAACTGGTGGTTCGTTAGATAAGGCTAGAGAAGGGTTCTTTAGCAGTTCACAATGACGTCTGTGACGCTTCAGAGCCTCCTTGGACACCTTCTTAGGTTGAATGTGCCCTGACCCTAACAGTTGTTTTAGCAGTTCAGAATGCTTTACAGGTAATGCCGTGTACTTTGAGTGATCCTTACGCTCAAAGTTTGGCTTAGGCTGGGGGGGCCTTTCAGGGGTAGTTGTGTTTTGGCTGGTACCGGCGCCAGCCGTGGTTTCAGGAGGCGCCGTGGGTGCATTGTTGTTTTTCGTCTTTGTACTCTCAGTCCTTGCAGCTACTGTCGTTGTCGCTGCTTTGCCTTTGTCTTTGTTCTTGTTATGTGCATTCTTATAGGCGACATACGTCGGGTCTTTGCTGGCCTCCGCTGCATCTTGGATGCTTCTAACCTGGGTGAAGGCCTGATGTAAAGAATTGGGGGAAAGGTAGTACAGCTTTGACTTAATGAAGTCATTGACTGCTCCCTTGAATATTGCCAGCATATGTGAGTCCGCGATCGGCTCGTGGATCTCATTCAAGGTAGCATTCCAGTGCTATATAAAATTTTGGATGGGCTCGAGTGGGTCGTGTTTCACCCCCATGAGATGATCCAATGTGACTTCTGGTTTCAAATTGTATTTGAAGCGGGTCACAAATTGAGTCAGCAGCTCTTCCAGGGTTGAGATGGAAGAGCGCGGGAGGGCTCGGTACTAATCCAAAGCTTTCCCTGTTAACGACATCACAAAGACTTGGATGATAGTGTGTGGCCACTGTTGCAACAACAAGGACTCAGATCTAAACGTGACCAAGTGCGCGTTGGGATCTCCCTCCCCATTATACTTGGTGAAATGAGGTAGGGACATCCCCGACGGCAACGACAGCATAGGAACCGCTGGACTAATTGGATCATCCTGATAAAAGTCCATGATCTGAACGGTGTCAGAACCAGCGGCTTTAAGGCGTCGAACCTCTTCGGTAATTTTCTATATCAGCTGGAAGGCTTGGTCCAGGCCTGTTAACGGAGGTGTTTGCGCGGAAGGTACAGGAGGTTGGACCGGGAGGGCAGCGCCAGGAAATGGAGAGGATGAGCGAGGTTGACTAGCTATTGGTGGGGTGGGGATCCCGGCAGGCGGGGGAGCCTGTGAAGACCACCACCCGCTGGTTTGCGCAGAGGGGTTGGCTGCCGCCTGCTGCGCCAGATAAGGATGAAAATACTACGGTACCCCCTGTGGAACATATGTCGCGGCTGCGACCGGGGGTTGCGCGCCGTACACCACAGATTAGGTTTTTTGCGCCACTGGGTTGGCCCATTGACCTGCAGCAGGCTATTGGGCGTAAGTTTGTGGCTGAACGGCTGCGGTAATCTGTTGGGTCGGATGGGGCAGAAGTGACAAGGTCTGCACCGGGCGCATTGTGGATATGTTATGGGATTGTATCTGAGGAATGAAATGGGGCGCGGTGGTCGCCAGGATCACCACTGGGATGCTAAGTACCCATGGTGACGAAGCCTCCCCCAGGTTATTATGCGGTATTTGTGTTTGCAGCCCAGACGGCTGCGCGGTGGCCTACGACATGGTAGGGAAATGCATCTGTGCGGTCATGGCTGGGTCAAGAGGTGCGGCTTCTCCGTTGAAAGGAAACAAGGGATTTATATACGTTTGGGGGCTCAGAGTATGGAACGAATGTTCTGACTGGGCTGCTAATTCATCCTCTTCCTCTTCCCCCTGCTGGGGCTCCAACGTAGCCCATGAAGCCTAGCCTTTGGCCATGACCAACTCTGTGATGAGCTCATGTTGATGCTTGGTCAAAGGAATGATGTCTTAAGCTGTCGGTTTAAATTCATGTCCCCCTCGATGGATCACCTCAAAGTTTTGTTTTGCTTCAACTTCGGCTCAGCTAAGGGCTAGCTTCGCCTGGATCTTAACGCATATAAAGTTATATTCTTCAGGGGTTATGACCGTGAAGATGGGCTCTTTTCCCTGAAGTCGCAATGATCGGCGCAATGGTCCCTAAGATCCTGTTGCTCCCGGAGCTAGTCGGGTGACTATGACAGGGTTCACAGATGTGGCACCCAGATCGGTAGGGACCATGGCAGTTGTGGTTGTGTACAAGGAATCCATTGATCAATGAAGTTAACGGTAACTGGTAATCGGATCTAAGAGATGGCCGGCAACAAAAGCACAAATAGGCTTTCTCCCCTATAGGATTAATAAGGAATCGTTGCTGAGACCGATCTACACCACACGATCTATCGTAAGCTTCCTTGGAGGTATTACGTTTACGATTTTGGGTATAGATCGCTAACAAGGCTACTCGAAATATCCAGGTCGGAGCCTGATGCCCTCCTTCTAGCGCCAGAAAACTATAACGGCGGAAAACGTCGGCAGCTGGAAAATACCAAATGAAATTCCACGTACACAGTTTTAACCATGGATCTGTGCGAGGGTTATGCTGGGAAAACGAATCTGCGGCACCCTGAACGGTCTTGTCGATCAGACAGGGACTTACTAATCAGTAAACTGATGGATGTCTCGTGAAACGATTTGATTCGTGAAATCGCAAGACAAGGGAGGAAATGACGTAAACAAATGGCAACGACGATAATGTTAAACGCGATAAGAGAAGGCTAGCATAGGAGAAATACCTAGTTTCAAGATCTATGCCTTGACTTGGAAAAAATGTATATTTTGTATGAGAAGTTACACTAGGGAGACCCCGATTGCTTGATGTAAGGTAAGCACAAAACAACAAGAAAACTGTCCAGGCAGGAATTCGATCTACCTCATGGGCCAAAGCCGGGATGCAAGGAAGGTCAAGCTCCGAGGTCTACAGATCAACTGTTTCTGACTGATAGAGTTTTCCCCAGCAGCACGATCACTCCTGTCACCGGTGCTCGAAGCGAACTGTGCTCTGTTTCTGCCGTAAGGTGATGCTGCCAACAAGCGCCAAAGCGCTGCTCTCTGTATCTGTGCTCCAAAAGTGATAAGTGCTCAAGTGCTCAGAAAAATTCTTTTGCCTCTTTGATTTATTCCCCCCCTCCTGTATCTTTGTCAACTGAGATATTTATAGGCTGTGATGCTCTGTGGACAAGGCGCAACCCTGATGACGTGTGTCCCGAGTGATTCGGGTACTATTGGTTTGATCATTTTTGCATCAAACTCGATGACTACGCACAATACGCTCATTCGCGTATTGTGCGTGTGAAGAAGAGGTGCACGTCGAGCATGATTTAACTGTCTTTGGGTCATATTACGCTCATCATGCTGCGTTGCGTGCACGAGTGTAACATAACGTGGGAACAATAGATTCAGGCTGTTTTATGCTTACACATGCAGCCGCGCGTAATGAAGCGTAAATGATGTCTAGCTTGGCGACGCAATACGCTATGATACACTACGTTGCATGATGAGCGTATGGTGAGCAATTGCACTTTCTTGGACTTTGCCTTTATCTGTTCTGGAGCGTATTACGCTACCGTGCGTAACAGAGCGCAAACCTGGCCTTGAACAAAATACTTAGCAAAATATATAAGAAATCACATATTACGCTGCTCAAGCTTCTCCCTATGCCAAAGTAACAGAATCACACTAAGCGCCATTACGCTGCGTCGCGTGATATAGCGTAATCAGAGAAAACATAGTAAGAGTAGCAATCTGCATAGAAAGTTGAAGACTTGATGCTACGCGTCTCTTGGTGCTGCTCTGTCTTATTCCCCCTTTTAGAATTTTGTCATGTGCCCTTGCTTGAATTACGAATCTTTGCCTAAGGCCGACTCACAATTTTTTCATGGTGTTTCACATGTCTCTACATAAATCAAACTACACACTACTTAGATAAACTACAAAAACACATAAAAATCATCATCATATAGATAAGAGTACAAAGAGTTTCATACAACAATATCAAGTCCATACTACTATACATGAAAATATACATTAACCAAGCATTGAAGATTTTCTCCTCCTCTACTCTCCCTCTTTGTGCTCATCTAGGTTCTTGTGCCTTTTACTTGTAATTAAATAAAGTCAGTACATAACTAAGTGGAAAGCCTTTACACTTCCCCTACTAGATGATTGACAAGTATTACCCTAGAGGAGAGGAGTGGGGTATAAGGTAGCATACAATAATTGTTAGTCTTACACATGCTCAAAACACACACACCATATCACCTATAATGCTAACATCCTATCATACAATCATAGATAAAGCTATGGTTCAACATCATCTATCATGCCCATGTCATCATACCCATGATATATCGCTAAATAGTCTATGATCCACACAATCATAATCCAATTATAACACCTATTATCAATGATACGACACAAAAACCAATACTATCACATACATAGCCCATGTGATTACTATCATATCTGCACTTAGTGTAGCATGTAAAACATTGCCATGAGTATTCATAATAGCCATTGGTTACAAGTCTTTCATTAGTCTTTCATTTATCCAATTGGTGCTAAGGTCTGTCAACCTGTCATCCACAACCACTATCCTTTTGGAGGATTGGCAATAGCGATGAACATACTTATGCCATGTACTAGCCGTAGGGATGAACACACTTATGCCATGTACCAGCTATAGGGATGAACACACCTACTCTCTTCCATTCTCAATATGAGGCCTGAGATAGGAGCCTCACTGATGCATCACAGTGGGGGTCAATCCATACTACCTCCAAGGTGTCTCATCACCAACAAGTCCACACCCTGATGCTAGCACCACCCACCAATGATTGTCACAAGCATTGTCACAAAAACACGTACACATTCTAGCTAGCTTAAGCCAACACATTTTATAACTACAACACACTCAAACAAACATAGCCACACATATCCATCCCTAACAATACCATGATTTAACAAAATAGCATGAATACCTTGATATGACAAAAAAAATACAATATTTCTCAAATGGCATGTACATCCATACAAATGACCACTATAATAACCTTCAAAATGACATATGCCCAAAGAGAAACTAATCCCACGATTAGAAAGTACTTCCTAAAGTGATCTTAACAACACTAATTTTACCTAAATCAGACTCCTACAAGAAAAATTATGCACGTTAAAAGTTTGATTAATACATAATATTTAATTACCACCAAGAAGGATTAGAATTCCCAAAAATGTTCATGCCCTAATAGGCTCCAAAAATATCATATTCCAATCATATGAGTCTCATCAACATTACATATCATATTCTACAAGTCCACATCTTACTATACATTGCATATATATTAATACACAATTTGTAACCAAGATTGGACAATTTTAGAAAATAGACAAAATAACATGTCCAAACTCAATCATTGAGCTATCTGTCCTACATGCCCACATCGCATAATCATATACACTAATCCAACAGAAAAAGATAGGGAAAAAGCAAAGACAACCCACTAATTAAAATTGTTAGGGTCAAAAGACTGAAACAAGAAGAAACCCCTCAAATATCTGGTAGGACTTTATTTCACTCCTAATAAGTTCTACATCCACATACATATGACCACAACAATCCTAAATCCAACTTTAGAATAAGAAAAAACCATCCACAAAGCTCAGAATTTTGAAAAATGTGAAATAGAAGAAGAGAGAAGAAACAAAAATGAAAAAATAGGCTCGTGTGCATTTCTATTAACATAACAAAAAAAAAAATAGAACCCAAAACCCAATTTTTGTGGCGAGCGGTGGTGAGGCAGTGGTATGAAAAAGAAATAAAAACACATTCAATGAAATTATGTGTAAAGCATATACTTTATGTTAAACAAACATAACAATGCACTTCCTTTCCCCACATGCTACACGTCACATGCATAATGAAATTTGACTTTTGAATTTTAGTTTTTTAATGAAACTCTTTTTTGTATAAGTTGATTTTCTTTTATTCCCTAAAACTAATACCTTGAACTTCCAACATGCATAACAACTACACTGGGACCCCAAATTAAAATCCGTTTGAATCTATGAGATCCTTATCAAATGCTTTACACCTTCGCATGCTAAAATCACATCCAAACATCACACAACATAGTGCTATAGTGAAAATTCATAAATACCAAAATCACACATAAAGCATAAAGAAAAAAAAATAGGTGCTATTATACCCTAATCCAACACCCTTGTTGGCAACCTCACCTATGTAACACATCACATAGGGCTAGTGTACGTAATCATGTTAGCTAAGCATGCAAAGACATCATAATCATAACACAAAGGGAAAGCTTCATAACATATAAAATACATTAACTCATCCTTGTCAACCCACTAAGACTCCACACTTAATGTATGAATAATTAGCATATGACCATACGTACTGTCTCTGCATGGGATGTAACATGAATTATGGAAGCCCATCATTGATGGGATTGATCAATACAATAAAGCAGAAATTTGCCTAAAGGAGTTGCAGATAGAGGAGATGACTAAATATATGGAGCTTGCCAATCTTTGGTGTGCAAATCTGGCTATGTTGACTACTGGAAAACCATGGTTAGAAGTAGAAAAGTAGGTGGCTAGCTAATACTTGTTGTATGAGGTTGAGTTCAAAAACCATAAGGACACTAAGCAAAAGCTTGTAGAGGAAAATACTGAACTTGAGGTTCTCAAGGATAAATATACCAATTAGAGATCCACTGCCAAGAGCCTAACCAAAATAATGAATGACTAACAGGAGTTGTAAAATGCAGTCAAGACATTTGATGCCAAATGCAAACAATTCGTTGCTTGGTTTGTCAACATCAAGGAGCTATTCCTAGTAATGCCCTATCCATGGGATATCCCCATTCCAACCCACATTGACATTGCTATGTAGACTATGAGTGATCTCTAGAGCAATGAGGAGAAGATGAAGGCATTATTTGATGCTTTTCACATTTCAGTTGAGGTGGTCACTGTAGCAGAATAGCCACAACCTCCTTAACCACCACGTGTGCTTGAAGTTAACAAAGGTCCTTTGGAGCCTTAGGAACCTCTACCACTTGGGATTGTTTGATCTTCTCAACCACATCCATGCCATCAGAGGATATGCTATCTAGTTTGAGTAGTCATGTCATCGTGTTCAATTTTGTATCATGAACATCACAAATTTTATAATAATGTCGATTTGTACACCTGGGCACTTTGTTATGTTAAGTTTTAATTAATAATCCCATACCTTCCTAATTTTGTATGAGAACTCGAGGATGAGTTTTCATTTAGTTGTGGGGGTATGATGAAGCATCAAAGTGTCACGTCAGCATAACATTTATTATGTTTATCAGGCCCCATTGATGCAAGTCCACAATAAAGTCTATAAATATGCACTCACTTGCTATGTTTATGGGAAGTCTGGTCATAGTTGTAGTAGAGCTCTTGTAGTTTTATCATTTGAAAGTTAGAATATTTTTTTGAGTGCCTACACTAGGAGTTAGAAAGTATACGGATCTTTATTCAAACATTGTTGTACCTGAGCATAGCAATGTGAAAGACAATAAAGATGACCCTTTTAATCAAACCTTGTAGCACTTGGAATAGATTAATGATTTATTCTTGCATTTATCGTTTCATTAATTACACAATTAATTAAGATAAGTAAGAATTTAATTAATTAAGTAATTAAGCTAAATAGATTAAACACATAAGTACAACTACTTTGAGCATAGCATATAACACTTGGTAATCCTAGTAGTGTTGTATGCATTTAGGATGTGTATGGAAAGTGGGACTAGATGCTTATGCTAGGATAGTTAGTTATTAATTAGCAATTAGATTAGTTAAATTGATTAATAAATTGAGTTTCAATTTGTCATCAATTATAGGTGAATAAAATATAAAATAATAAAAATCATATGTCCCAATTACACTTAACCACACAACTAAGCTTCACAAGTGTGATTAGGAAGACAACGATTGTCACAATTAGATTTCACTTCTTGGAAGCAGTGTACTTGGGAACTTAAGGTATTCGAAATTCAATTGGATTGCACATGAATGCTTGTAATTCATATGGTTGGGCGTAGGGTATACTCACCGCTCATCACATGTGTTACATTCAAATTCATTTGTAACAGTTTGAAGACTATTTTGAAATCTTAATTGAGCATTTCTAATATCTTGTTTATCTTCATATATAAAATTTTTTGAAAGCATATTTTTAGTATGGTTTGGTTGAGTTCATATAATTTTTTTTAGTTTTTGTAAACAAATTTGATCATTAGAGTTTGCTAATGTGACATTATTTAGTTTAATTTCTTCTCTTTGCATTAGCATAAAGGGTGAGATGTCATTAGTGTTAGTTATTAGTTTTTATCATTTTCTTATATTAGATTTGTAAATTCTTTCATGTTTTCTTAATGCTTCTAACTCTTTATTATTCATGCTACTTCTTTTTGTTGGCTTGTATACATGAAAATATTTTGTTCTTTTAGCACACATAATATTATCTGATATTTGAATTTTTCTATATTTATAATCTTATCAAAGTAACACTATTATTAGTAATAATTAAAAATCACAATTCCATTCTACTGGAAATATTTCTTTACTGCATACTTGGTTTTCGTTATATTCAATTGTCTTATTAAGGAAATATTTTTTGAAAAGTTTATGATCCAAATACTGGTAGCTCTAATAACTTATAGCACCTACAATATTTCACCAAAAAAATGCTATCTAATTACTTGAATGACGACATGAACAATAAGTATACTACATGTAAAATATATTTTAGTATTATGAAAATTACATTCATAGGCACCAAAGACACATAAGAGATTGACTATATATAATTTATCATCATTAATGTTAAAAATTCATTAATAATTTTTCTTATTTAATTTTAGGTTGGGTTGTTAAATGTTGAAGGCTATTATGAATTTCTATTGACATTTTTAGATAATGTTATGAATGATGGTTTTATTAGTAGTCAAGATCGTAATATATTTTTTACAGAGATTTATTGAAGAAAGTTAATAAGTAGGCTTTTGGTATGGAAACAACATTGATAGATTCCATATATTTTTTTGACTAAATTATAGTTAACATGAAACAAGTGTAAGTATTCAAATGTAACATAATCATAAAGAGAAAGGGAAACTCATTTTATTAACATTACAAGACACAATATATGCTAAAGGTTATGGATATTCATCATAATCAGAATCTTTAGCATAAGGACTTACCAATAACACTTGATGGAGTGGATGTTGCAAGGCTTCCAATGTTAGTCCACTGCTAAGTTCAACATTCAAGATGCATAAATCATATGTAAAAGGTGAAGTTGTATTATTTATCTGCACATTGCTTTGCCAAAAGTAACTTATATCCCACTTGTTTGTTGTATACACTACTTGATAGAAAGCAAATCCTAATGGACTGCAAGTGACAAGTATTCTTTCTATAGGGGAAATTAAGTAATAACTCATGCCTTTCCAACCAAACTTATGCATGTATATATTTTTAACTCTGTATAGAAGAAATATTCACCTTGATTTGCACCTTCAACAAAAGAGGAAGATTTTTCTATCATCACATATGGATTATGACAAAAATATTTCCACTGTTCAAACCATGCATTATTGGGTATATTAAATGGATTAATCTGAATTTCATAATAGAAATGTGAATTTCAAAATTTGTAACATGGCCACAACCACCAATTATTTGTTATGTTTCTTGTATTTTGAATTCAAACATATACTTTGTAACAATAATTTCCTGATGAATTAATTTGCTCATCCTTATGTATTACATTCTGGTGACATAACTTGGATTCATAGACAAAGTTTCTGAGAGCAGCTTCATATTGTTGAGAATGAACTTCCATTGCAATTGGAGGCATGCATTCATCTAGATCTCCACTATCACAATTCATTAGTAGATGGAAAGATTGCTCTTGCCAACCTTTCCTAATTAGATATGATCCCATTTTATCCTTTTTTTCAGTTTATCCTTTTGTTCTTAAGTGAATAAGCCAACACCAAAGTAGTCCTCCAAGTATCGAAAAGAGTGTAATTACAAATAGCATGCAATGGACACAAACTACAATATTTCAAAGTTTAATAGTAGTTGCAGCAACAACTAATTGAATATCTTTCAAAATTCACTTTTTTAAAAAAGATTAATATGAGTGTGGGCTAATATCAATGATATAAGACAACAAAAAGAAAGAAAGCTTCAGAATGATGATAGTCTAATATTTCACTTTGAAATTATATATCAGGGTAAGGAAGTTTCTAATCCAATTTGGACATTCAAAGAAACCTTTGAAAATATGCATAACCAATATAAACTTAAATTTTTTATATAAAAATGTAACATTTCCATGGAGAAAAATGAAGCTAGACATGCCTTCATATGCAAGTATTGTATGCAAGATGGCACACATGTAATGCTCACCAAATAAAGATAAGATTCATGTGGAAATCTTCTTAACAAAGATAAGATTCCTATGGAAATCTTATCAACAAAGATAAGATTCATCTAAGAAAGAAGACAAGAAACAACCTATAAAATACTTGCTAATACATGAAAATCTTGGTTACATTTTTTTTAGAGTTTCTAAAATTTCTTAGAGCTTGAGCTATGACCAAGGCTCATTGGCTAGTTCTGGTTTTGGCTCTACTAGTTATGGGTTTGTGGTTTGTAGGAGAAGCCCTATCAAAGAAAGGTATGGTTTATGATAGAGGACAAGAGTGCAAAGAAGAGTACTACTACAACAAAACCATTTCCTAAGTTTTCATAGTGGATCAGTTTGAAAATCTATTTTAGGAGAGGAATAACCTAGTGACACTTGTAGTAGAGTTGTAGGACTACAGCTACTTTATCATTACCTTTCCTGATATAGTAGCTTGAGCTTGTTGCATTTTTTATAGACATTGCATTTGAAACCAACTATATGATCACTCAGTCTTAATCCTTGTGTTTGTTTTCCTTTGTTTTGTGGGTGTTTGGTTTTAGTTATGTTTTCTGAAAACCCTCTTTGTGTTTCCTCCTATTAGTTATCTTTATGGACCTTACTTTAGGATTTGCATAGGAATTAGCTCTCGATATTGATGGTTGTAACATCATCTAGATGATTGATAAACATTAGGCATTTGGAGAAAGCTATAGTTTCCACTCTAAGAAGGATTGGTGTATGAAGGAAACATAGCTTATTTATGATCTAGGTATGTATGACCATCTATTTTTACGTAAGGAAGATTACCTTCTAGCTTAACTCTTTGCTAGTTTTGAAGTTTAGCATGATAATTAGCATTGTTGCTTATCTTTCATGCAAATGAAATTTAAATTTGTGTCACATAAAAAATTTTGTTAGAATTTACTTTATGCTAATTGTGAAAAATATAAACAAGTGTTTTGAAACACTATGTTAGGTCCTTAAACAAGGCCACAACATTGTTGTGCATGGCTTGGTATTGTAAGTAGTTTCCCTAATAATGCTGCTATTGGTGTGTTTGAAGAGGTAAGGCAACAATGTAAATGTTTGGCTTATGTGGCCAAGATTGTCTTCATAATTCTCTTTATATCATTGTGTAACCGATGCAAATAACAAAAGTGTTTAGAGAATAGGGTGAATATGCCAAAATAACACTATGCAATGACATTCATGATGTTTTTCTTCTTTATCCATTTTAAATTGGTAACATGTAATCAAAACTTATGTTTGTAGGCCCACCCCTATTTTTATAATCAAAGTTTTTCCACATGATTAAAGTCTTATTGAACACACATAAAATTAACACTTTGTACAATACAAATGAACATATTCTAACTTGAAAAATTAAAACTAATGAGTGTGAAAGGACACAGTTATCCCTATTGTGGCGATCAAAAATGTTGATGGCTAAAAAAAACATCGAGGGGTCAGCCGACGTAACAGTTTTGACCTCGTACCCACGGGAGGGCCGTGCTGGGTGTGTGTAGATATGGGGAACCTTGAATAGTCTAGTTGATCAGATAGGGACTTACGTCGGCATCAATATAGCCTTTTGCAACATGTACCTTTGAGACGGAATGGAAATGCAAAAAAATGCTTGAAAGTAAATAAAGCAGAAAATGTGACAACAATGCAAAGTAATGCTTGAAAGTGAATAAAACAGAAAAAATAATGTAAATGGGACAACAAGAAAGAAATAAAGTAAAGTGTAGTTAGAAACATGCACTACTCTGAAGCTACAGAATTTCTCTATTGAGATGGATACAGTCAGTTGCACAGTGTGATGAAGTGCAGAGATCTAGAGAGTAACCAGGACGTGTAGAGAAAAATAGACTATGTGCTTGGGTGTGGACTTAGGTGTTGATAATGCGAGAATTCTACCAAGGTGGTAGAAGAAGGGTGGAACAAAGTGTTAGTTAAGAATGCTAACTATTTGCAGTGTCAAACAGAGAGCTTACAATGCTTGATGTTACAATGCTAGAGAGGAGAGAAGTTTTCAGAATTCAAAAAGTTCTCATCCATTGAATGTTATTTTTTCAAAAAAAAAAGTGAACTCCTTTGCATACTATTTGCCGGGGTATTTATAGGACTAAAGGGCACGCGTTGACTTGCTAGTGCCACTTGCACCATGTATGACCGTTGGACCTACAAGACCATTGTAATGCAAACCTGTTATGTAATAACTATGAGCCTGTCATGTTGTAATTGCATCGTCAGTGTCTGGAGACGTGTGCCAATGATTCAATTAGGTGAAGTGCATTGATATCGCACAACCACCCGCATGCCTTGCTGTGCTTTGTAGCATAACATGCTTGGCAGAGCATAGAACCTTCTCATGCGTTCTACTACATGTGTGTTGCTTACTACGCTATACTACGCTACGTAGAATAGCGTAGCGTAGCAACTGGCCTTAGTCGTGAAAGTCTTGCTGATTTGCAAACTTCGTCTTCTGCGATGCAAGTCTTGCGAACTTCGCTGGTTCTGCCCTTCAAGCTGCCTTCTGTCCCTTTTGTATGATTGTTACACCTCACTACACCATGTAGCTCAGCGTAGCATAGTAGCAGAAATGGTCCACCGCTTCCTAACGGAAAGGGACAACATTGTAGAACTTGAAATTGGGCAAGGAGAATGGTGGTGAAGCCGTTGCCATGCTACGCTATGTGGCGTAGTGTAGCATGGCACTTTGTTTTGCCATTGTCTTCTGAAGTTTGCTACACTATGAAGCATAGTGTAGCAGACTTCGTGAGTTAGAAAACTTACCGAACTATTTTTTGCGCATCCAGAATGATGCTGCCAATTCTGCACACTGTTTCTGAGCAGGTTGTCAGCTGGGCAGGCTACTTTGATGGATCAGCAGGATGACACAGAACCTATTCATGCTCAAAGTAGAAAATTTGCTGAACTGGCTGGCCTAAGCTCAGAACGTTCTCCTCCTAATGAACTACCATAGTGCTGCATGGACTGCAAGAGCTTGGTGAAGCAAGGATGACCCTACATTTTTTAGAGTGTTTCATTGGCCCCTCTTTGTCGATGTTTGGAGAATAGGCTCGATAGACATCGGCAAAGAATACGAAACATCGCAGCGGGAAAAATGCTAAAGTTATCGCTCGGTGAGTGTCGAGACATCGCTTGGCCGCACTTGAGAGTGTTGCATTGGTTTTGCAGAAGTTAAGGCAGAGAGCAAAGATGATGTTTAGTGGAGTCCTTTGTCGAAATGCTCTAAGGGACTCATTTGCATTTTCATCTTTAGCTGGCGCTATTCTTCAACCTCCTATAGGCAGGTGCCCCCTTCGTAGGATGAGTTGCGTTACATCCGTGAAAGGTTTTTACCTACTTACAGACACCTTCCATATGATGAGTTGTGTTATACATGTGCTAGAATCTGCACTCTGAAGTAGCAGAGCTAGTCAAGGCACTCACTTTGCAATGCTGTAGCATTTGCTGTTGTAGCGAGATGTGTCTGTGAGGACAAGGTCTTGCTAGCTACTGGCATTGTTGTTACTCTTGGGCACCATCGCTGGTGTGAGATGCCCAAAGTAGGATGGCTAGCAGCAGCCTTGGCAATACCGGCATGGAGGAGCTGGCCTTGAAGGCACCGGGCGCTGTTGCAGGTGCGGATGCTCTGGAATCCCTGCCAGGGGCTTGCAGTCCTGGTTTAGTTGTGGGATCAGTTGCCACATAGCTAACGTCGTGCAAGCCTAGGCATTGGTAGCGAGTTGGAGCAACAATATTATGGTTGGGCCACAATACTGTTGGAACTCCAGATGTGGGAGCTAGCTTGAGAACCACTGTCAGGGCAATGGGCCATGGCAACGGTAGGTTCAAAGGGCCAGTGTGACACCATACGACATCTTCGAAGGGTTAGCATGATGCCAAGGGTGGCAGCGTTGAGTGTGTCTCAGATCTCATTCTCAGTGTGTCGTGAATGACGTTTCAGAGATATGATGTCCCACCCACATGTTAGCATCGCGCCCACTCGTTCAGTGTGTATCTGGTGCTAGTGCATGTTGGGGGTGCGACGCGAACCCAGTTTAAGGTTTTGGTAGACTGTGTTCTGGTTTAAGGTCCCAGTGGACCGCTATGCTGGTTTAAGGTCCTAGCAGACCGTACATGCCATTTTATCGTCGTAGCAAATGTGCAACGCTAGTTTATAGTCATAGTGGACTAACAGTGCCAGTTGTACATCGTAGCAGACGGTTGTCACCAGTTTAATGTTGTGGAGAACATTGCTTGATGCTACTATTTTATCATCATTGCGGATGCTACTCGGTGTTGTTGCTAGTTTATCGTCGTAATGGATGGTGCTTGGTGCAATTGCCAATTTATCGTCATAGCAGACGGCACATATTGTTGCCGTTGCTTTAGACGTAGTACGGCTTGAGATACAAGTGATTCACTAGGTTGGCGAACTCGTTGCCGTCCATGTTTGCTAGTTTGAAGGCTTCATTTTCGAAGGCTTTAGTGACCATGTAAGGACCTTCCTAGTTGGCTGAGAATTTTCTCACGTGCTTACAGATGGCCTTGAGGACAAGGTCTCCCGTCTACACTAGTCATCGATGTAGGTTTGCATGGTGCTTCTACTGTTGTTTGCTTTGGTAGTGCTCAATTCGTCTCAACGTCTGCATGCATTCCTCCTCCACTGAGTCGAGGTTGATGGTTCACGATTCATTATTTTGGACTTCGCTCACGATGTCGGATAGGATCATTCGAAGTGAAGGTACCTGCAACTCAAGAGGTAATATAGCTTTAGATCTGTAAACAAGACTACAAGGGATCTTACTTGTCAGAGTTCTACAAGTTGTTTGGTAGGCCCAGAGGACATAGAGGATCTACTCGTGCCACCGCCTCTTTCTATTGTTAAGCATCCACTTCAGCAAGTTGATGATGGACTTATTTTTAGTTTCCGCCTACCTATTCACGTGCAGATAATAAGGGGAAGAAAATGATTGTTTAATGCCTAGGTTGCTATAGAAGGTTTAGGTTTTTGTACTACTGAATTGTGGCCCATTGTCGGTCACAATAGTCATGGGAAGCCCAAACCTAGTTACGATGTTATCAAGGATGAAATGGTAGATTTGCTGAGACATCGTCTTCCTTAGGGGAATAGCTTCCACCCACCTGGTAAAATACTCTGTGGCGGTGATAATGAAGCTATGCCCCACGGAGGATGTAGGCATGATAGGCCTGATGAGGTCTAATCCCCATCGTTGGAAGGGCCATGTGATTTGTGTTGGGTGCAGGTCTGTAGGTGCTATGTGTATGAGATTTGTGTATCTTTGACACGTGTCGCACGTCTTGACTTTTGACAAGCAGTCATGCTCCATGTAGGGCCAATAGTACCCTAGGCATATGATTTTCATAGCCATAGCCCTGGGTGCTATATGTCCACTGCATAGCCCTTCATGAACCTCATTAACTACTTTTTGTGCCTGCTAATCACCCACGCATGCTAGCAATATCCCATCGTAGGATCGTCGGGACAGGGCGTCATTTCCCATGAGCACGTATTACCAAGCACGCTTACGGATTGCATCTCTCTGGGCAGATGTCAATCCACCTAGGGGTTCATCGTGCTGTAGATAAGCTTTAATGTTGGCATACCACTCCGGGGCATCCGTAGCACTGATAGAGGCCATGTGTTCTACCTAAGTGATAGGCTTTGCACATTCTATGATTGTGGTTAGCAGGTTTGCCAAGGAGTGTGATGGGATGTTTAATGCAAGGGTAGCTAGGGAGTCTGCTATGGTGTTCTCATTGCGTGGCACATGTTGCACATCAGTGGTTGTGAATTGTTTAAGGAGTATTTTTGCTACTTCACAGTAGGGTTGTAGGTGCGTAGCCTTGCAGGCGTAGACTTCGGTGATTTGATTCACGACTAGATGTGAATCTCCCTGGATTTCCAAGTGTTGTATGCGTAGTGTTCGGGCAGTTAAGAGGCCTTTGAGTAGCCCCTCATACTCTACCATGTTGTTGGTACAAGGGAACGTAAATCGATAAGCCTATGGATGCATTTCCCCAAAGGGGAATGTGATGATAGTCGCAGCGCTACCTCCTCGCACGGTTGAAGCACCGTCGAAGTGTAAAGTAGCTTCGAAATGCGACGGGATGATGGTGACATTGCTAATGTATTCGTCTGGGAACTCGGGGTCTATGGTTGCCTGGTCATTGATTGGCAAGGACATGAGTTGGGTCGCTATGGATTGACCCTTTGTCAATGATTGACTTACATAACATAGGTCGAATTCCGTGTTTATTACTTTCCATCAGGCTATCTGTTGGCGACCGTTTGGGACGTGACCGCGAATGAGTGTCCTCGAACAGGATTTAGGTGCCTGCTGGTCTTTGGCAACACCAAGGCCTAGATACCTCCAAATAAACTCAGTAGTTAATGTGAGTATGTGTGTGTGCTGTTGCGGCATGCGGTTGTGAGAAATGTAACGATTGCGTTGCGTGTAAACTACAAATGACTTACTTTAAAGAGATTCAACCAACTTTGCCAAGTATTGTGAGTTGTTGAAAATTTCCTATTTTGTTCAACTGCCTAGTCTACGCAGTCCTTATAATACCTACTTGCAACAAATAAAATTTTGTAAAAACATTTGAGCACAACTCCGCAATCTACTCCTAATTTTTCCCAGAGAAAGAGATAGTTCCAAAAGAAAACTA
>MNCI01030643.1:444951-508262 GCA_015680685.1 Gnetum montanum | reverse complement strand
AGAATTCACTTTAAAGATAAAAAGAAGCTACTCTGGTCCCATCAAAATACCAAAGATTGTATGAACCCTCTGGTGTACTGAATTGTTCAACAGCATGACTACAAACAGAGGCTCTCTTACAACAATTCCAATAGCAGTTCCCACACGTTACACAATAATGAAATTTACTACTAAAATGCTCTTAAGGCTTTTAAACACAAGTGCTTCTATGGCAAAATTTTAATAGAAATTTCTATCGGGCAACAAGAACAATAAGAGCAATCTAAAAACCCCAAAATTACTTGCGAAGGATGATACTATCTAAACGACTAGCTAAACAATTTAAACAAAACAAAAAATGAAATGCATAACTCACAGGACCATGACAAAGAGGCTGAAATCTTTATTCTAGCAAGCCATCTTACAAGCAATCGTTCACACTTTCCTCTTTACAAAATGCTCTTCTCCCAAGACTCAAAGTGTCTCGAAGTGAGAGCCCAAGTGCTAACTAGTAGCCTTCAAAGTGTGATGTATGAGACCCCAATGTGATGATATATCTCCCTCCTCCTTGACCCTTGAAGCCTTTTTATAGGATTCAAAGGTAGGTAGGGAAGTTACAAAATATCTTGGGTGGTTTTAACCACCATAGAGATAAAAAAGCTACAATGGACAAGTGTCCTATTCCATGGCCAAGTGTCTTCATTCAATTGCCAAGTGTCTTCATGTAGTTGCCAAGTGTCATCATGCAGTTGCCAAGTGTTCACCATGGAGAGAAACAAGTTGCAGTTGACACGTGTCCCATTTAGTTGACAAGTGGCCATTGTGGAGATAAAGAGGTTGTAGATGACAAGTGTCCTTGGTGGTTGAGAAGTAGCCCATTTAGTTGACAAGTGGCCATTTTGGAGATAAAAAGGCTATGGTTGACAAGTGTCTTTTGTAGTGGTTACAAACATTTAGAAAATTAGTTATAACTACCATAGGAGGTTATGACTTCTATAAGAAGTTATTATCATTATAAAAATACAAAAGTCACTTGTTATATATATATATATATTATAGATTTATTAGGATCTATTGGGGAGTCATATCTTTGGCCCCTAACTTGATGAAATTAATCCATATTCCAGACCACGTATGATCTTCATACTTGATCAAAATGCCATTAAAAATATTAAATGCTTCCCCAGTCTGCGCCATCTCTGTGCCGAATGACGTTACATCTTTTTCTGAGCAGTTTGCAATCTTTTCAGTAACTCCATGATCATCTCCATCTTTGCAGCATCAACACAAGATTTAATTGAAATCCTAATAATCTTTGCCTAGAACATAATCCCTGCCTTCCAAAAGCTTCATCATAAGAATCCCATGACATGCTATGCTACGTTTGAAACAAGGGATTCCCTTCATAAAATGTAAAAAATTCTAGGGCGTTTTGTGGATCCTTCAACATGCCCAAAATCCTCTCAACATGGGCAGTTATCAGTCTGTGAGCAAGGTTTTTAAGAGAGTTCACCCTTTCTCCACCACTAACTCAATAATTTATGAAACCAGAGTCCAAAACTCCTCATTTATTGACTAATGCGAGGTACTAGCAGATGAAGAAACAACATTCTGGGTTTGCGATTGAAATGGGCGTGAAACAAAATAATTGGTCTCAGGATCAGATTTACAGGGGTTCAGATTTGCATGCAGTGGATTTGCATTTCCCTGTAACTGTTATTGCATTGAACAAGGTTGTAGAGAGGGTTTCAAAAAAACATTCTGGCGAAAATATTCGAAGAGAGGAAGCCATCATATCTAGCTTCTCCGCAGGCAATTTCAAAATGTTTCCTTCCACCCTCTTCTGAAGATAAATGCCTTTCAATTGACAAAGCATATCCAGATTATTGCATTGCTCAATTAGTTTCTGAAATTGCAAAACGGTTGTTATTCTATTGAATTCACATCTTTTTTTTGCCCATCTCTAAAATCACGTCGTGCACGCGAATTTCCCAGTCATCCTGCGTATCCACTAGCACTCCTTTGCTGAACTCAAACGGGCATGATTTGGTTAGAGCCCTCCTTTCTAATACAAGCAATGTGTCCTTTCCAAATGTCCTTTCCAAGCCTACCCACCTTTTAGTGCCGAAGTAGGCGCAAATGTCGAAGAATGGTTCCCGGTGACACTCTTCAAGATCATTGAAAGCAAAGGCAAAGAAATCCATATTTGCTGTGTTGAAAGACCGTTAATTTGGATGTGATTGGACATCTCATGTATGGAATGAAATAGTATCTTCACGAACGAGCTACGATCATGCATTCACCATTTTCTCCTACAGATATGATATCTGTGAGTTCTGTGAGGCAGCGAAGGTCCAACTGCTTGCGGAGGTAGTCGTTCACAATTTTGTTGCAGTGATGCGTCATGGATATGCTGATCACGTGCACCATCAACCTTGTTAAGACATTGACAACCATTTTTTTTATTCTTTCTCCATTTTTGCAGAATCTTCTCTACGGTGGGTTTTGGTGGCTTTGCTTCCTGATCTGATTCTTTTGTGAAATGGTCACCGGCATGCAGGAATCTTTTTACTTCACTACTTGGTTTCTTGACTATAGATTAGTGTTTGAAGTTTTTTGGATCTCAAAGGTTTCACTAACAAATTTGATTTCTCTAAAATTATCATTTCTCCAGCATCGTCACCATGGTTTCTCCTCCTTGTGATGATGACTCTCAGATAACACACAACCCAAAGACAGATTCCAGCATTCCAAAAATCAAACCCACAAAAATCTGCAAGAACAGGCACACAGACTAGACCTGCTACTACATAAATACGTAGACCCTTGATTGCTTCCTTCATAATCCTGCTAGACTTTGGTTCCGTAAAGCTCAGTGTATCATAATATATTTATATACCTATATTGTTGCCCTCTTCAGCAAGTGCTAGTTCCACAACAGCTTTAACTTTAAACAACTAAAATCTCTGGATGCAACATTTGAAAATATGAAACTATACAATTTTTGTAGACTAAAAAATCTTAGGGATATGCACTTTAACGGTGGCGGCCAGTATTCATATGGTGAGTACAGTCGCTATTCTGAATGTCATCTTAATCGATGGAGAAAACACATCTTTATTACCTAGGGAAACGATGAAACCTTTTATGTATGCGAATGCAAACCTGAGAATGGCCATCTTTCTAGAATAAAGGTGTTTCTCGATCAGGCAGAGTTGTAGAGTGGGGGAACCTTAACAGAGGCCATTAAACAAGCCCTTGCCTTGCATGTTCTCATATACATCCTTGCAAATTTTCTAGTCGATTTGAAACAGATTGGTTGTTTATGCATTTTTTTTACAAATTGCCTTTTGCTAGTATCTACTTTTGCTGTTCCATGAAATGGCCAAAATGTGCCAACACTATCCTGCTACTTTTGTACAGGTTGTTGGTGATAGCCCAGAGTATATTGCTTTTGTAAATGATGTTGGTTGTGCTGCAGAATAGATAATGCCACCACTTTTTTAGTGCGAACACTAAGGCTAGGCAATTCCTCTCCACTTTGTTGTATTTTTCCTCGTATGTTACTAGTGCATGGCTCAGGTAATACATTGGTATCTTAGAACTGTCATCCTGCTTCTGACATAGCAGTGCTACTACGGATGTGTCAGAGGTGGCAAGGTATATGAAGAAAGGCTTGTCCCTTTGTGGCGGGTGCACCATTGGGAGGCACGAGAGCTCCTTCTTCAGGTCGTCGAAGGGTTGTTGACACTGGGTTGTCCACTCGAAGTTAACCCCCTTTTCTAGAAGATGTTGCATGAGGTGTAACTTGTCAGTCAACCTAGCTATAAACCTTCGAATGAATTTCACTCTACCTTGTAAACCATGTAACTCCTTAAGGTTTGTGGGAGGCTCTAGGTTGACGATGGCCTTGACTTTGTCGGGGTCCACCTGTATTCTGGCCTCCGATACTATGAACCCTAACATACGTCCAGTATCTACCCCAAATACTTACTTCTTAAGATTGAGACATAGGTCGTGCATTTGGCAACATTTGAGGACTACCCCCAGATCATGTGGGTGATCAGCTACCTCCTTGGACTTAACCACTATATCATCTATGTAGTCATTTAATGTTTCTAGGATGTAGTCGTTGAAAATGTAAGTCATGGCTCGCTGGTAGGTTGCTCCAGTATTCGTGAGCCCAAACGGCATCATGGTATCATAGAAGGTCCCCCATGGGGTCATGAAGGTTGTTGATAGCTGGTGCTCTGGGTTAATGTGGATTTGGTTGTATCCGGAGAAACCATCCATGAAGGATAGCAGAGCATGGCCAGCCGTGGTGTCGATGAGTTGATCAATGCTCGGGAGTGAGAAGTTGTCTTTGATTGTTGCCTTATTCAAATCCTAGAAGTCTATACAGATCTGTATCCCTCCCATTTTCTTTGAAACTACAATGATGTTGGACATCCACTCTGAATAGTCAACTGCGTAGATAAATTCTGCTTGGTATAGCTTAGTGATTTCATCTCTCAAAGCTAGTGCAATTTCTAGATTAACTTTACGAGCTTTCTACTTTACTGTCTTTATGTGGGGGTTTAGGACGATGTTGTGCTGAATCAGTTGTGGGTCCAGACTCGGCATGTCACTGTATGATCATGTGAAGACATCGATGTTGTCTTGCAAAACTTTGGCTATATTTTTGTGCATTTGTGTGTCTAGGAGGGAGCTTAGTTTCAATGTTTTCACCTCCCCCTCTGATGTGGTTATATGTGTCTCGACAAGAGGGTCTTCAGTTACATCCCCTACCTCTAAGTCTAGGGCTTGGAGCAAGTGCCTAGGCCAATCTAGGGATGCTTCTAAGGCTGCTATAGTGCTAGTCGTAGTCGACCCCCAGTCGATCATGTCAGGGTTCAACTATCTCGCGAGCTTGCCCTATGGCCCTGCTAATGTCAAAGGCATGGAAAGGTCATGAAGGATTCCCATCTCTCACTTGACCTACCATTATAAGATGAAAGCTTGGTTAAGGGGTGTCAGAGATTGTGTGAAATGAAAATCTGCAAAGCAACGCCAAGATGCAACTTGCTAAGTGTGGCAATGTAAAGATTAAAAGTTTGCTATTTTAAGGTTGTGGCGGACTACTAAGGCACAAAAGTGTAGAATTGCTAAAGGTATAAAATTGCTAATGTAAAGTGTGAAGCTGTGTAACTGTTGATATGAAAATGCCAAACTACTAGTTTAGTGTCATTTCGGACTGTCATATTGCAACATGCAAGATCTTAATATGCAAGATAATAGTATAGGAAATTGTAGGTATGAGAAGTATCGAACTACCAGTGCGAAAATGGACACGAAACCACTAGGAAATGTGATACTGCCTATGTGGAAGAAGGTGGGATAACCGCTGATGTAAGCATGTGGCGTTGTTAGTTTAACGTTATTGCGGACCGTGAATGTAACAGGTTGAAACCACCAATTTAGTGTCTTTTTTAGACCCTTAGGGGTGCAACTACGCTAGGATTGCTAGTTTAAGGTCTTTTTGGATCCTTAATTGAAAAAAAATATTATTTTTTTTATTTTCGGGAAGGTAAGTAGTTGGCTTGAAGCATGTTAAAGCTTTAATGCTAATAGTGTTATGATGTCGTGGTGAGCATGCTACGTTGTAGGGTGCGCTCTGCATTAATCAGAGAGAAAGAGGGATAAGTTTTCCTATTTTTCCATTGCAGCCATAAATAAGGGTTAAACCCCGGTAATTTTGCTATTTTCACCATAAGAGCATAGAGCCCTCATTGGAGCACAAGGCGATTTCGAGGCATGAGGAAATTGTGTTGATCGATTAGTAAAGCAAGTTTCTTCAATGAAGGGCATAAATCTGCAAGTAGGGCAATGGCTCCTAAGATCCATTTGGCGCTTGCAAAGGTTGAGGAGGTGAAGAAGACCCTAGGGCATGCGCCATAAGCACCTGTTGCGGTGCGGCAGAGCATGTCGTTAACCCAGTAAGTTATTTTGGCCTCTTTTCCTTTTTCGTGTTGCACTTTCTATCATTCTCTACTCTTGTTTTGCGTCCTATTTGTTTGCGTCCATTCTCGGCTATTTGTGTTTTCTGTAGTTGCATCATTTTGGCCTTTGCACCGCCACGGTTGCCATTTCAGCCATGGCAAATGTATAAACATTGCATCGTAATTACACATAAGGCCACCGAAACTGCCACCGCCGTGGTTGTTACAATCGTGGGGGCTAGGGTAGTTTAAGTTGCTTAACCTTAGCATGCTGCAATGTAAAACCCTTGAGTGGGCTAGGCCATGGTGTGATGTGGCAACGTGACATGTGTTTTTTAGGCTATGTCGTCAGTTGTGTTGCTGCTACGCTAGGCTATTCACATGCTCCTGCTATGCTAGGCTTCCACGCTCTTGCTACGCTATGTGCGGGCAGAGGGTCATGCTATGCTATATGTATGGACTGCTAGATGTTGCTATGTTGTGCATGTATTGTGCTTAAGTGTGATGCTAATATTTGCTAATTACATTGTGTAGGGCGGGACCAAGGTCCCAGCTGATCATTTTGGACATTAGCGGGGTCTTGTGCCATGTGAGTAGACCTGTTGCGAATGCTCCCCCTCCCCCTATACGTTTGGGAGATCGAGAAGTTTGGTTCAAAAAAGGGGCACAAGAATTATTTCAATTCCTTCTCAACCACTTTAGTGTGATTTTTTGGTTTTCCTTAAAGGATAAGGAGGCATCTGGTATAATAGAAGCCATGTTGTCAAGGACAAATTAGGGCATCCTAGGATACTTTACCAATGAGGCAATCATGAGCAGGTAGGGAGGAGGATCCAGCCAACACTCAACAGGGTTGAGGCATTTAGCCTAGATCTGGGACATGCCAGAATTCAACTGCTATCACAAGTACAACACATTGTTTCTCGCACGTGACATGGTGACGTACTTTTAGAACCCACAGGGGATTGTCTATTATGCTGGCAGGTGAGTTTTGCATCTTTTCTTTGCTTTGTTGTGCAATGTTTCCCATACCAGCCAAAGGCTTAACAGTGTATGTTTGTCACTAGGTTTTACATTGATAATGATGGGGTTCATGACCAACCGGATCTGCTGGCTACAGTGCAGCTAGCCTTACGGGAGTTTGCTACCAAGAACCTACGGGCGGGTGTGATTGGTCAGTGTGAGGGAGAATACCATACCTCTCGATGCACACTCTGCATTATCTACAATCAGTGTAGGGAGAAGGGTTGGTTGGATAAGGAGTGGAAAGAACCCTTTAGATAGATCACGGTTGAAGAGCTTTTGATTGAATTCCCATTGTTCCCATTACCGTATAGACCTGGTGGGTCAAAAGGTAGGCGCCACATGCTCAAGTGTTTTCGTAGTCTTTGTATTCTCTACAGTGTTATGCTAAGTGCATTTTGTGAAATTGTTGTAGGGGCGAAGAAACCTCGTGACGTGATGGTGGTAACCTCCAAGAGGCAGGGGGCAAACATCTACTTCAAATATGGCGAAGTAGTGATGAGCTAGAGCTAGTTAGAATAAGGGGCCCTGGACTCCTTGCTCAAGAAAGTCCAAAAGGTGGGGCTTATGGATTTGTTCATGGCTCCGAATCTAAGCATCTCTACTGCCAAGATGCTTTCCTTGGTCAACTCCTTCTTTGGGAAGGCAAGCCGTTTTTGCACGTATGTGCGGGGCATGCGGTTGATTATTGAAATCAGTGACCAGTTGTTTACGGATCTATTCGGAATCCCTACCAATGGCACCCCCGTAGTGTTGAAGGGCAAGCAAGAATTGACTCTTCAGAAATAGCATATCGAGGAGTGGTTGAGGCTCACCAAGGAGAGAAAAGGATTCCTCATGAAAAAGCTTAAGGACGACCTTGCCATGGGGATTTACCTAGTCTTTTGTGCCCATGCATTCCCTTAACTGCTCACCTAAGGGAAGGTCCTAGGGCTTGAGTAGGCTTGGATTATGCAGGAGGTTATGGAAGAAGGGGCCCTTTATAATTGGGCCAGTTTAGTGGCTTGCAGGCTGAGATTTTGGGGCTCAGTGAGCAAACAGAGTCCAGCTCTAACATACATTATGCCTTCTACATAGGTTGTCTGAAGCGCTTCGCAGAGTTCTTGGTGGTCCAGGAGGATGGAGTCTGGTCCATGCTAGATTATGATCAGATTTCCAATCCATGGATTCGATAGGTCCTCTGGACTATGCGAGCCTAGGATCCCTCAGAAATGGTCGGGGAGTCGTTGTCTGTGACGACGAAAAATCTGGCAGTTCGTAGCATTTGTGGCCAAGACAGCATGGGAGAGATGCTCCCTATCATAACTGGTAGCACGACAAGGGGTGAACATCTCATAGCTGAGACCGTGCCTAAGGAGTTGCAAAGGAAGAGACCTCCCCGAGCCAAGGAAACCCTTCACGAAGAGGAGGGACGAAGACTGCAGCTCAAGCTACAGATGATGAAACCCTCCATTAGTAAGCATTTTTGTATAATGCTTACTTTGCTATAGTTTGCTATGCTATGCTGCGCTAGGCAGTGCAACGTAGCGTAGCATCTATTTTGAGCAAGCTTGTTTTGAATTGACGCAAACATGCCTTTTTTGCTTAGTGGAGGAAGGAGAAGATGAGGAAGAAGGTGATGAGGAAGTGTCGACCCTTAGGATGAGGGCGACGAATAAAGATGCAGAGGCCCCAGTCTTGAAAGAAAGGGCCCCAGTCAGGAATAAGGGAGCTTCTATCTCTAGGGCACGAGCTCTTGTCATTAGGGAGCCTCTTCCTATTGACAAAGAGGTGCCTTCCCTAAATAAAAAATATGTTGGTCTCCTGAAAGAAAAGGCACTAGCGCATGAGGAAGGGACTTGCATGGATTTGGTAGGGCCCTCCACCAAGGCTACCACGATCATCTTGCCTCAACAAGAAAAAAGACCGTAGTTGGGCACTGGTGAGTTGGCAGGATGTCTGCCTTGTCATAGTCCACTTTAGTCATTGCTGACATGCTTAATCATGTAACAGGTGATACTGCTAATGCCGCAGGACCCTCTCTGATTTGTGTGGAGTCATGGGCTAAGATCCATGACAAGTTTACATTCGTGCAAGGACTTGTTGACAACATGATTAGACGCCTTCAGCAGGCAGACCCTAGCGCAAGTAAGTGGTAGTATTAAGTGCTCCTATGTTGTTATGCTAAAAATTTCTAAGTTTGTTGATTTTTCTATGCTAATGCGATTACTTCGTTCCTCATGTTAATGCAGCCTCTCAGCTCAAATGGAACTTGGATCAACCCATGAAAGTTGGTGTTGTGCCTACACTCTCACCTGACATGACCTAGGTGCCTCGTCGTGTGTTCGATGAGGCTCACAAGTGCATCTTGCACTTGGCATACTCTCTGTGGGAATGTAGGTGCATCAATGAGGACCTATGGAAACAGGCCCACAGGGCTGAGTAGAGAGAGGTCAACCTGGCCACTGAGGTGGCAAATCTCAGGTTGAGGATCAACTTCCTCATAAACCGTAACCCTAACCCTGTTGATTGTAAGAGGGCTATAGATGACTAAGCCAGGTTTTGGACTATCATTCATCAGAACGTTGAATCCACCCGCGAGATAGTTGAACAGTAAATGCAGATAGACTTACTAGCCTAGAAGTGTCAAGATATGAAAGATATTAGTGCCAAAGTCTTCGAATGGGGGAAAACCCAAAGAGGATCACAAACATGCATACAAGCTGGAGAACGACACCCATCGAAGACTGTACAGAGATGCTGTTGTGAAGGAATTCATGTATGAAGCATTTGTGAATGTCATTGGTGCTTCTAAGGCCTATGCTAAGTTCAAAGAGTAGGTGAAGGTCATGGAATCTTCTGACTTGAAGGTGGACCTTACTACAGGAGAGACCGTAACCGCCTCCCTTTCCCTAGAACCTCTAAGATGGACGACCGTGGAAAGGGAGAAAGCTACTGTTGCACATGCTGAACCTAGTGACAGGCGTTGGATGGACATTACGACAGAGGAGATTTGTCATCGCCTCAAGCTTGGTCTAGACTGAATACCCCTTGATACTGACACAGGCTCCTCTCAGGTTAGTCACTTTAATGGGTAGATGCTCATGCTATGTTATAGCTTACATTTGTTGCAGTTGTTGCCCTAGCTAACTACTTCATTCTTGTGGTGCAAGCCCCAGATGAGGGAGTGAGACTCATGGAGGAAGGGAATGAAGAATCGGTAGAAGGCAATGCAGGGGTGGATGATGCACAAGTAGATGAAGTGGAGGCAAACAGCGAAGGCGATGCAAACGGAGACACCCCATGATAGCATGAGATTTTCTTCTTTTTTTTAAAGCATTTTTGCAGATTTTAAAATGTTGAAATTTTGAACTTTGAAAATTTTGCAAACATTTCCAATAGGTGAAAATCTTGAATGAAATGAAAAACTTTAGAAAAGAAACTGATTTTATGTTAACTTGTGTACAATGTAAAGTTTCCATGCTCTCGTATGCTAGTTTTAGGCCATCTTGGGCCGTTGTGCAACATGTCAAAGGGAAAGGCAACAATGCTAGTTTTAGGCCATTTTGGGCCATTGCGTAACATGCTAAAAGGGTAAAGTGAAAAAAAAGCAACAATGCTAGTTTTAGGCCATTCTGGGCCATTGTCCAAAAGAGATAATACGTTAACGAAGCAAAAAATGGTAATGATAGTTTTAGGTCATTTTGGGCCATTAGCGTAGCATGCCAGAAGGATGGCATACTAACAAGGCAACGAAATGGCTAATGTACAAGGGATGGCAACTTGGTAGGAAGCAGTAGGGTTGCTACGCTATGCGTAGCTACTTCTTGACCCATCGTGGGTTGATTGGAACGTAAGACTGAGGTGTTTCGCTAGGGCACTTGTTCACATCGTTGTCCTCTACTTGGAAGGGCAACTCGACCTATGCATTTTTGATTTGGGAGTTGGCTTGCTGAGCCGATCCCTCTGTTGAATGATTAATGCATACATGAATAGGTGCTTCATTCTCAGAGGTTGTAACCTCTGATCCCTATTCCATGTTTACGTTGCTGATTGCTTGCATTGCCACTTCGTCACCATGGATTATCACCTCCCTACCCCTATATGATAAGTGAATTTCCTGGTGTATAGGCGAGGAGACAACCCTAAGTTGCACTAACTATGACCTTTCCAGGATCAGGTTAAACCTGGGCATTTCTTCGACTACGATGAATGTTGCGTCTGTGGGGAATTGGTCCCCTGCTACGAAGTTTACATGAATTATGCCTTTCACCAGGACACGTGCCCCATTGAAGGACCTCAGACACGATGTCATCATTGGTTTGATCTGGTCAAACCAATCCCAACTTATCCACAATAGGGAAGGAAATGATGTTTGTGGTGACCCCATCATCAACGTGTATCCTTCGGATACGGTGTTGGCCGACCCGAATTGTGATGAAGAGAGGCACCATAGTCACTTGACCCCCTTCGGGATCTTCCCTAATGGTGTTGTTATGGAAAGTTAATTGGGGTGGCGTGGGCTCTATGGGTATAGAGGGAAGCATTACCGAGTGGATCACTTCCTCTTCTGCTAGCATGTTTTCATGGACCGAAATCACCATTAATATGCAGACTAGAGCTTCTTGGTGGGGTATAGACATCATGATTAGGTCATACAAGCTCAGTGTAGCATTTTTCTACTTTAGAGCTTGCTTGACCTAGGTGAGGACATTCAAAAGATCCTGGCTACCCCTTTGTTTGATGCCTCCTTCCTTTTTGATTCATCCCAGAAGACAAATCTCCCGAGGAGAGGTGACCTCAAATCTACGTTCAGATCCCTATCAGCCAGGTGGTACAAGCTGCGTAATCATGTCGACCTTCGTCTTAGGTGACAAAGGTGCAGATGTAGGGGGCAAAGGCATAGGCTTGAGGATACCCTTGATGGTACTTCCCTTCGACGTCTCGCCCACCAAGTGGGTTTCTCACCTTGTGGGGCGAGGAGGCTATTTAATTGTGTTGTGCATGATAGGGGCTATTGAAGACATTGGACCCTTGATGACAAATGGAGCTAGAGGTGTTAACTGATGGGACCCCATGGCCTCACCAACAGGTGGTGAAAAGGTGGATGCCCATGGTGGAACTTTCAGGATGAAGGGCGACTGCGAGCTTGGACCAATCGTTGGTGGTGCTGGTGCACTACACTAAGGCACATGGATCAAAAATGGCTGGAAGGGTGGCCTGGGATCATTGTCAATGCCGATGGTGTTGATTATGTAACCAAAATTATTGGCATTGAGGGGATCTATGTAGAAATACATAGATTGATTTTCAGGGCATACTGGGTTGCTTTCGTCCAGCACCAACTTCCCCAGATTGATTAATCTTTGGATGTCATCCTGTAACGATAGAAAATAATCCATGGTGTGACCACATAGTTGGTGGTAGCCACAAAACCTATCTAGCCTAAAATTCTTAGAAACTAGAGGCTCATTGGGCAAGGCCAAAGAAGGATTCCTAAGGAGCTCACAGTAGCGTTGATGTCTTGCGTTTGCTTCTTCTGACATCTACTTGTGTTGGATGTACCCTACTACCAATAGTTACTTCAGGAGTTCTAAAGGTTTGAGAGGTAGTGGGGTGTATTTCAAGCAATCTTTGCGCTCAAAGTTGGGTTTGGTGTACGCAGATGTCTCGGGCATAGGTGTAGCAGGTTGTAGTGCTTGGCCCAGTTTGGGTGCAGGGTTAGCCATAGGTATGGCTGGTTTCTTGTTATTCTTGCTACCACTACTACTAGGTTTGGGCTTGGCCTCGGTTGCCACAATGGCCACTGTGATTGTTGGGGCCTTACCTTTGTTCTTCTTTGCGAAGGTGCTCTTGTAAGTAATGTAGGCTGGGTCTTTGCTTGCCTCGATTGCGTCTTGTATGCTCTTAGTTTGAGCGAAAGCTTGACTGAGAGAGTGAGGAGTGAGGTAGTACAGTTTGGATTTGATGAAGTTGTTTACTGCACCCTTAAAGATGGCCAACAAGTGGGCCTTCATAATGGGCTCGTAGATTTCGTTAAGGGTTGCGCTCCAACGTTGAATGAATTTTTGGATTGGTTCTAGCACGTCTTATTTCACGCTCATCAACTGATCCAGCATGGTTTTTGGCTTCAAGTTGTACTTGAAGCATGTCATGAACTGGGTTAGGAGCTCTTCCAAAGTTGAAATGGATGAGCATGGCAATGCACGGTACCAATTTAGGGCTTTCCCAGCTAGGGACATGGCAAAAACATGAATGATCGTATGCGGCCATTGTTGCAATAGTAAAGACTCATACTTGAAGGTGACAAGATGCACGTTTGGATCTCCCTTCTTGTCGTACTTCGTGAAGTGTGAGAGAGAAATCCTGGGGGGTAACGTTAAAGCAGGGATAGCAGGGTTGACGGGGTCATCCTGATAAAAGTCCATAACTTGTACCGTGTTGGACCCAATAGCTTTGAGGCATTTTATTTCCTCAGTGAGGGTCTGGATGAGCTGAAACACTTGGTCTAGACCCAGCAACGTTGTGGATGGTTGGGGGACTGCAGTGGCAGCTCCCACATGCAGCATGGTGGTGGTGGCAGGCTGACTAATTGGTAGTGCTGTTGGGGCTTCCCCCACTAAAGGTGTTGCTTGCGTTGTCCACCTCCTGGTGGGTGGTATTGTAGGAGCAATAATAGCAGGTTGAGCCACCGGATAGACCATTTGGGTCACCGACGGGACAGACCATGGCCCCGTGCTAGGATATACCATTTGTGGGGTTGGGTAGGTCTGAGGACGAACATAGTGAGACATCTGCGATGGTTGTAGAATAGACGAAGAAGTGAACGGGGTCCACCATGTGGATGGGCCAGGGTCTACCACAGTGGATGGAATAGATGCATACATAGGAATTGGCATGGAAGTTATGTGCAGTTGCGAAGTAGGTACAATGTGAACATGCGGTAGGGTAGTCATGATAGGTGTATTATGCACTGCAGTAATGTACTGATAAATAGTTTACGGGGGCACAGTTTTTGTGAATGAAATAGGGGAATAAGGGCGATGATATGCCAGGAATGTGGCATGGATACCCATTGCCGTTGCGGTTGTAGGCTGCTAAAGCGTAGGTGTGATGGCAAAGGAAGCGGTAACAGACAACGGGTTGGCCCAGAAGGACTGGGTAGGCAAGACAAGAATAGGGTTGGCTTAACCTCCCTCGTTAGATTGGGCATCGAGTTCCTCCTATTCGTCTTCAAAGACGTTGTCCTGGTTGGATACGGTGTCTTGTTGCTACCTAAGCCCAACCAACTGGATTAATTGATCTAGCAGCCTTTGATACGCTTGTGTTAAGGTAACGAAATGCCAGGAGTAGGAATGAATTCCTTCCCATTGTAATAAGTGAGCTCGAAGCTACATTTTTCTTTGAGTTCGTGTAAATCCAAGGGTAGATTAGCCTGCACCTTTGCACAAAGGAAACTATAACACTCATGTTGCTAGGCCAATCCCTCAGGTCCCTAGTTCTAGATTCTGAGAGATTGACGTGCTTCTAACGTTGGATTTGGTGGTTGTTTGGCACCAGTAGTGCCTTGAACCGTGATGGGAACTTCAACGTTGAAAGGGGCTTCCACGTTGAAGGCATTGGCAGTGGTAGTTGAAAAAGCCATTGTTAAGCAGGTAGTTATGCAAAAGGAAAGTGAAAAAGCTGTGCCAAAGAGTGCGATCGAACAAGAAAGTTGGAAGAAGTAGTAAAAAGAAGATTTACGTCTTGCCAGATTCCAGAGGAATCGTCAGGGCGACCGACTTGCCCCACACAAGGCACAAACAACCACAATAAGGTATCACATTTATGTCTGTGCAAGCTAAGGTGCAGAGCATGTGCAAGACTACTATAAAAAGGGAAGGTGAGTTAACTGTCCATCAGAGGCTTTATGTCTCGTAGGGCTCCGGAGGAACCGTCGAGGCGACCGATCTACATCGCACGACCCGTAAACAACTATAGATGGGTGTTGAGTCTACGCTAATGCGTATCGGGGTGTAGAAGGCTTATGAGACTACCGTGAGACAAGAAAGCTAACAAGAAGGCTTTGTGTCTTACAGGATCCTCGAAGGACCGTCAAAGTGACTGGTCTGCACCACACAAGATGGGCTATAGAATGCTTGCAAGACAACTGTAAGAAAGGCAAGCTAACTAGTGATCAAAAGGACTTTGCATCTCGCAGGATCCATGAGGGACCGTCAAAGCGATCGGTCTGTACCACATGAGATGAGGTACAGAATGCATGCGAGACAACTGTAAAAGAGCTAGTTAGCCGATGATCAGAGGCCTTGTGTTTTGCAGGGCTCCCGTGGAACCGTTGAGGTGACTGATCTGCACCGCACAAAGCACAAACAACCACAGGATGGTGTCGCATTTATGCTTATGTGTATCAGGGTATAGAAGGCTCACAGAACTATTGTGACACACGGAAAAGACACCAAAAGGCCCTCCTTCTAGCCCTAGAAAACTGTGGTGATCAAAAATGTCGGTGGCTGGAGAAAACACCGAGGGGTCGGCAGGAGTGACAGTTTCGACCCCGTACCCACGGGAGGGCTTTGCTAGGTGTGTGCGGATACGGGGTGCCCTGAATGGTTTGGTTGATCAGACAGGGACTTACATCGGCGTCAATATAGCCTTTTGCAACATGTACCTTTGAGACGGAATGGAAATGCAAAATAATTATTGAAAGTAAATAAAGCAGGAAATGCGACAACAATGCGAAGTAATGCTTGAAGTGAATAAAATAGAAAAAATAATGCAAACGAGACAACAAGAAAGAAATAAAGTAAAGTGTAGTTAGAAACATGCATTGCTCCGAAGCTACAGACTTGTTCTGTTGATATGGATACAGTCGGTTGCACAGCTTGATGAATTGCAGAGATCCCGAGAGTAACCAGGACGTGTAGAGCAAAACAGACTGTACGCTTGGGCGTGGACTTAGGTGTTGATAATGCGTGAATTCTACCAAGGTGGTAGAAGAAGGGTGGAATAGAGTGTTAGCTGAAAATGCTAATTGTTTGCAGTGTCAAACAGAGAGCTTACAATGCTTGATGTTACAATGTTAGAGAGGAGAGAAGTTTTCAGAATTGAAAAAGTTCTCACCCCTTGAATGCTATTTTTTCAAATAAAAAATGCGAACTCCTTTGCATGCTATTTGTCGGGGTATTTATAGGACTAAAGGGCACGTGTTGACTTGCTAGTGCCACTTGCGCCATGTACGACCGTTGGACCTACAAGACCATTGTAATGTGAACCTGTCATGCAATAATTGCGAGCCTGCCACGCCGTAATTGCACTGTCAACGTCTGGAGACATGTGCCAACAATCCAATTAGGTGAAGTGCATTGATGTCGCACAACCACCCGCATGCCTTGCTGTGCTTTGTAGCATATCATGCTTGGCGTAGCGTAGCGGCTTGTCGCGTGTTTTGCTACATGCATGTTGCTTGCTACTCTATGCTACACTACGTAGTGTAGCGTAGCGTAGCAACTGGCCTTAGTTGCGAAAGTCTTGCCGATTTGCAAGTCTTGCAAACTTCGTTGATTCTGCCCTTCGAGCTGCCTTCTGTCCCTTCTGCAGGATTGCTATGCCTTGCTACGCCATGTAACTCAGCTTAGCGTAGCAGCAGACATGGTCCACTGCTTCCTGACGGAAAGGGACATCGTTGCAGAACTTGAAATTGGGTGAGGGGAATGGTAGTGAAGCTGTTGCGATGCTACGCTATGTGGCGTAGCGTAGCATGGCACTTCGTTTTGCCATTGTCTTCTGAAGTTTGCTACACTACGAAGCGTAGCGTAGCGGACTTCATGACTTAGGAAACTTGTCGAACTATTTTTTGCGCATCCAGAATGCTGCTGCCAATTCTACACATCGTTTCTGAGTAGGCTATCAGATGGGTAGGCTACTTTGGTGGACAGGCAGGATGACGCATAACCTGTCCATGCTCAAAGTAGAAAATTTGCCGAACTAGCCGACCAGAACTTAGAACGTTCTCCTCCTGATGAACTGTCGTAGTGCTGCGTGGACTGCAAGAGCTTGGTGAAGCAAGGATGACCCCACATTTTTTAGGGTGTTTCACCTATCATGTAGTTTATTCATTTTAAAATAAAAAGTTTGGCTTGCTTCCACTTTAATGAGGCTATCTATTAGAAAATAAATAGGCAACAACATAATAAATATGTAATTAGTGATCAGATTATTTTGGATTATAACAATTAATATTGGATCCGTGGATTAAATTGTAGGTGTTGAAAATTGATCGTGATGCAGTTGGGTATGTGGAATCTCTTATAGAATCCATTATGAGTGGATTGGAAGGACTAGTAAATATCCTAGACCCTAAAATTGGTTTTGAATCATTTGAAAACAAGATTTTTTGTAGCATATACAAATAGTTTGAGGCATAGTCCTTTTAAAGTTCATCATTTTTGGGAAAATGATAGCCATTTTTTGCATGATCTTATAGCTTTTGCCAAAACAAGTTGCTATTTGTATAAATAATGTAAATTAGGTTGTGACACTATCTAGTAAAGTAATAAAGAATATGAGAGATTCCACTTTCCCAAGACATGAGAATGAACCTAGCAATCGAGATGTAAGATGTAGCAACAAACGGTTTTATGTGAATGGCTATTTACAATTTTTTTGATTTGATATAATTGTTCTTGTCACAACAGGTTGGAAGCTACTATGCAGAGGCTTACAAGTCTTTGCTTAGTAATAATGGGAAAAAAACTAATGGGTATTTTAACTAAAACTTGATCTATGTGTGTATTTTACCCATGCACTTAAAGATAGATTTGATTTCTTTTATAATGTACTTTTACTAAATAAATTAGGATTTTCTTTCTATACATGTGACATTCAAGGAATTGAAATCCATGCCTAAATAAATATCATCTTAAGGAAATAATTGAAATTTGATTAGTAACAATCCATTCCAAAAGATATAGAAGAAAAAAAAATAAGAGAAAGCAGCAAAATAAAGATTAGACGATAAACTCAAGAATCAAAAGTTTTACAAATTAAAGACAAAGAACAAGAATTAGAAAGATTGGAAGATGAATATGAAAATAATCTGTGAAAAAATAGAAATTTGAACATTTAGTACAAGAAAAATAGAAAATCTAGAGAGCCAAGATTCTAAGCACTCACTATGTTATACTTTTGCAAGTTGATTGATTTGCTGTGAGGTTAACTTCCTTCCCTATGATTATGCAAAATTATTCTTATAGTTTAGGGAGAAGGATTAGCTCCAAAAATCATTGGCTATGATGAATGAGGAGTTCCCATCGAAATATGGAACACAAGATAACAACATTTCTTATATGGATTTGGAAGATTTAACCAACAATAGATGCCAAGATACAAATCATTATTGATTTATGACTTATGTGCCATCATTGATTTTCAATCCACTTGCAAATCGGATAGAAATTTTCAACCGAACATGTCTATTTCTTTGAATAAATGATACCATTTACATAAATGAAAAGTAGTGTTTGTGGGGCCCATCCATATGTAGAATAAAACTTAGTTGTCTACTTGCAAATTGGATAGTTGTTTTCAACCAAACATGTCTATTTCTTTGAATAAATAATACCATTTACATCAATGAAAAGCCATGGTTGTGGAGCCTTTCCATGAACATGTCTATATCTTTAAATAAATAGTGTCATTTACATCAACAAAAAACCATAGTTGTGGGGTCTATCCATATATACAATTAAACTTGGTTGCTTTTGTGCGCCTATGTAGATGTACAAACAAACTTACTACATTGAAACTTTGTACATTTACCTGGCTCTCTCCATTTCTACTTGACTAGCCCGCGTACCCTGGAACACTCATTGGAGACGTGCTGGATAAGCAAACTAGAGGATCCATGCCTGCACTTGTAGTCACGAGCAGGGTTAGAAGCTGGAATTCTGCAAAGACCAAATGTAGGGTGCCATTGTAATCGCCTGCCACATCGGTGGACATAATATCTGCGCTGAATGGTTGAGATAAGATGTCTGGGAGTGTTACCAACCACTAATTCACGTCCATGGCTGGGCTCCACTATGTTGACGGTGGAGGTCTTTGGAGAAGAGTTTGACGTGGGGGAGATCCATCCAGCAACCTTCGGCTTGACAAAATGGCACTTGCGGACCTCCAGCGTTTAAAATTGAAACTGCTAATCGCTCTTGATTATGGCACCCAGATGGTCCTCAGTCTTTTGATTCGACTCGCTCCATTGACGATGCAACAAAAATGACAAAATTGGTCCTCCACCACTGGCGCGTCCAAGGCGGGCAAGTGAGGCCTGTGGCCAAGTGTGCACGCTGCCAGCGGGGATAGCGACCTGAAAGGTGAAACTCTGAACATTTTGACTGCAAGAGGATAACAGGAAAAACTTGCAGGACGTTTACACCGTCATTTTAGCTACTGCTGTTTGAAATGATAACATGCAGGGTAACAGCAACAAGAATCACCGTCTGGAAAAAAGGACAGGATGATAATTCTTAGTCAGTTTCCTGTTACTAGGACATAGCGCGAGGCAAGTTTCCACGGCAATAGCTGATGATTTTGCCATTTCGAACGTTACTTCCATTGTTTATAGGGCTATTAATAGGAAGCGAACAGCAAGTGTCAGAAGAAAGACCGTCATGGATTGGAAGTTACTATTGTACTTTGGGAAAATTTTTAGTTTATACGCTCATTGATCAGCAGTTTAAAGGCCGGTGGGAAGACGTTGACAATAGCTGGTATCTGGGAGCACTGGTATCTTAAGGATTTGAGATTTGGGTAGAGAAGGTACAATTCACGTGGAATTCTCCAGTTTTGAATGTATTCAGTAACATTCAGTAAGTCAGCTTGAAAATGCATTAGTCTGTTAAACTCTTCTTATTCTTTTCTTTCCTTTTGAATTTTGATGTTAAGACATGTTAAACAACTAGCTTCAGGAGCTGGCTCAGAGGAGCTGCCTCAATTTATCATTGTATTTCTGCATGCAGGAAGGTCTGGACCACGTCCCACATTTCAAGTTGGCGGTGAGTTTTAATGGTGAAGGATTTGAAAATCCTCTGTTTTTCAGCACATTGCAGTAGGCCAAGGAGGCTTTATATGAGCTTACCCCAAGAGGATCCTTGGAGACGGTCATGGATAAAAGAGGTATATGCTATGCATCAAAAGAATCCGATTCGTGGGAGCAAGGAATTGAGGATTCGTGATTCTAAACATGTTTGGATACATGTGCCTCAAGAAAAAGTTGGGATAGGTTAGTACCTTGGGACATGATAGATAAAATTTAAATATATTAGTTTTATTTAAAAATTAAATATCATATATCATAAAAAAACATTCTAAAATATAGAACAAGTACAATGTAAATCCAAAATATTGTTAATGCTTAAAAATTGCACACAAGATTGCAATATCACCATTAAATTGAAGCAAGAAAATTTGCAAGGTATGGAGGGCATTGAATCCATTTCCTTACTCAGGAGCTATAATTTGGCCAAACATAAAATGAAACCTTTTTGTTACTCAATCCAATATTTCCAAAAATGAAATCAAACCTACAATGATTGAAAACCTTTCAGAGGCTGGAAAATCTGCACTAATCATGATGAAGGAGAAAGTAAAAACAGAGCACCATGAGCTTGAATATGGGCATTGGCCATGTGCTGGTGGGATTTGTTGCTTGATAAGCAAACAGATTTTTAAAAAAGTTCATCCGGAAAAGTAATCCAGCTACAGTTAGAACAAGCATCCATCCATCCGTCATCATGTTCATGTTCATGACTCATGACCCGTGACGATGACCCTGTTTTGTTTTTTCTTTTTTCAGCAAAGATATGAGAAAAAGACCAAAAACCAGCAATGAACAATAAACACGCGTGAATGTCAGTCATGGCGGAACCTTTGACGATCCCAAAGGCAGGCCAATCCATGCAAACGCAATGTTTTCCTCGCACGCCCCGTCCCAAACTTGATTTCCGTATGACCCATACTTGCTCCTTCGGCCTTAGGTTACCAAAGTAGCCCTTTCGTGATCTCCGTGTGTTTGTTTATTCATTCGTACTTCCTTGTTTTCTGTGGTCGGTCTCATGCCGATGCCATGAATCTTGATTGCTTGCTTAATGAAATGAAGTTTCTGGTAGGATTCAGAACAGGAGAATATACAATGCAGACATGACAAGAATAATACGAGCATTTCAATGTATATGTACAAATCTAGACAAAATTTCATTGGAAATTATTAAATATGTACCGATGCGAACAGTTTGTCAAAATTTATCCGGAATCGCAAATCTCGGGAACATAGAGTATATGTAACAATTTGTTACCAGAGATGGTAAACAAGGGAGGAATACCCTTAGCAATCTGCACCAAAACAATGTAGGAATCTACACCACAACAATGTCCGGACCACATTGCTGGCAGGACGTTTACGTGAAGACAGCAAAAATAAAGAAACAAGCTGGAAAAAATACAGCCTTCCTAGTATGGACGTCACTCAGGAAGCATTGGTGCCAAGCTGCCTGCACATCTCAGAGTCTCGCAACCTTATGATTTCCAACTACACACCTTGTGGAAGAGAGTGAGAGTGACGACGAATGAAAGATTAGAGACATTATTTTCTCTTCCTTTTTTATGTGCTGGCAACTAAGCACGATTGGTAGTTCGCTCACGAATCAAGTTGCTCTCAGCACCTTTACCCTTACCAAGAGTGTTCATTTTATTTTACCAGAACCCATTCATAGACACTATTAGTCGTTGAATATTGGCAAGCTGCATTTTGCAGGTTTTGCGTGCGAATTTCTATTTCGATGTTGCCGCTTCATTCATGTGTGAGAATTACGTGCATCAAAAACCGGATTGCACAAGCGGAAGCATGTAAAAACAGATCTCTTAATCTACAAATGTGCATGAAACAAAAATGCACAAATCAATTTTGAAAAACAGATCGAATTGACCTCCAGCCATTGATGCCTGAATGTTCCGGATCTTCTTTCACACGAGCGCTCTGCGGTGATGGTGTATGCAGACTATAAGCGACTGTGAAAGGGACCTGAACTGCTACACTGCAATTGATTCCCCGTGCCTTGTTCTCCCATCAAGAACCCAAAAGACCTCGGAACCAGTTACCATTTATTAGAAAAATATGAGACCATTACAAGATAACAATGAATAGATTTCAACGGATGGATTGCAACGAGTTGTCACCATATGTTGCAATCGATGACATTCGTTTCCACACGTTGCTTGCCAAGGATAGCAACGTAAGCTGTCAATGGATAGCAACGAAAACTGTCATGTTGCTGTCCAAAGCTATCACATTGTTACAATCTCCCACTTGGTCTCCATATTTATTCTAATATCCAACTTTCAAGAAACAAATACATGAATCATGGCGATAGTTCCTCTTAATGCGAGTAGTATCTTCCATGTATTACAATGTATTATTTCTCAAAGTTAATTCCTTTATATGGTAACTTTAACTGTATGAATAAACCCAATGTTTATTCGCGGTCCGACCTTATGTGTGTGTTCTCTAATGACTTTATGCGCAACTGTATGAGAAAACGCACAACTGAATAGAGTTTCATTAACACTGTAATGTTGTACAACATATTACATCATGGAACCAAGTCCCATCCGAGTGACATGATCCTTGAATGACCGTGGTGGCATTCCTTTGGTCAAAGGATCAGCTAGCATTAATTCAGTGCTGATATGATCTATGACCACTTTATTTTCTTTAATGCGATCCCTTATGGCTAAGTACTTTATGTCGACGTGTTTATTTCGACTGCCACTCTTATTATTCTTAGCCATAAAGACAGCAGCTGAATTGTCACAAAATATCTGTAATGGCCTAGATATTGAATCCAGAATTCTAAGCCCTGATATGAAACTCTTTAACCATACACCATGTGAAGTAGCCTCAAAACAAGAAACGAACTCTGCCTCCATTGTGGAAGTAGCAACCAAGGTTTGCTTTCCACTCCTCCAGGAGATGGCTCCTCCAGCTAGCATAAAAACATAACCTGATGTTGATTTCCTGGAATCAACGCAGCCAGCAAAGTCTGAATCGGAGTAGCCAATCACCTCCAAATGGTCAGTTCGTCGATACATAAGCATGTAATCCTTTGTACCTTGAAGGTACCTCATGACTTTCTTTGCAGCCTTCCAGTGGTCGATACCTGGATTACTCTGATATCGGCCCAACATCCCCACAGCAAATGCAATGTCAGGTCGTGTGCAGACCTGAGCATACATAAGGCTTCCAACAGCTGAAGCATATGGAATGTTGCTCATGTGACTTTTCTCTAAATCATTCATAGGGCACTGGTTCAAATTGAACCTGTCACCCTTTACAATGGGTGCAATACTTGGTGAACAATCTTTCATCCGAAACCTCTCTAGAACTTTATTAATATAGGTTTCCTGCGATAGACCCAGAATATATCTAGATCTATCCCTATGGATCTTAATGCCAAGGACATAAGATGCCTCACCCATATCCTTCATGTCAAAATTCTTAGAGAGAAATTGTTTCACCGCATATAAAAATCCATGATCATTGGTTGCAAGAAGGATATCATCCACATAGAGGACAAGAAAACAGATTTTACTCCCACTGACCTTCTGGTATATGCATTGATCCATGATGTTTTCTTCAAAGCCAAATGAAGTGATGACATCATGGAATTTCAAATACCACTGACGGGAGGCCTGTTTCAAGCCATATATAGACTTCTTAAGCTTGCATACCAATTGCTCACCATCATTAGAGGAGAATCCTTCAGGTTGTTTCATATAAACCTCTTCCTCTAGATCACCATTAAGGAATGTTGTTTTCACATCCATTTGATGTAGTTCAAAATCAAAGTGAGCTACCAATGCCATGATCACACGAAGGGAGTCCTTCTTAGATACAGGAGAAAAGGTCTCCATGTAATCTATTCACTCCTGCTGAGTGAACCCTTTGGCAACAAGTCTAGCCTTATATCTTTCAATGTTGCCCAAGGAGTCTCTTTTAGTCTTGAAGACCCATTTGGATCCTATGGCTTTAACACCATTGGGCAACTTGACATGATCCCAGACTCCATTAGTGGACATAGAGTTCATCTCATCTTTCATGGCATCATACCATAAGTCGGATTCCTTACAACTCATGGCTTGTGAAAACGTGTCAGGATCATTTTCGGCTCCTATGTTGTAGTCAGATTCCTGTAGATACACTATATAGTCACTAGGAATCACTGATCGCTTTATTTTAGTAGATCGTCTTAATGTTGGTTCATCAAGCTCCTGAGGGGCAAGATGATCAATGAGCTGTTCAACAGGAACTGGTCTCTGTTGTTCAGCTGGATCTACTATGTCTTGACCAGCAGTTTGTGGAACTTCAATGACTGGTGGATGTACATCACGTATTTGTACTGTAGGCGTGTTGTGTACAACAATCAATCGAGTACTTGAAGTAGAAGGTTGAGCATCCGCATGATCAGTCACTGGAATTTCGTTCCAGGAATGATGACTCCCACTAATCAAGTCATTCTCAAGAAATTTAGCATTCCTTGATTCCACAAACCTAGTAGTATGTGATGGACAATAAAATCTGTATCCCTTAAACTGTTTGGCATATCCAATGAAATACCCATTTATGGTCCTAGGGTCTAGCTTCTTCTCTTGTGGATTATAGACTCTTACCTCAGACGGGCATCCCCAAATGCGTATATGTCGCAAACTCTGTTTCCAACCTTTCCACAATTCAAATGGTGTCTTAGAGACAGCCTTGGTTGGAACTCGGTTTAATATATACACTGCCGTCTTAAGGGCTTCATTCCACAAAGACTTAGAAAGCTTGGAGCTGCTAAGCATACTCCGCACCATGTCCAATAATGTTCGGTTTCTTCTTTCTACCACATCATTTTGGTTCGGAGAACCAGGCATAGTGTATTGGGCAACAATCCCATGCTCTTGAAGAAACTTAGCAAAGGGACCAGGTGCTTGTCCATCATCAGTGTATCTACCATAGTATTCACCACCTCTATCAGACCTCAATATCTTTATTTGCTTACCGCATTGTTTCTCTACTTCAGTCTTAAATACCTTAAAGGCATCTAAAGCTTCATTTTTGTGATGAAGCAAGTAGAGATACATGTATCGTGAGTAGTCATCAATAAAGGTAATGAAATACCGTTGATCATATGCATCCATATCTGGACTACAAATATCCGTATGTATGATTTCTAATATGGCAGAACTCCTCTTGGCACCTTTCTTTGACACATTGTCTGCTTTCCCTTTATGCAATTTACACAAGTGTCAAAGTCAGTAAAATCAAGAACACTAAGTACTCCATTAGTTATCAAGCGCTTGATTCTCTCAATGGAGATATGGCCTAATCTACGATGCCATAACATAGAGGATTCCTCATTCATAACACATCGCTTAATGCCAGCATGAACATGCATAGAAGTGTAATAAGTGTCGTTTTGTAAATTAAGTTGAAAAAGACCATCTGTTAATGTACCATTTCCAACTATTTCAGATCTATAAGATAAACTGAACATAGTATCTGAAAAGTTAAAGGAAAATCCCAATGATACAAGCCTTGATACAGAAATTAAATTCCTTGAAAAACAAGGAATGTAAAATGTCCTTTCCAAATCCAAAACAAAACCACTACTTAAAACTAATTTGCATGTGCCAATCGCTTTCACATGTGAGCGCATCTTGTTGCCCGAATAGATGCATGACTCACTTCCTACTGGCTTCCTTAGGTTTGCTAATCCCTGCAAGGAATTAGTAACATGGATTGTAGAACCGGAGTCAATCCACCATGTGTTATGACTAACATCAACCATATTAGATTCAAAACAAACAAATGAGGATTGAGTACCTTTCTTTTCAAGCCATCTCTGATGTTTAAGGCAATCTTTCTTTATGTGCCCTTTCTTTTTACAGAAAAAGCATCTAGATTCCTTCTTGATATCAGCTTGTGGAGGGATTTTTCCCTTCCCTTTAGTGTTGACTTGTTTTGTATTCTTTCCTTGCATGGCCAGATGCACACTTTCCTTCGCTTCCATGGCAAGTCTACCCTCTTCTTGCACACACATGGTCATCAATTCATTAATTGACCATTTGTCCTTATGTGTGTTGTAAGAAATCTTAAAGGGTCCATACTGCGGTGGGAGCGTGTTTAGGATGTAGTGCACAAGGAAAGATTCAGACATCTCAACCTCAAGTGTTTTTAGTTGAGCCGCTATGTCCCTCATGTGCATGATGTGCTCACGCACACCACCAATTCTAGTGAGCTTCATGGATGAGAACTTCATTATCAAGGTGCTGGCCAACGCTTTGTCTGATGTTTCAAATTGTTCATCAATAGCTTTTAACAAAGCGCGCACATTGTTATACTGTTCCAATGATCCACGTATACCAGCCGAGATCTTGGTTTTTATGAACATTACGCAGAGACGATTAGATCGCTCCCATTTATCATAAAGACCAATATCATCTGGATGGCTGGTTGCATTAACCGCAGGTGGTTCATCCTTACGGATAGCATAATCAATGTCCATCCATCCTAAATGAAGGAGAATTCTCTCCTTCCACACCTTGTAATTATCACCCATCAATTCAGGAATGTCACATTTAAAGTCAGAGTAATTTACAGGTTGCATAGCTGCAAAATAAACATGCTTATGTCACTAAATTTTAGGCTATAAACTGTAGGACATGTGTACCAATGTAAACATGCAAAAATATGAATCACATGACATAAAATTGCCTGTGGGCTAAATTTTAATTCAAACAGACTCATATATCCTTATGATGAAGCTATTAAACTATATTCCTTTTCTTAATCCCTGTGGGCAAATTAAGAAAAATAATTCAATACTTCACCCTGATTAATCACTGTAAATATAATGGAAATTCATGTGGGACAAAATCTATCATATGACAGATGATTAATCACAATACTATATATGTGATGAAATACCTTAGGGCACATTTACCAATGTAAAACATGCAAGATATGAATCAAATGACATAAAATTGCCTGTGGGCTAAATTTTAATTCAAATAGATCCATATATCCTTATGAGGAAACTATTGAATTATATGCCTTTTCTTAATCCCTGTGGGCAAATTAAGAAAAATAATTCAACATTTCATCCTGATTGACCGCATTAAATATAATAAAAATTCGTGTGGGATAAAGTCATTCATATGTAAATTAAGTTGAAACAATTACTTATGTGATCCAAAACTCTTAATTTATAATTTTGTATAATCAAAGATGCTGTGGCCACTCTATGACTATACAAATTATAAGGATCACTAGTAAATGATGCAAAAATTTTCTTTCTTGTTATACATACGATTACATTATGCATCAAAATCAATATTGACAAAATGCAATTTGATTCTAAGCAAGCATGAAAAAACCTACAATCATTTCTTACTTGAAAAACACCAAAACATGAGTCCATAATTGCCATTTTTCAAAATAACAATGAAATATATATCTATATATATATATTTTCTTCCACATGAATCATTTAAATCAATGTATTCTTATTTCGAAAAATGGTAGTATTAAAAAATGCCATTCCAAATGTCAAAATTACTCACCCATGTGAGCAAATTAAATATTTCAAAGGCCATCAGTTTAAATTCAAATGTCCAAAATTGCAGTAAAATTCCTTTTTCATGTCAAAGGATATTTCAAAATACCAAGGCATCACTTATTGGTATGTTCAAAATTATGGCAAGCAAAATCGCAGCAGAAATACAAAGGTTCTGTTAAATTTTGACAGTCGCTTATAGAAATAGCAATAACAATATTCAATCCTTTACTCTTCCTACAGCACCCATTGTCTCAATCGGATAGACTGCCCGAGATAGCACCATTTTCTCAGGATAGCAGATCCATGGCCAAAAGAAAACATAAGGCCAGCATGAAAAATCAAGGATCCAATCGCTGAAGCACTCATTTTAATTGAGCTAAAGGGGCACCATAAATCGAGGTTCCAGATCTCACTAGATCTACTAACATCATAAAAATATGTAGACAAAAATTGTAGAAACCCCGAAATGCATAGACAAAATCACAGAAATTTGCCGACAGAAACAATGCAGCAAAACCCAGAAAAACAAAACTAAGCATCAAGGTAGAGATCCAACTTTGTTCTGATACCAAATGTGAGAAATTTTACGTGCATCAAAAATCGGATTGCACAAGCGGAAGCATGTCAAAACAGATCTCTTAATCTACAAATGTGCATGAAACAAAAATGCACAAATCAATTTTGAAAAACAGATCGAATTGACCTCCAGCCATTGATGCCTGAATGTTCCGGATCTTCTTTCACACAGGCGCTCTGCGGTGATGGTGTATGCAGACTGTAAGCGACTGTGAAAGGGACCTGAACTGCTACACCGCAATTGATTCCCCGTGCCTTGTTCTCCCATCAAGAACCCAAAAGGCCTCGGAATTAGTTACCATTTATTAGAAAAATATGAGACCATTACAAGATAGTAATGAATAGATTTCAACGGATGGATTGCAATGAGTTGTCACCATATGTTGCAATCGATGACAATTGTTTCCACACGTTTCTTGCAAAGGATAGCAACGAAAGCTGTCAATGGATAGCAACGAAAACTGTCATGTTGCTGTCCAAAGCTATCACATTGTTACATCATGTATAATAATCTTTTATTTGTGAAGATTCTTCACTGGTTTTTCCTGTGTTAGCATATTTCTTCAATAATTAAAGCAATGCTTCTTGTTGCATTCCAAACCATTGTTTATATTTAATGAAGATGCTTTTAATTTAACTGTATCTGACATAATAATTTTGGTATCTAAATAATGCAAATTCTTGAGCTACCGTTAGTACGTGTATGTTTGCAGCGTTATCGTGGATTGGTTTTGTACCTTGATTTCCTGTTTTATGGTAGCCGAATTAATGGCAATGCCTCAAGCAAAATGCTGGGTTTTGTTTAAGTTTTAACGCATAATTTCTTTGTCTCAACATCAGATCTTTTAATAGCTGATACAAATGTCAGCGATGGAAGCGTTATTATCCATTCATGACTACGACGATAAAACTGTAGCAAAGAGTTTTAGCTATGTAAGCAATGAAACATGTGAAGCACAGAATCTCCAAAGGGAGGGTAAAAATTGGAAATTCAGTTATTCCAGAAGCAGGTTGATCTGGATTATACTAGGGAAGTTTCGAAGATTCAAAACCTTTGAAATGTATATATGTCATCAGTTATGAAGTCTATGCTTCATCAGGATTTAAGAGACAAAACAATGTTTCTTTAAAAGGTTAGAGTCATCCATAATCGTTTCTGTTGCCGATGAATTTTGGCATTACCACAGCATGATGAACCAGATCCAGAGCAAACCTGTTGCATGCCCAAACCTGTCATAGCAGCCGCTCACGGACGTGAGGTTCTCACTAGGGTAGCCTAGCTGAATCGTCTGGCAATATCTGACGCCACGGCCACCATGCACGATGCCACTATGAATGCCGTCACCCCAAGGGTTTCCATCATGGCCTTCCTATTTCAATGATGGGGTTGGCATTGACTACTTTGAATCACCTTCAACATTTTAAGAGGATTCACATTTTGGTTTACTTTTCTAATATTTGTTTTGCTCGGTTGGATTTTCAATCATCTATTGAGAATACCATATTTACATGAGGTTTTACCCTATAGGATTTTTTTTAAATTTCAATGGGATTAAAACTTATTAATCATGGCCCTGTGCTAGCATGGATGAGTTAACATCAATAGTATCATCCATGCTTGTTGAGCAATGTTGGATGGAGTAGGTACATCCCATGGGCATGGAAGTTGCAGAAACATTTTGTTGGCCTTCATACACCAAGTTGCAAATTACCTCCTTTCCTCTTCAAAAGCCCTAGCCATCTTCCTTAATTCTTTGTAATTTATCATTCGATATGCCAAGTTCCTTACTACATCTTTCTATCCTTGCAAGATAGCCTTGACAATTTTGAGCTTAGAGTTTTCCACATATAACTTCTGTAATGCATCTTTTTTGTCAGCAAACTCCTTCTTGTACATGGTGTATACAATTGTTACTTGCTACTTGAGTTCATTTTGAGGCTACCCTTCTATTAACATGGCCATGTTAGCGCATCAAAGGTTCACTAACCTCATGTATTCTATCAAGTTTTCTATTTACAAGTCTTTATTTTTCACTTTGGCCTAGTGGACATGGGCAAGTCTCTAAGCATAGAGGGAACTAATTTTGGCTTTCGCCACTTGAATTTCTTTTTTATTTATTTGCTTATACATGTCCACTTGATCTCCAAAATGCTCCTTCAGTCATTCATGTCTCTTGGCCTCATTTTGTCATGTGCTTATTTTGATTGTAGACTTTTGACAGATGGCACAGACTTCTTCCATTGATGGGTTCTTGTTTCTCTTGGCAAAGCAACTGATATCTTGGTTGACTCTCATAAGTTATTTTCTTAACTGATGAATGCTTTTTTCAAGAACATTTTTTTACTTTTCTATATCTATCAACTTAGTATTATCAATAGCGAGCTTTTTGTTTTCCTCTTGTAAGGTTGTGAGAGCTTTAACATGTGCATATGTTTGTACTTCAGCAACAAATGCATCCCACATTGCCTTCTCCTTCTCCTTTTCCATATGCATGTTGTGGATGATACGAGTTATGCAAGATCTCACTTTTTACCTCTTCCTATAGCCTATGCAATTCATTTTCTGCATGTTTAGCTTTGGTTTCTACCATGACCAATTTCACTTTCATGGCAATTAGATCAAACTGTATTGCAGTGATATCACTTAAGATATCAAAAAGGTTTTACATAACCTAACCCATCTACAGTAGTCTATCCAAAACATCCTTGTGTTTTGTACAAGTCATTGAGGTACTAGTGAGCATTTGAACATCTCTCGCTCTAGAAATATCAATTGGTGGCATAACTGAAACATTGAATAATGCTTTAATGTGGTTAATGATTACCTCTATAGCTCCTACATCTTGGTGCTGCATAACCACTATTGTGGCACCTTCACCAATTTTTATCTTGACTTGGAATGATGCAACATTTCCAAAACTTTTTTGTGCCTAGTCATCCTCTTCTCTTGTTTGTAGTGACACCTACCCACTTACTGGATCTATGGAAATGGTGGGCTTGACAAAGCTCTCTCTTACTTTATAAAGGTTAGTCCCTTCCCTGATTCCCTAGCTTATTGTATCTGTAATTTGTTACAGATGGCTCATTGACAGCTTGTAGTCTTGTGGCGGTGATAGTGAAACTTGTTGTTATTGCTGTTCAGTTTGTGGCTAGCTACTAGGTCCTGCTTATTATTGTTGATCGTTTGATGGAATGTTATCGACAAGGGTGGAACTTATAGCTACCTCGGTGCCTGCTAGCTTCTCCACCTGATATTTATTGGATGGCACCAACTTGAACATTTCTTCATAAGAGGCATTTTGGACCTTCCTTGGAACATCATTGGTGTGTCCTAGGATTCCAACTTGCTTGCATGGATTCCTAATAAGGCAAGGGAATGGTAGCATCAACTTCCCTACCTTCTTCTCCTTAGACGACCTCTGAATTTCTAGAAAAAATAAATGGATGATGTTAGCATTGAATTTCCCCATTAGGATTGCTCTTCCTTTGGTCAAATACATTGATATTCTATTGAGCCTTTTAGTTAGAAACAAGTGATAGATCCCAATCTTGAAGTAAATATTTTCCTTCGTTGAGAGCTCACTGTAGTCCTTGTCTTCTTTTCCATATGCCCTATGCAACCATAATTTCTTAACATCAGTGCTTGACGTAGTTGAAATTTGTGCCACATTGGCTCCTTCATTTGGAATTTGAGGACCTTAGCAATTGCTTCTACTAAGTATGGCACAGAGACTCCTTCAATTTTCACTATAGCATTTGCTTGCTTATTTTGCCAAAATTGGTAGATTTTTCCTAATTACCATTTACCATTGTTGGACAATGTGGGCTATAAGGGAGATGCTTGAAGTTGCATCTTCGTAGCCTCTGGAGCAAACTCCATAAATGAACCAAAGTTTAATTCCAAGTGGTCATGGACATGATGAATTTTTCTTGGATCACTTGGAGCCATTCTGGAGACAACATGAGATGTTGCCCTTATTCAAGTGAAAGCGGAACTTTAGCCTCTCCTTGGGTTGAATGCTTGGTAGCAGGATTGTGTTGGTGAATGCTGAACGATTGGGCTTTCTACTTCACATGTTTGGCATGTGGAGTTTGTTATCCTGCTTAGCCTCTCCCATGGCCTCTTGGTCTTTTTCTTCCATGTTGAGTGGGTTCTTTGGCTATTGGTCTCTTTGGGGTCATTTGCAATCATTAAGATTTTGAATTATTAAAGTGTTTGAATCAGTTCTTAACAATTTCTTATCTTTCTTGTACTCTTGGTTCGATCAGGTTCTTATCTTATTATGATTGTAGAGGTAGAAAAATTTTTAAAATGAAATCCCTTAAGTGTTATATCCTTAATTACTAGGACCTTCCATAGTTACCATTTTCTTATTTATTATGCCCTTAAATGGTTGGTATAGTTGATAAGGAGAATTAACTAAGTCCTTTGGCTTAAGTTTGATTGATTAATGATGATCTTCTTATTATTTCTCATGCAATGTAAACCCTCCCACCCCTGGTGACTAAGTTGAGTGCTCTAAGATCAACAAGATTTGAGAATTTCACAAATCAGAGCTACAGTGAAGAAGTTATGGCTTTGAAAAGTTAGATTGCCAGAGCTCAAAGAAAGACTTCAAAAACTTCTCTTGTTGAAAAATGAAGGAATGAAATATTTTGCTAACTCCCACACATATATATACTATTTTTATGTGCACAACATCATAGGGGCTATGACATTATTATTGAAAAATTTCAAATTTCTATTTTTTGGGAAAAAATAAGTCAATGGGAATGTTTGAAAGATGTGAAGCTTGTTGAAAGTGTCTTGGATCATTGATGGTGCTCAAATTATGAAAATGTGGCGTTCAAAGTTCATAAAGAAAGAATCTTGGACAACGAAAGGTTGTTGAGTTGGTGTTAGATGGATTGAAGATTTTGAATTGTTTGACAAGTTCTAGGATAGTACGAGAAGTAGGTATTGAATCTGCATTATTCTAGAAGGTACCAAATGATGTGAAATTGCTTGTTAAGTATGAGATACAATAGTTATATAAGTGGGTCCTCCCTAAAGTAGACTTCAACCCATAGTGCCCTTGTATAACCATGGCTAAAAGTGTCCATAGGCACTCAAGGAGTTGAATGTAAGACATACTTGTCTAGCAAAACACACATGTTAGTATCACCAGATTGGGAAAATAACACTATTTTATATAAAAACATAAAGTTATGATTAAATATATAGTGAGTTGAGATGGACTATAGAACAAATTGACATGAGGTATCTTACCATAGGTATAATAAATTCTTGTGTGTACTCTATGGTTACAGTAATCATTAGTCTTTCTATCCAAGATTTAAACCAAGTCCAAACCACTTTCTAGTGACATCACATTATGTCATCCCTAGTGATGAGTGGCGAGGTACCCCTACACTCAACCATACGAATATGAGCATCTTACACACCATCCGTTCGAACTCCAAGGACTAAGTGCTTACGTGCCTTAATGGAATACTTAAGGTTGATCAATCGTTTTCCTCCCAAACTTGTATTACCATGGTTGTATGGTTAAGTTTGAGGTATGTGATTTTTATATCTTTTCTCTTTTTAATACCTACGCTAACAAGGAAGGATGAAGAGACTAAGTGACTAACCTATATTAACTATTCACTAACTAGGTTCTAATTGTCCTAGCACTAGTATCCATTCCCACTTTCTGCACACACCCTGAACTAGTGCAATGCTGCTAGGATTATCAAACACTACTCGTTACTGGGTTACCAAGCGTTGCACACGTGCTCGAAGTGGTTGTACTGAATGCACTTAACTAGGAGAGTTGAGGGTTGAGAGAGATTTAATTATCTAGGAAAGCATTTAAACATTTAACAATAATTGAATCCTATTTAGCTTAGTCTGTGTGCTGCAAGGTTTATCAGAAATTTTGTCTTTATTTCTGTACAAAAATGTGTGCTGAGGTACAATTTGCTCGAATAAAGATCCATTCACTTTGAGACTCCTACTGTGGGCACATGGAAATTATTCTAACTTTGGAATGATAAAACTGCTATAGTTTGGCTAAGGGTCTAGATCTAGATGTAGAAATAAGGGAAAACCACCTCTTATTTATAGAGCTGGCAACGGGTTGTGATATCGCATACACGATATCGCAGGGGCCGACATGATATCGCGGATGCGATATCGCAGTTGATGCGATATTGTGGCTCATCATACCCCCATGATTGAATGAAAACTCATCCTTGAGTTCCTTAAAAAATATTGGGAAGGTATGGGATTATTGACTTGAATGAAACTAATGGTAGATGGGGTAACATGTGAATGGATCATCATTACAATACATGACAAAATTTAGTGTTCATGACAACAAGAGTGAACACTATACACATTTGAAATCCAGCCTTATTTGGAAGCTAAGAGAGAAGAGAGAAGAGAGAGAGAAAAGAAGAAGTTTTTTGCTGCAGATGCCAAGATTGTGCTTTTCATTATCCATCCATAAGCACGTCATCAATCTTGTTCCTTGCATAACTACTTCAGCACCAGTCCATTCCAAGTGTTTCCTTCAGAACCAATCCATTATTGTATGATTGCCATCTGCACATACAACACAGTATGATATTAGCAAGGGTAAATGAATCACAATGTAGTTAATACCTTGCCTTAGAGTAAGGTCCATTGGCTGAGTTGTGATATGGCTAATGCAGATCTAGAGATATAATACTGGTGACTACTCGAGGTGTAGGGGTTAAGAGAAAATCAAAAAAATTGGACTAGGACCCCCATGACTGAGAGCGAACCTTTGGTAGCGATAGAATGGAAAAAGATAAGGAATAAGAAATACAGAGAAAAAGAAACAATGGCAACGTCGATAAAATGGATGTGAAAGATGGAAATGAAGAAAATAAAAGAATTAATTGCAGAAATGTTTAAAGGAAAGAAATTAATTGATGCACTAAATAGGAATGCTAGTGGGTCCTCCCCAAAGCAGGCTCATGCCCTTAATGCCCTGACAATCCCACATTCAAAGAGTCCATAGGCTCTAGAAATGTCATTTGGAAGCAAGAGTTAAATTATTAACCACAAGAGTTTACCAAAAAAAAAAAAACAATGCATCAACCAAAATATGAACTATTGATACAATCGGCAATGAGGTGAAAAGTGGAGGAAGAAGGATGGAGAGAAGAGAATGGAATGGAGTCTCAAGAACAAGGTGGTGTATAGCCCCTTGTGTATTAATGGTTAATGTGACTTAGTAGATCTCATTCCAAATCTGGCCTCAACACACCACATCTAGTGACTTTGCATTAATACATTCTGCCAATCCATCCACTTGAAGTAACAAGAATGCTTCCACCAAAGAGTCACCACCATTCCGACGAAACGAAAAAGGAGAAGATAGGAAGTGAGGAAGGGCCTTAGTTAGAGGGAACATTGTTATTTAGTTCTATAACCAGTGCTTATAGCACAGATGATTATTTTGTCTAAAGGGTGTGCTTTGAATTCTCACTATTTTTTGTTTTTTGCATGAGAACCACACCATGCAAAGACTTATTATTTTTATTAGCTCAGCTTCCAAATAATGGAGCAACATCAAAATGGTAAGGAAAACACAAGAAAAAAACATTCAAGCACTCAAGAGAATGGCCAACACAAGTGCATCAAATCCCCTTGAAGTCACACCCTTTTCAGTCCTTGAGTCCTTCCTTAGTTTGAGAAATGCCTAGTCACCGATTCGTTAATAGTTCTAATTTTTTAAGAAAAGGGACTATACAGTTCCAAGCCAAGAGAGACCATATAAATTTATGAATGCATGGATGATGTGGACTCATTGGCTATTATATCAAAAGAACCATATCTTAGTATTGACATCATAACTTAAAGGTAAAGAGCAAACATTAGCAATCAATGGAATACAGTTCATACCATCTTCAGAGCACTTATTAAGTGACAAACTTAACAAAAAAAATAAAAATAAATAAACACACAAATAAACGAAGGAGTATGAACGATGTTGCAAAAAAATAAATAAGAAAAGTCAAAGAAATTTGTAAAAAAAAGATGTGTAAAACAAAAACTTAAAAAGAACTGAGGACCTTGATTGATCAGCATAGGTGGCCATCTCCCCCATGAATGAATTGAAAGGGAGAGATCTGAAATAATGAGCACTTGTTTGAATTTCTTAGAAGTGTTCACCTTCTCCCAATTGATGTTTTTAGGTTAAGGGTTGGAAGTTGGCGATGCTCTTGCTCTAGTGTATCTATGTTTTCGACGTGAGCGTAAGTTATCCCCTCAGTTGCATGCTGGTGAGTTGCTCTTTGGATTAGCTATCAACCACTGGGTGTCTTCTTGTTGTGTGGTTGCTACATACATGCACTTTTGTATGTTGATTTCCTAGGCACACCAGTTGCATGCAGGCAATGTTGAACATTCCTGTACGCCATCACCCTCTGTATCACTGTATGTGATGCATGTAACTTTCTTCTTCTCGATCTTTCCAAAAGTGTTTTCCTTAAATATTTCCAGGGAAAGATCAAAAATTCCTAGGCATGCATTTATGGTGCTTAGCCATGCCCTTCCCATTATTATTGGGAAGTCCCCTTTATCATTGTTTACTTGTATCACTAGAAAATCAACTGGGTATGACCAACCACACATAGTAGTAACGATGTCCTCCACCAGTCCCAAGGGAACAGTGTTGGACTGGTCAGCCAACTCTAAGTGAATATTGCTCTTCTTTAGTGGAGGCATGTTCTAGGCTTTATACATTTCTTGTGATATTAAGTTGACTCCGGAACCTGAGTCAAGAAGAGCCTTACATGGTTCATTCCCAGTGACTTGAAGGTAGATTAAGGAACTTCCAGGATTAGAGAATTTCTTGGGAAGGTGGCCCTCCTTGATCCAGTCAGTGACGGTATGTGTTAACATAACCGTATATGTTGAGCTCTATTTTTGGTTTGAAGGGAGCTCTGAAGCCTTATTTGATGGAGGAACGTTCGGAGGCCCAACTACTTGTGGTTGTGAGAGCTTGTTTGGACTGTTGGTTCTAAAGAAAGGTATTCTCTTTGTGCAGTTGTCAGAACCAGCAGCGGGTTGAAGGTTTACAGCTCTCGTAGCATTATGTTGCTGCGGTTGAGTGGGGAGTTCCCCTTGCATTTCTAGAGTAGGTGGTAGTGGAGCTATCAGTGTGAGAGTTGCGGATGGGTTCAGAGGATGGTATAATTGTGGGTTTTCTCTTTTAGGAGAAGGAGTCCGATAATACTCTTGATCTTGGTAGTGATGTTGTGGGGTTACGTGACCTATAGTGATCTTGATAATACATTAAGGGTTGGTGGAACTACCTTGGGTTACCTTGGGGATAAGGTAACCGATAGGGTGCTTACCTTTTGTTAAGTCTTGTGTTGAGTGCATACACTCCAGACTCTTGTAGATGTGAGATTATTGGGCAACATCCCTTAGGATGGTCATATTAGCATATCTTACATCCACTATCATTGTTTGTATTCAAATCCACAACCTCTTTAGTGATAGCCATTTTACCCTTACCTTTGTTACGTGCATGGTCCAAATCCCTCTTCTTCTTTTTATCATAGTCACTACTTCACTCCTTAGACTCCTCTACAATTTTGAGAACGGTTTCAAATATACTATCTAAGGAGTTCCACATTTGGTCTACCTTAGCCGACAATTTTGTTGTTAATTTTTGCAGTGGCAAGGTTTTCCTATGCACCAACTCTTCGAGTGGTGACTCTTCCTCCTCCTCACAGAATCTCACTCCCCTTTTTTGGAGAGAAGGATCACGGTTGTACTCTTCTGCACTTTCTATCTTACGTAGCTCTCCTTCTTTCTTAGCTACTTGCTCCAGCAATCTATGGATCTAATGGGACCTAAGCTTTGATAATCTCCCTTGGGCATATGTTCTAAGGGTTCTCCTGGTTTCATGCCTAAGTCCATCTATGAGATGACGTAGCTGATCCTGTTGTGAATAACCATGGCCTGAGCAACGATGTAACAGTGCATAATATCGGCCCATGGCAGCATCCAAGGATTCATGATTTCCTTGCTTCCATTCTTGGATTTGTTTTTGTAGGTTGGACACTTGGGAGTATGTTTTATATTTATCATTAAATAGTTCTAGCATTGTACTCCACCTCCTAATGGTTTCTAATTCTAAGGACCAGTACCAGATTTCCACTTCCTTTACTAGTGTCCTTGGGAAAAACTTTAGTTTTTGCCATTCATTTTCAATGTTCTGCAAGGCACATGCATCGTGAAATGCTTGTAGGTGGTTCTGAGGATTAACATTGTATCCCCCATCAAATCGTGGGATATTTTTCATGTCTAATCTCTTGATCCTGCTATCTTTATGGTGCCTTGTAGGAATCCTAATGGCCTCCATAATATCTAACATGCTTCGGGTTGCAAGTAGGGGTTCTTCATGGTCATTTCTCTCAGAGCGTTTGTGATGTCTACGTGGTTCCCTACTTTCCCTTCTTTCATGCCTTGATTCTTTTGAGTGCCCTCATCCTCTTTCTCGACTCACTCATTGAGGTTTCTCACTATGCTTACCCTTATCCTCACGGTTAGGTTCCTTATGACTGTGTCCCGATGTTGAAGGAGAGGGTGAATGTGATGATGAAGGTGAAGAAGAAGGAGAACCATCGCCATGACGATGTTTCCTACCTTCTCTTCTGTGGTTCCAACCCCGATCGTGATGATGATAAGAATGCCCGTCCTTGTCATGTGTTTGTGTTCCCTCGTTGAACACTTGATGTTTGTGGGGATCAGAACCAGGGTTGTGAATCGTGGAGCACAGGTTCTGATACACCATCTCCTGACCATCATTAGGAGGGGGAACATCATTTTGTGGAAAACCTATGAAAATAGGTTCACTACCCTCAATTTCGTTTCAGATGGGTGAAGCATTACGAGGGACTTTGCCCTTCAATGATGTGTGGTATCTCTCTTGTCGCAAATCCCATTGACATTGCGCTTCTGTGGGATGGTAGTCCCTTGCGTTGTAATGACATGCAACGTACTTAGCATATAATTGTAACATGCCTATTCGTGCAAGGGAACAAAGGATCATGTTGGGGGATGATCTGTCTAAAGGCAACACTATGTTACCCTCCAAGTATCTCCAACGCAGTTGTTTGTCTTGATGGAAGACAAAGGTAAAGTTGGGTATATATTCATCATGATGAATATATACCACACTAAATTTTTGAGGAACTAGTGGATTTTGGTTATGTGTGTTGTGCTGCCAACTGTCTCTAGTGTTGTTCCTAGGCAGTGAAGTGCTTTTGTTCGAAGAAGAAGACATTTTAGTCTTGTTCGGTGTGCAGTTTATCGTTATGTTATTTTTCTCTTGATTAATCCTAAGGGTTTATTTTAGCTTCCCAACGATGTGGATGATTTCCTATGTTCTACGTAGCACACAAACAACTAAGTCCCTGGCAACAACGCCAATGATGACTGACGAGGTACCCCTACACTCAACCATACGAATACGAGCATCTCACATGTGATCAAGTTGAACTCCAAGGACTAACTGCTTATGCGCCTTAGTGAAACACTTAAGGTTAATCAATCGTTGTCCTTCCAAACTTACTTGTATTGTCACGGTTGTATGGTTAAGTAAGTTTGAGTTATGTGATTTTTATATCTTTTCTCTTTTTAACACCTACGCTAACAAGGAAGGGCGAAGAGACTAAGTGACTAACCTATATTAACTATTCACTAACTAGGTTCTAATTATCCTAGCACTAGTATCTGTTCCCACTTGCCGCACACACCCTGAACTAGTGCAATGCTACTGGGATTACCAAACACTACTCGTTACTGGGTTACTAAGCATTGCACATGTGCTCGAAGTGGTTGTACTGAATGCACTTAACTAGGAGAGTTGAGGGTTGAGAGAGATTTAATTATCTAGGAATGCATTTAAACATTTAATAATAATTGAATCCTATTTAGCTTAGTCCGTGTGTTGCAAGGTTTATCAGAAAGTTCATCTTTATTTCTGTACACAAATGTGTGCTCAGGTATAATTTTCTCGAATAAAGATCCGTTCACTTTAAGACTCCTACTGCAGGCACATGGAAATTATTCTAACTTTGGAATGGTATAACTGCTATAGTTTGGCTAAGGGTCTAGATCTAGATGTAGAAACAAGGGAAAGCTACCGATTATTTATAGAACTGGCGACGGGCTACGATATCGCGTACATGATATCATGGCTGATGCGATATTGTGGCTTATCACCTAGGGTTCACAACCATAAAACTACCATTTTTACAAGAAGTATTACCATTTGGTGTATTGTTCAAGGGAGGATTTTATTAGTTATGCTCTTTATTTTTAAGGGTAACATGTCTTTCCAGTGGGACCCTTAGAAATTTATGCTATGCATGGATTTTATTTTTGATTATGTCAACCTTACCAAAGCACTACCTTCAGGTATGGATAACATGTCTTTCTAGTGACATGGTAAGGTATCACTTATTATACTTGTACTTCCATTTTTTGTTAGATCTTCAAGAAAATAGGGTGTCCTTAACAACAAGATAGAGCCCACAATAGTAATATAAGAGAATCTACAAGTTCCCTTGATATCACACCCTTGTCATTCCCACTTGGTTCTTCACTCTTCTATCTAGGCATAATAATCATAGGTTTATTCTTAGTTTTATTATGAGAAGAATATCATTATGTTCATGGTAAAAACCTCTTATTGTTTGAATGGGTGGATGGGTGTCATGGTCTCACTACATAGGTAATTAGTCCCTTATGATTAGATAATATAGAACAATCTTCACCTTATAGGAACTACATCTTACTTTATTTGGTGTATTTTATTAAAAATTAATAAGAATATGTACAAGTAAAATAGTGGTAAAGTATAGAAAAACTATAAAAGATATTAAGAATTAAAAGATAATAAGAATGAAAAATTGTCAAAGAATTTTAAAATATCAAAGAACTAAGAAAATATTAAGAAATTAAAAAAAAAGCATAAAAGTATAGAAAAATGTATCAAGAAAGTAGAAAAAAGTAATGAGAAAATGAAAAATTTAGTGTGTACCCCCACAACTAGGATTAGAACTAGTTAACCAAAAAATTGAATAGGTAGAGGATAGATTGACGAACTGGGTAGAATCCATAATGGAGGTGGGATGTTCATGGTAGGGTTTGACCTAGTAGATGTTTACTAAGATAAACTTATGTGGACTAGACAAATGGTAAATGTTCATAGCATCAGATGGATAAGTTTCCTTAATGATGTATGACCTCTCCCAAAGTATTTGAATCTTAGCGTTTTGTTGGACATGGCTGGGATTGTTTTTAAGACCTTATTGCCTAGCTATATTAACACTTGATGTATTCATGCATCATGCCCATGCTACGAGTGTTTCTTATGGATCTCATTCCTCATGAGTGCTACTAGCCTATTTCCCTCTAATAGATTGAGGTTCATGAGTCATTCCCTCTGGGATAAGCTCAAGTTTAGGTCTAGTTTGCTAGTAGTAGCTAGAGTTTGGAGCTCTGCCTAGATTGGGAGTATAGGTAATTTACCATAAACTAGCTCATAGGATGAGTATTCAATGGATAGTTTCCAGGTGGTTTGATAAGCCCATAGAACATCATTTAGCTTGGTGCTCCAATCCTTCGTAAATATACTAACCATCCTAATTAATATTCTTATGATTTCCTAGTTAGTTACTTTAGCTTGACCATTTACTTGGGGATGATATGGTGTGGTTAATTGATGGTTCAGCCCAAGTTTCTACATGAAATTTTTAAAGGTGGCATTGGTAAAATGAGTTCCATTGTCTGAAATAAGCATCTTTAGTACTCCAAATCGATTAACCACATGTTGTTGGAAGAATTTGGCATTGTTTTGACTCTAAATTCTTTAACTATAGCTACCTATACCCACTTTATGTGATAATCCATCGTCACTATGATGTAGGCTTTCCAATTTGACATTTCTGTGATGAGTCCCATGAAGTCAATTTCCTAGATGTCAAATTGTTCTAACAGTTGTATCCATTTTTGTAGCCCTTTATTTCTAGGCATTATTCCTCCATATCGCTAACCTCTTTCACAACATTGGATGAAGTTATGGACATCCCTGAATAAGGTAGGCTAGAAGTAGCCTACCATCATTAGTTTTAGTGTCTTCCTACATCCTGCATAATGACCACCACATGGTCCTTCATGTGCATCTTATAGGATCTTGTGTTGATTACATTTTGGTACACATCATCATACTAGCCCATTGGTGCAAATCTTGTAAAGATTCTTGTTTATCTCTATATATCTCTTAACTTTATTAAGGAACTATTCTTTCTATTTCTTACTCAACTCAATAGGAAGCTATTGGGTAGTTAAGTAGGCCATGTAATTAGTTTTCCATGACTTCTGATAAACTGCGATATCACGTACGCGATATCGCATACGTGATATCACATCCACCATGCGATATCGCATATGTGATATTGCGTCCTGCCTCATCTTCTATAAATAAGAGGTAGTGCCCTTGGTTCAAAACAGTTAGATTTAGACCTTTAGCTAGACTCTTGTAGTTTTTTCATTCCAGAGTTAGAATTATTTCTGTGTGCCTATAGTAGGAGTCATAGAGTGAACAGATCTTTATTCAAGCAATTTGTACCTGAGCATAATTTTGTGTATAGAAATAAAGACAAAATTTATGATAAACCTTGCAGCATACAGCTTAAGCTAATTAGTAATTAATGATTGTTGAATTAATATCTCTCTCAACCTTCAACCCCATTAGTTAAATACACTTAGTATGATTGCTTCGAGCATGCGTGTAGCGCTTGGTAACCCAGTAATGATTAGCATTTGGTAATCCTGACAACATTGCACTGGTTTAGGATGTGTACGACAAGTGGGAATAGATACTAGTGTTAGGAACATTTAGAAACTAGTTAATGAATAGTTAATGTAAGTTAGCCACTTAGTTCTCTCTCCCTCTCCTTTATTAGAAAAAGAAATAAAAAATACAAAAGCTATAAAAAGCATATACCTCAAGCTTACTTAATCATACAACTATGACAATACAAGTAAGTTTGGGAAGACAACGATTGATTAACCCTGAGTGTTCCATTAAGGCACATAAGCACTTAGTCCCTGGAGTTTGACCAGATTGTGTGTGAAACACTCGTATTCGTATGGTTGGGTGTAGGGGTACCTCGCCACTCATCATTGGCACCATTGCCGGGGACTTAGTTGTTTGTGCCCTGTGTAGAACATAGGAAATCATTCATATCATTGGAATGTTAGAATGAACCCTTAGGATTAATCAAGGAAAGACAAGACAATAGTACATTGCACATCGAACAAGACAATATGTCTTCTTCTTCACATAAGAACACTTCACTACCTAGGACTAACACAAGAGGCAGTGGAAGGTATAATACACGTAACCAGGATCCTCCAGTTCCTCAATAGTTTCATGTGGTATATACTCATCCCGATGACTATGTACCTAATTTCACCTTTATTCTTCACCAAGACAAACAACTGCATTGAAGAGACTTGAAGGGTAACATAGTGTTTCCTCCAGACTGATCAATTCCAACATGCTCCTTCGTGCTCTCACATGAATAGGCATGCCTCTTTTATATGTAGAATACGTTGCATGCGATCATGACTTAAGAGACTATCATCCCATAGAAGCACAACATCAAAGGGAGTTGCGACAGATGAGATACCATACATCTTTGAAGGGTAAATGGCGCCATGATGCTCCACACATTTTTAGTGAAATTCAGGATAGTAAACCTGGCTCAACAAGTTCCCCACAAAACAATGTTCCTCCTCTTGACATTGGTCAGGAGGTGGTGTATCATAACCTCCACTCCACTATTCACAACCCTGGTTCTGATACCCACGAACAAGAAGTGTTCAACAAAGGAACATGAACATACGATAAGGGTAGACGTTCTAATTGTGATCACGATCGAGGCCAAGACCATCAAAGAAAAGTTAGAAAACACCATCATGGTGATGGTTCTCCTTCTCCTTCACCTTCATTGCCATCTTCACCCTCTCCTTCAGTGTTTGGATGTAGTCATAGGGAAACCAATTGTGAGGATAGGGGAAAACGAAGTGAAAGACATCAACGAGATAGTCGAGAATGAGGACAAGGGAACTCTAAGGAATCAAGGCATAGAAGAAGGAAGAGTAGGGAACCGTGCAGACACCATAGACGCTATGAATGAGATGATCATGAAGAACCCCTACTCACAACTAGAAGCATGCTAGATATAACGGAGGTTGTAAGAGTTCCAACAAGGCCCCAAAAGGATAGTAGGATGAAGAGGTTAGACATGAAAAACATCCCACAATTTGAAGGGGGATACAACGATGATCATCAAAATCATTTACAAGCATTCCATGATGCATATGCCTTGCAAAACATAGAAAACGAATGGCAAAAACTGAAGTTGTTCCCAAGGACACGAGTGAAAGAAGATGAAAGCTGGTACTAGTCCTTAGAATCAAAATCCATTCGGAGGTGGAGTACAGTGTTAGAAATATTCAATGATAAGTACCAAACATACTCCCGAGTGTTTAACCTATGGAAGAAAATCCAAGGATGGAAGCAAGGAAATCATGAACCCTTGGATGCTACCATGGGCCACTATTATGCACTGTTACATCATTGCCCTAGCCATGGTTATTCATAGCGGGATCAACTACACCATCTCATGGATGGACTTAGGCATGAAACAAGAAGAACCATTGGGACGTACTTCCAAGGAAGGTTATCGAAGCTTAGGTCTCATCAAATTCATAAATTGCTAGAGCAAGTTGCCAAAGAAGAAGGTGAGCTACAAAAGAGAGAAAATGCAGAAGAATACAATCGAGATCCTTCCCTCCAAAAAAGGGGAGTGAGATTTTGTGAGGAGGAAGAAGAGTCACCATTCGAAGAGATGGTGAATAGGAAAACTTTGCCTCTCCAAAATTTAACAACAGAAGTATCGACAAAGGTAGACCAAATGTGTGACTCCCTAGATAGTAGGTTTGAAACTGTTCTTAAAATTGTAGAGGAGTCTAGGGAGTGAGGTAGTGACCGCAACAAAAAGAAAAAGAGAGAAGTGGAAAATGCACTTAACAAGGGTAAGGGAAAAATAACCATCATAGAAGAGGTTGTGGATTTAGACACAGACAATGATAGTGGATGCAAGATATGCCAATATGACCATCCTAAGGGATGTTGCCTAGTGATCTCACATCTACAAGAGTCTGGGGTGTATGCACTCAACCCACAACTAAATAAATAGCAAGCATCCCGATGGTTACCTTATCCCTAAGGTAACCCAAGGTAGTTCCACCAACCTTCAACATATTATCCAAGTGGAACTCCACCACAATGCATTGAGCAACATCAATAGTGGCAATACCCATAGTCATGGGGGATGCCACCACCAAGGCAACCATACCCATATTAGCAACCTGACCCATATGGCTACTACGTTGATGGGACACGATATCACATGGGCCACGATATCGCGTATGTGATATCGCGTCCACCACGATATCGCATCCCCCATGATATTGCGTACGCAATATTGCAGCCTGCCACCAAGTCTATAAATAAGAGGCGGCTCTCCCTTGTTATCCATCCAGTTTAGTTCCTTCGCGAAGCTTTGGTAGTTTTTCCTCTCCAAAGATAGAATAATTTCCATGTGCCCGCAGTAGGAGTCTCAAAGTGAATGGATCTCTATTCGAGCGAATTGTACTTGAGCACACATTTGCGTGCGGTAATAAAGACAAACTTTCTGATAAACCTTGCAGCATGTGGACTAAGCTAAATAGGATTTAATTACTGTTGAATGTTTAATTGTTTTCCTAGTTAATATCTTCTCACCCTTAAACTCATGTTAAACGCAGAATGAGTACGATTTAATCACAAGCATTTAAGTTTGACTACTTTGTAACCCAGTAGTGTACCTAGGATCTACACTTGGTGATCCCAGTGGCAGTCATGCATGAAGTTTAGGATGTGTAAAGATGATTAAGGATAGATGCTAATAGCACTTAGGCTAGTTATATTCTCTTACCCTTTCCTCCTAGCTCAGTTAATCTTATCTCCATTGCCTTTAGGAGTAGCATTAGACTAGGAACCACATCGTACACCTCACTCTGGACTAAACCATATGTGAAAAAGATAATACTAGTGTAGGTGGGAAGACAGTGAACTGTGACATAAGGCTAACTATCTAGGTGCCACAACTAGTCCATCTGCAGAGTTCGACCAAATCATGTGTGAGAACGCTCGTATTCGTATGGTTGAGTGTAGGGGTACCTCGCCACTCATCATTGGCGCCATTGCTGGGGACAGTGCTAGTTATCTAGATTAGTTATATCATACAAGGTCACTGTAAAGGACTTACCGATATATCTTTTAAGAAGAAATAATTATTAAAATTCACATGTAATTTCACACATAAATTCACAACCATGGCTCTCCTACAAGACCACGATAATGCCATACTTAGTGAGGAAATTCATTGGAGAACCAACGAATTAGCTGATAGTGAAGATTGAAGTACTCAACCTTATGTAGGAGTTCCTTATGTTTATGAACATCTCAATGATACTCAAAGACTCTTGTCATCACTCTTGTCATCCAACTCTGACACCTCTAGTAAGGATGAGACATCCAATAGAATGAGGAGGCCCAAAAGGCCTAGGACCTTCTCAATAATTAACAAGAATTTGCTTGGGGATGATTGGAAGGCTTACAAAAGTCATAATAAGTTTTATAGTTCCTTCTCTTCCTCTACTCCTTCAATGTCAGATTGTGATACAGATGACTATCTTTCAAGGGATCGGCGTAGAACTAAAAATTGAGCTCACAAAGAAAATCAAGAATGCCAACATAAACAAAGGCAACATCGTCCCAACACATGAACACACAACTTACCTGATGAAGATGAACCCCTGCTAGCCACTAGGAGCCTAACGCAAATACAAGAGGCTATTCGAATCTCACGTAGGCATCGTAAAGAGAGCCATCTACCCACGCTCGATTTAAATAACTTTCCCAAGTTTCTAGGAGGCTATGATTCAAATTTGCAACATCATTTACAAGCCTTCTATGATGCTTGCGCATGGAACAACATTGATAACAGGTGGCAAAAACTTAAGCTCTTCCCTATGACACTCGTTGGCCAAGAAAAAGCATGGTATAGATCGTTAAAACCAAATTCAATACGACATTGGCCAGCAATGGTAGAAGCTTTTAATGAAAGATATCAAACCTACGCAAGAGTGTCAGCCTTGAGGAAACAAATCCAAGAGTGAAAACAAGAACAACATGAACCCTTGGACATGGCCTTAGAAAGATATTACACACTATTAAACAACTGTCTAGGCCATGAGTTCTCTAAAGAAAGGCTAATGAATCATATCATTGATGGGCTACATAATGAAACAAGAGAGACCTTAGGAATGTATGCCCAAGGTCAACTATACGAACTAGGAATCCATCAATTATAAGAGCTTATTAAGTGGATAGTAAAAGAAGAAGGAGAACTAGCCAAATGGGAGAATGTTGAAAGTTCTCAATGGGACCAAAATATCAACTTAACAAAGGTCCATAATCATAAAGAGGAGAAATCCACTCACTTCAAGGAGGTGGAATCATCTTTGCCCATCGTACAATCATTAGATGAATTTGAGGCAAAGGTCAATAAGATGGTGGACTAGGTACATGAAAGATGTGGAGAATATACCAACATCATTAGAGGAAGAGTTATGCCAAACCGAGAAACAGGATGGGACACGATGCAACAATCGAAACAAAGGGTAGAAGATCATAAGAAGAAGAGCTCAACTACCAATTTCACATATCAATGTAATGTTTGTCTATACGATCAACCCAAGGGCCAATGCCTAGTATTGTCACATTTACATGAGCATTGGGGAGGAATGTTACATCTAGATTTTGTACATAAATACTCAGTTAAACCACAGTGGCAAAAACCTCAGTCATGGGGGAGGCCACCACCAACTAGACCATACCCTTCATATGTCCCAATGCCAAATGCTTATTATTATGTTCAACACCTTGTTTCTCCATCAAGCTCATCATCCTCTACCTCACCTCATCGTTATCATTCTCCCGAGTACTATCCACCCATGTCCTCTCCAACAAGATCACCACCTCATGTGCCTTACACTTACCACACTTATCCTCAACCTCAATATTCTCATACTTCACCCCCTCCTACATCACAACCGCATTATCATTCTCCTCAATACTATCATCCCATCTCCTCAACACAACCACTACCATTTGTACCTCACACTTCTCCTAATTTTCAACATTCTCATCCTTTCTCTTCTTCTACATCTCCACCAAATATTCCTGAATTTTTTGCACCATAGAACCAACCTGCAAATGTTACTTGTGCTGCTACTCCCAATAGAAGTGGAGGTCCTTCACAACATCAAAAATGTCCCTTCTTTATACATGACTGTCGAAAGGGACACTGTGGTTCTTTTTGATGTATAAGGAACCACTACATCCGCCAACTTAGCAGAAACCCAACACTATGGTGCATCTTCCTCTTCAAATCCAACGCCTCATGTTACCTCATCAAGGCCACCACTTAACACTCCAACAACCATACGGCCCAATGAATATAGCCATGGAGGGTGACATCCTGATCCTTGCATACCATCTAACGGTCCCAGTTATCATAGTGGGTTAACTCATTATCCAGAAACTACATCTTATAACTTGCCCCACTATGGTTACTATAATCAAGTGTGTGAATCCCAAAGGGGTCAGTATGACCAGGTCCCAATATTTCCAATATGCAAGGATCCTAATCTTCTATTTATTGATTCTAGTCATGCTCAACCATTTTGGTATGGGGGGTATCCTCCATTCTAACAACATAGAATTAATAAATATTTTTCTAATTCTTTAATTTTTCAACTTTTTGTTTTCTAGTTTTTCACCTTTTAATTTATTGTTTTATCTTTTTGTCTTTTAAGTTTTTGTTTTGCAACATCATTATACTCTTTTATTTCTTTGTGTGTTTATTTATTTTGTTTTGTTAAGTTCGTCACTTAATAAGTGCTCCACAGATGGTATGAACTGTATTCCATTGATTGCTAATGTTTGGTTTTTACCTTTAAGTTATGATGTTGATACTAAGGTATGGTTCTTTTGATATAGAAGGCAATGAGTCCACTTCATTCATACAACCATAAAATTCTATGGTCACTCTTGGCTTGGAACTGTACAGTTCCTTTCTCAATAATAAGAACTATCAACGAACCGGTGATTGGGTATTTCTCAAACTAAAGAAGGACTCAAGGATTGAAAAAGGTGTGACTTCAAGGGGATTTGATGCACTTGTGCTGGCCATTATCTTGGGTGCTTGGATGTTTTCTTCTTGAGTCTTTTGTTCCATTTTGAAACTGCTCCATTATTGGGAAGCTAAGCCAATAAAAATAACAAAGTCTTTGCATGGTGTGGTTCTCATGTATAAACACATAAAAAAATAGAAAAAGGAAGAAGAAGAAGAAAAGAAAAGAAAAATAGTGAGGATTCAAAGCACACCCCTTAGACGAAATAATCATCTGGGCTACAAGCACTAGTTATGGAACTAAAATAAACATGTTCCCTCTAACTAAGGTCCTTCTCACTTCCTATTCTCTCCTCCTTCGTTTCGTCGGAATGGTGGTGAATCTTTGGTGGAGACATTCTTGTTACTTCAAGTGGATGATTGACCGAATGTGTTAATGTGAAGTCATTGGAGGTGGTTTGTTTGAGGCTGGATTTGGAATGAGATTTCCTAAGTCACATTAACCATGAAATACACAAGGGGCTGTACACCACCTTGTTCTTGGGATTCCATTCCATTCTCTTCTTTCCCATCATTCTTATCCATTTTTCACCTCATTGTCGGTTGTATCAGTAGTTCATATTTTGGTTGATGCATTGTTTTTTTGTGGTAAATTTTTGTGGTTAAGTCTTTAACTCTTGTTGCAAATGACATTCCAAGAGCCTACGAACTCTTTGAATGTGGGTTTGTTAGGGCATTAAGGGCATGAGTCTGCGTTGGGGAGGACCCACTGACATTTGTATTTGGTGCATCTATTAATTTCTTTCCTTTAAACATTTTTGCAATCAACATTTATTTGTTCATCTCCATCTTTGACATACATTTTATCGGCATGGCCATTGTCTCTTTTTATTTGTCTTTCTTATTCCTTATCTTTTTTCCATTCTATCGCTACCAGAGGTTCACTCTTAGTCATGGGGGTTTGGACCCAAATTTTTTCGATTTTCTCCTAACCCCTACACCTTCGATAGCCACTATGATATCTCTAGATCCGTATCAGCCATACCACAACTCAACCAATGGACCTTTCACCAAAGCAAGTTATCAATTGCATTATGATTCATTTACCCTTGTTAATATAAGACTGTTTTGTATCTGCAGATGGCAATCATACAATAACAAATTGGATCTGGAGGGAACACTTGGAATGGATCAGTGTTGAAGTAGCTATGCAAGGAGCAAGATCACTGGTGCACTTACAAATGGACAATGAAAGGCATAATCTTGGCATTGGAAGCAACAAAACTTCTTTCTTTCTCTCTTTCTCATCTGCCAAATAAGGCCTGATGTCAAATGTATAAGGTGTTCATTCTTGTTGTTATGAACACCAGATTTGTCTTGTCTTGTAATGATGATCTGTTCACATGTCATCCTATTCACCATTAGTTCCATTTGAGTAAATAATCCCATACCATCCCAGTATTTTGTAAGGAACTCAAGGATGAGTTTTTATTCAGTCATGGGGGTATGATGGAACACGATATCGCATGGGCCATGATATTGTGTCAACCGTGATATTGCATCCTTCACGATATCACATATGCGATATCATAGCCCATCGCTAGGTCTATAAATAAGAGGTAGCTCTCCCTTGTTATCCATCCACTTTAGTTCCTTAGCGAAGCTCTGGTAGTTTTTCCTCTCCAGAGATAGAATAATTTCCATGTGCCCGCAATAGGAGTCTCAAAGTGAATGGATCTCTATTTGAGCGAATTGTATCGGAGCACACATTTGCGTGCGGCAATAAAGATGACCTTTCTGATAAACCTTGCAGCATGTGGACTAAGCTAAATAGGATTTAATTATTGTTGAATGTTTAATTACTTTCCTAGTTAATCTCTTCTCACCCTTAAACTCATGTTAAACGCGGAATGAGTACGATTTAATCACGAGCATTTAAGTGTGACTACTTGGTAACCCAGTAGTGTACCTAGGATCTGCGCTTGGTGATCCCAATGGTAGTCGTGCATGAAGTTCAAAATGTGTATGGATGATTAAGGATGGATGCTCATCGCACTTATGCTAGCCAGATTCTCTTACCCTTTCCTCCTAGCTTAGTTAATCTTATTTCCATTGCCTTAAGGAGTAGCATTAAATTAGGAACCACATCATACACCTCACTCTAGAATAAACCATACATGACAAAGATAATACTAGTCTAGGTGGGAAGACAATGAATTGCAACGTAAGGCTAACTATCTAGGTGCCACAACTAGTCCGTCTACGGAGTTCGACCGAATCATGCGTGAAAACGCTCGTATTCGTATGGTTGAGTGTAGGGGTACCTCGCCACTCATCATACGTGTAGCATCCAATCTCTCCACGTCACTTTGTTAGTCATGTTACATCACAACATCACTACCAAGCTCGTGAGTATTATAGAACTCCTTCTCCTAGGAAAGATAACCCAAAAATATACCATCCTTCAAATCCATCCATAGCTCTCACACCAATAGCTCCATTACCACCTGTTCTAGTAATGCAAGGGGAACTCCCTACTCAATCGTAGCAACGTAATTCCACAAGGGTTGTAAACCCTCAATCCACTATTGGTTCTGACAACCATATGAAGAAAAGACCTTTGTTCAGAACCAACAGTTCAACCAAGCCCTTACAACCACAAGCAGTTGAACCTCTAAATGTCTCTCCATCAAATAAAGCTTCAGAGATCCCTTTGAATCAAACACTGAGCTCAACACATATGGTTATGTTAACACATGCCGTTACTGACTGGATCAAGGTTGGCCACCTCCCCAGGAAATTCTTTGATCTTGGAAGCCCTCTAATCTATCTCCAAATTACTGGGAATGAACCATGCAAAGCTCTTCTGGATTCAGGTTCTAGAGTCATCTTAATATTGCAAGAAATGTACAAAGCCTGGAACCTACCTCCATTAAAGAAGAGCAATATTCACCTAGAGTTGGCTGACCAGTCCATCACTATTCCCTTGGGACTGGTGGAGGACATCATCATTTCTATGTGTGGGTGGTCGTACCCAGCTGATTTCCTAGTGATACAAGTGAATAATGGTAAAGGGAACTTCCCAATTATAATGGGAAGGGCATGGCTAAGTACTATAGATGCATGCCTAGGAATCCACGATCTTTCCCTGGAAATATCTAAGGAGAACACTTTTGGAAAGATCGAGAAGAAGAAGGTTCCATGCATCGCATATAGTGATATAGGGTGTAATTGTGTGTAGAGATCATGGGTTGTGCAAAGTTTAACATTGCCTACATGCAACCAGTGTGCACAAGACATTAACATACAAAAGTACCTGTATGTAGTAGCCACATGACAAGAAGACACCCAGTGGTTGATAGCTAATTAAGAGAGAAAATCACTAATGTGCATAGAACTAACTGAGGGAATAACTTGTGCTTACATTGAAAGCATAGATGCACTAGAGCAAGTCCGCTACCAACTTCTAAGCCTTAACCTTGAAAACATCAACTGGGGGAAGTTGGAAATTCCTAAAAAATTCAAAAAAGAGCCCCTAGAATTAAAACCATTTCCCATTGGTCTTGAATATATGATTCTTGAAAATTGAAAACTAGTAATCATCAATGCAAGAATTGCTTCGAAACAAAAAGGAAGACTACTGAAGGTAATAAAAAAGTGGTCAAAAGCCTTTGCCTGGTCATATCTTGAATTAACTGGAATAGATCCTAGGATATGCCAACATAGGATTTATACTGAGCCCTCCATGAAACCACGAAAACAACCACAGAGGATATTGAACACAAAATTGAAGCAAATAGTAAAAGAAGAAATAGAATAGCTTCTTAAGGTTGGGTTTATATATCCCATTGTTGATAGGGAATTGGTTAGCCCTCTAGTAATCGTTCCTAAAAAGGGAGGCAAATGGAGGGTGTGCATAGATTTTAGGTTGCTGAACATGACAACATTTAAGGATCACTTCCCATTGCCATTCATTGAACAAGTCTTAAACACCATAGCAGGGCATCTCTATTACAATTTTTTGGATGGCTATAGTAGATACAACCAAATACAGATAGCCCCAGAAGACCAAGCCAAGACAATGTTCACCAATCCTTGGGGAATGTTTTCATATAAACAAATTCCATTTGGCTTATGTAATGCTCCTACCACGTTTCAACGTCTAGTTCTAAGCATATTCCAACAGTAGATAGGGAATATAGTGGAAGTCTTTATGGATGAATTCTCCACCTATGGAACAAGTTTTGATTAAGCCTTGGACCAATTAGAGCAAGTGTTGAAAAGATGCATAGAAATCAATTTAAGGCTCAATTGGTAGAAAAGCCATTTAATGGTCCAAGAAGGCATAGTAATTTCACATGCAAGAATAGAGGTAGACTAAGATAAAATTAGGGTTATCCAAGGAATCACCCATCAACCAAAAACTTTCAAAGACATTCGTTCATTCCTTGGACACACTGGCTACTATAGGACATTCATTGAGAACTTCTCCAAGATTGCCAAATCGTTGGTAGAGCTAACAAAGAAGGACATACCTGTTGAGTGGACCAGGGAATGTGAACGAGCATTCCAAACCTTGAAACAAAAGCTAGTAGAAACTCTCATTCTACAAGCTCCTGATTGGTCTTGACCATTCCACATCATGACTGATGCATCCAATTATGCCTTAGAAGCCGTACTTACACAATTAGATGATAAAAATGCCCTTAATACATCCACTATGTAAGTAGAAGTATTGTTGGTGCACAACTTAACTACATAACTATAGAGAAAGAATTAATGGCTGTAGTGTTTGAACTGGATAAGTTTAGGCACTATGTGTTAGGTTACAAAGTGTTCATCCACATGGATCATAGTGCAATCTAGTTTCTCATGAACAAGCCAACGGTTAGCCCTTGTATTATATGATGGCTGGTAATTCTACAGGAGTTTGATCTAACGATGATCGATCAAAAAGGCACTGAGAACGTAGTTGCAGATCATTTATCTCGGTTGCATTGGGACAACAAAGAGGATGAATATGTAATGTCTGATCATTTTCCTAATGAAGCCCTCTTTGCTAGTGTAGTGAATAACCAACCCATGGAGATGAACTTGTATAGTAGCATTCTCACCTATATCCTTACTCAACAAACACCATAGGAGCTGGACTTTAGGAAGAAACAAAAATTTCTTCATAGAGCCAAGTACTTCATGGAGATCAATGGACAACTTTACAAAGTGTTCCTGATGGCTTGGTTCAATGGTGCATGCCTGAGGTAGACCAATTGAGAGTTCTCCAAGATGCTCATGAGGGCCCTTATGGGGATCACTATGCAGGGAGATGAATGGATATTAAGATCTTGCTTGTAGGATATTAGTGGCCAACATTCTTTCAGGATACCCATCAATTTGTCCAATCTTGTGAGCGCTGTCAACGTGATGGGGGAATGACTGCTAGAATGGAGGGTCTAAAACAATGGATTCAACTGTTAGAACCCTTCGACATTTCGGGAATAGACTTTATGGGGCCCATTACACCAATGCCCAATGAAAAAGCTTACATTGTAGTTGCCGTAGACTATTTAATGAAATGGGCTGAAGTAGCTGTAGTTAAAGACTACACATCATCTACAGTTGCATGATTTGTGCAACAACAAATTGTAAATAGGTTTGGTGTGCCACATGCACTTATTTTAGATAATGGAACACACTTCACACGTGCAACTTTTTGAAAGTTAATGCAACACTTAAGGGTTGAACATAAATTGAATACACCTTATCACCCCCAAGCTAACAGACAAGCTAAGGTCACCAACAAGGAGATCACAAAAATATTGACTAGGATAATTAGCAAGTATAAGTGAGATTAGAGCACTAAACTGAATGATGCTCTTTGGGCATACCACTCCACCTGAAAACTCCCTATAGGCTACTCTCCCTATGAGTTAGTGTACAGAAAGCTTCCAACACTTCTAATTCAAATCAAGCTCTGTACACTATCAACGACTTATGACCTCCACCTCAATTTTCATCTAGCACAAAAAGAAAGGTTGGAAACTTTAAACATGCTAGAAGAAAACCGATTAGCTACCCTATCATGAAATGAGTTGCACAAGGCATATAACAAGCAACGTCATGACTTGAAGATTCAAAAGGTTAAGTATCAACCAAGAGATAAGGTTTTCTACTAGAACCCCACACATGTGCCACAACACACAAAATTTTAAACATTGTGAGAAGGACCTTACATTATGCATAAAACCTTTCCTTCAGGGTCCATGACCATATACGAACTTGAGAGCCCTGATAAAAGATTATTAGTTAATGTGTAATAGACCAAACCCTTCCATGAATTTAGAACAGTCAGTGCACATAATACCTCTGAGAAGGGATGACCCTGCTCACTATTTCGGATCTCCGCCTTCCAACTCAGTCATGGGGAAGACAACCACCTATGCTAACCATTTGAGACCCTCAGTTCTTTTTTAAGTTTTTTTTTTACACATTTTTTTTTACAAATTTCTTTAACTTTTCTTGTTTTTTTTGCAACATCGTTTATACTTTTTCATTTCTTTATGTGACTGTTTGTTATTTTTCTTATTTTTGTCTTTGTTTGTTGTTTTTTCTTTGTTAGATTCGTCACCTAATAAGTGCTCCTGATGGTGGTATGAACTGTATTCTATTGATTGATAATGTTTGGTTTTTACCTTTGAGTTATAATGTTGATACTAAGGTATGTTTCTTTTGATATATTAGATAATGAATCCATGTCATCCATGCATCCATGAGTTTCTATGGTCTCTCTTGGCTTGGAACTATATAGTCCCCATCTTTAATAATAAAACTATTAACAAATTTGGTGACTAGGCATTTCTCAAATTAAGGAAGGACTGAAGGACTGAAGAGGGTGTGACTTCAAAGGGATTTGATGCATTTGTGCTGGCTATTCTATTGGGTGCTTGGATGTTTTCTTCTTGAGTTTTCCTTACCATTTTAACATTGCTCCATTATCGAGAAGCTGAGCCAATAAAAATAAGTCTTTCCATGGTGTGGTTCTCAAGCAAATAATAATAATAATAATGAGAATTCAAAGCATACCCCTTAGGCAAAATAATCATCTGGGCTATAAGCACTAGTTATAAAACTAAACAAACATGTTCCCTCTAACTAAGGCCATTTCTTGCTTCTTACTTATCCCTTTCTCATTTCCTCGGAATGGTGTTGACTCTTTGGTAGAAGAATTCTTGTTACTTCAAGTGGATGGATTGGCCAAGTGTATTAATGCGAAGTCACCAGATGTGGATTATTCGAGGTTGGATTTGGAATGAAATATACTCAGTCACATTAATGATAAATACACAAGGGGTTGTACACCACCTTGTTCTTGGGACTCCATTCCATTCTCTTCTTCCCATCATTCTTTCTCCATTTCCCACTTCATTACCAGTTGTATTAGTAGTCTATATTTTGGTTGAAGCATTGTTTTCTCTTTGGTGAATTCGTGTGGTTAAGTCTTTAACTCTTGCTTCCAAAAGACATTTCCAGAGCCTATAGACTCTTTGAATATGGGTTTGTCAGGGCATTAAGGGCATGAGCCTGCTTTGGGGAGGATCCACTGGCATTCCTATTTGGTGCATTAGTTAACCTCTTTCCCTTAAACATTTTCACAATCAACATTTTTTGTTTTATTCATTCCCATCTCTGACATCCATTTTATTTGCGTTGTCGTTGTTTCTTTTTCTCCATCTTTCTTATTCCTAATATTTTTCCATTCTATTGCTACCGGAGGATCACTCTTAGTCATGGGGGCCTTGGTTCAATTTTTTCAATTTTTCCTAACCCTTACACCTTGGGTAGCCACCAGTGTTATATCTCTAGAATCTGTATTGGCCATATCACAACTCATCCAATGGACCTTACACCAAGGCAAGGTATCAACTGTATTGTGATTTACTTATCTTTGCTCATATGTGACTATGTTGTATGTGCAAATGACAATCATACAGTAATGGATTGGACCTGGAGGAAACACTCAGGATGGATTGGTGCTAGAATGACTATGCAAGGAATAAGATTGATGGTGTGGCCATGGATGGACAATGGAAGGTGCAATCTTGGTGTCAGTCGCAACACTTCTTCTCCTTTTCTCTCTCTCTCTCTTCTCTCTCAGCTACCAAATAAGGCTGGATGTCAATTGTGTATAGTGTTCACTCTTGTAGTCATGAATACTAATGTTGTCATGTATTGTAATGTTGATTCGTTCACATGTCATCCCATTCACCATTAGTTTTCATTCAAGTCAATGATCCTATACCTTCCCAATATTTTGTAAGGAACTCGAGAACGAGTTTTCATTCAGTCATGGGGGTATGATGAACTGTGATATCGCATACACGATATCACATCCACCACGCGATATCGCATACATGATATCATGTCCTACCTCATCTTCTATATATAAGAGGTGGTGCCCTGGGTTAAAAATAATTAGATTTAGACCCTTAGCCAGACTCGTGTAGTTTTTTCATTCCAGAGTTAGAATTATTTCTGTGTGCTTGCAGGAGGAGTCATAGAGTGAACGGATCTTTATTCGAGAAATTTGTACTTGAGCATAATTGTGTGTACGATAATAAAGACAAAGTTTATGATAAACCTTGTAGTATACAACTTAAGCTAATTAGTAATTAATTATTGTTTAACACTTTTCTAGTTATTTAATATCTCTCCCAACCTTCAACCCCCTTAGTTAAATACACTCAGTATGACCGCTTCGAGCATGTGTGTAGTGCTTGGTAACTTAGTAATGATTAGCATTCGGTAATCCCAATAACATTGCACTGGTTTAGGATGTGTATGGCAAGTGGGAATGGATACTTGTGTTAGGAACATTTAGAAACTAGTTAATGTAAGTTAGCCACTTAGTTCTCTCTCCCTCTCCTTTATTAGCAAAAGAGATAAAAAATACAAGAGCTATAAAAATCATATACCTCAAGCTTACTTAACCATACAATCGTGACAATACAAGTAAGTTTGAGAAGGCAACGATTGATTAACCCTAAGTGTTCCATTAAGGTGCATAAGCAGTTTGTCCTTGGAGTTCAACCGGATTGTGTGTGAAATGCTCATATTCGTATGGTTGAGTGTAGGGGTACCTCACCACTCATCAACTTCTCTATTGAGTCAATAGACATTATTACCTTTGTGAATAGATTTTTATTAGAAAATTAATTGAATAGTGGTTCTTCTTAATCCTATGATTCTCATCTGAGCCTTGACATGTGATCTACTACTATATTTTTTGTACCCTTCTTATCGATCATGGTTATGTTGAATTCTTGTAAAATGTTGAGTCACCTAATCACCTTGGGATTGACCACTAGTTTATACATTAGAAATCAAATTGCATTATGATTGGTATGGACATAAATTGGATACTTGAGCACAAGTGTCTAAATTTATCTAGCTTGTATAGCATTGCCATAAGCTCCTTTTCTATGGTGGTGCAATTGAGCTATGCCTCAATGATGATGCTTTTACTGTGCACTATATATAGTATGACCTTTTTTGGTCATCCAACTATGCTAATACTACACCCAAGGCATAATTGAAGCATCTTTCATGATATGGAAAGGATTGGTGTCCTGATAAAATTTTGTTTTAAGGTCTCAAATTCCTTTTATCATGATTATTTCCATTAAAATGGTGCATCCTTCTTGGTTAGTTCTACCAACAATTTTGCAATTTTAAAAAAATTCTCTATAAACCTTTTGTAATATTCTATGTGGCCTAGAAATGACTGAACATCTTTGACAATTTATGGCCTTTGGGTGATGTTCTATATAACTCTAATCTTCTCATGATCTACCTTAATTCCATTCTATGAAGCTTTATGTCCTATAATGATTCCATCTTCGACCATTAGATGGTTCTTTTGTTAGTTGATCTTTAGGTTTGTTTCTGCACATCTTTTCAGTAATTTCTTTAAACAATCCAATTCTTATTTGAAGTATAGCACATAGGTTGAAAAATCATCCATAAAATACCTCAAATCCATTACTTATTTATTTTTGAAAGATGCTAAGTACTAATCTTTGAAAGGTAGTAGCTACATTGGAAAGACTGAAAGACATTTGCTTGTAAGCGAACATTCCCCATGAACTAGTGAACATTGTCTTTTCTTGGTCCTCAAGTGCAATGCAGATTTGGTTATATCCACTATACTCATCTAGAAAACTATAGTATTGGTGTGTTACAATAGTATATAAAACTTGGTTAACAAATGATAAAGGAAAATGATCCTTGAAGGTTGCTAAATTCAACAATCAAAAGTTGATGTACACTCTTCACTTGCCTCCCTTCTTTGAAAAATTACCAAAGGATAGGCCCATTCGTTGTCTGCAATGGGATAAATGAATCCTGCCTTTAGTAATTTCTCCAATTCTTGCTTAACTACTTTCTTAAGCTTAGGATTTAGCATTCTTTGTGGTTGGTGTTGTGGCTTAATAGTTGGATCTATGTATATTCGATGTTGACAAATTCAAGGATCAATGCTCGTTATTTTGTCATAAGACTAGGAAAATTTCATTGGTCATTTGTTGACCACTTCCAATAATTTATTCTTTTGTTCTTTGTCTAGGTTAGCATTAATGATGATTAGCTTCTTGTTGTTTAGGAGAGCATATTCTAGTGCTGTTGGTAGGGCCTTCAACTTCAATGGTTTTGGTTCAACTTTATGTGGGATCTTGAGCTGGCCCCATTCAATTTCTTCCTCATGACATGAGTGTGGATAAGAGTGTCTTCTTCTTAATTGATCTAACTTATCTATTTATTCCATGTAGATGTTTATAATTTGGGTTGTTGGTTCCATGTATATTTTTGATTTAGTTTCATCATTTGTAATTAGCAAATGGATGTCTTCTTGTTTAGTGGCTATCACATTTAGGCATCTTTACACACATTTCTTCGATACATCTTTTGCATGCTGTGTTGTTCTCTTGTTTAACTGCCCATATTTTCTACACAAAATTGCACCCATGATCATTTTATGTGATACATGGAACTCTATGTCACTGAATGATTCCAGCTTCATCCTTGTTGGAAAATTTCAAGGACAAGTATCTAACTCCAAGCCTTACATCTATAGTGCTAAGCCAAGCTCTTTCCATAATAATAAGGAAATATCCATTATTTGTTTCCACATGAATGATTAGAAAATCAGATAAGACTTGCCACTGATGGTAATGATCACATCATCTACTTGTCCTAGTGAAACTATGATTAACTAGTTTGCAAGCTCTAGTTCAATGTTACTTTTCTTTAATGGTGAAAGATTCCATGCTTTATACATGTCTTGTGATATCAAGTTTACCCCTAACCTAGAATCAAGTAGAGCCTTGCATGGTTTATGGCCTGCTATTTAGAGGTACACCGAGGAACTTCTTGAGTCTATTATTTTCTAGGGAGGTGTTCCTACCTTTATCTAGTGCATAATGCTCTAAGTTAGCATGATAGTTGTTAAGTTTGCATATGACTAAGATGGAAGATTAGAATTTCTTGGATAAGTAAGTGTGGATGAGGATGAAGTGAATGAGGTCTGCATCCATTGAACCTTTTATAAGCTTTTTTGGAAGAACTATCATTTTCTAGATTGAGGCTCATTCATAATTACTTCCTCCTATATTTTTATTGCCATCATCGTGTTCTTTTGTTATGGTTATGATGGCAACTCACCTTGCATTGTAGGTGGTGGCACTACCGGTAGAGGGTTGTAAGTTTGACTTAATGAACCAACTATTTTTTTATTGTACATATGGATTAAAATCCATCCTTGGAGTTGTAGGTCTATAGTACTCAAGTGGATAATATTAAGAAGTATGAACTGCTGCATTTTTAGGAGATATTTAATGTTACACATAATATTCATAGGGGTCTAGTTATTGAAATGGATACTACTACCTTAGTGATGGCATTTCCCATGTGAAACACCACAAAAATCTTAAGTGTTGTGCCAGCATCTACGCCCAGCGTTCACGCCCAGCGTCTACGCCCAGCGTTCACGCTCAGCGTTTACGCCCAGCGTCCACGCCCAGCGTTCACGCCCAGCATTCACGCCCAGCGTCTACGCCCAGCTCAGTGTACACGCCCAGGTACGGCAGGGGCACGCTCGACGACAGGATTTCCAATGGCAACATGAAGATGACACCAGAGAGCAAGGATTGAAGCAAGTGGACATCTGTTGGTCTCTACGCATGGCGTTTACACCCAGCGTACACGCCAGCTTGTAAAATGTTCATTCAGCATATGCGCCTAGGGTGTGCGCCCAGCGTGTACGCCCAGCGTGTACGCCCAGCGTGTACGCCCAGCGTACACGCCGGCTTGTAAATGTTTACGCTCAGCGTACATGCCCAGCGTGTACGCCTAGCGTGTACACGCCAGCTTGTAACGTATACGCCCAGTGTGTACCGAGTTTCTAAATTGTAACGCCCGGTCTGTACGCCACGTGTCTCCCCGTCCGCTTTTCCCGGTAACCCTACCCCTATAAATAGCCTGATTTTCCGCATTTACCAGGTCTGCAAAAATTTACCAGAGCCGACCCAGAGCAATTACGCTGCTGAAACCCTCACACGCTCAAGCTCACGCTGAAAGCCCTGCACGCTGCACGCCGAGCACAGTCCGCGCTTCGCCCACCGAGTCCGCCAGCTGCATCCCTCTGTCCACCGGGGCTTTACGTCCGCCTTGTGTCCCTACACAACTGCGTCAGACCGGTGCACAACATTTTAACTCTATAATCCATTGTTTACGTTTATTGCAAGTTCTTTTATAGTTTTATGTCAATTTGGCCCACTCCTCGTTCACGCTCGCCTGCATTTTCGCTCCGTCTCCGTTTGTATACGCTCGCTGTTCACGCCGTCTTCTTGTTTACGCCCTGCATCCATTCACTGCTTACGCTGTCATGCCTGTACGCTCACGCTGTGCTCATTTCAGTTTACGCTCACACCCATACGCTCACGCTGCGTTCATTTCAGTTTACCCTGCCACACCCATACGCTCACGCTGCGTTCACTTCTGTTTACGCTGTTTATGCCGTGCACGCCTGATTCATTGCTTCCTGTTCACGTATAACCCAGCGTATTAACGCTTCGGCGGCGCTCGGGGAAGTCCTTGTTTGATCCGCGTGCGGACCGTTCAAGGCACTCTGCCTTCGCCCACTCCAGCTCGCCCTCAAGCAGAGGCAGGGTCAACTGTGCCCGCCCGCATCTCTTTCGGTGTTCGTCACGTTCCAGCCTTGCACCGACGATTTCGGTCGGCACAGTTTTTGGCGCTAGAAGGAGGGCCTTCGCTAAACAGGCTTCACGTTCCTCAGCGTTCACGCTGATCAGCGTCCTCGCTGCCGCTTTTGTACTCAGCGTATACGCTGCACGCTTACGCCAGCGTTCACGCTGCAGACATCTCAGCGTACACGCTGCACGCTTATGCCAGCGTTCACGCTGCGGACAAACCCTAGCTTATACGCTGTACGCTTACGCCAGCATTCACGCTGCAGACATCTCAACGTACACACTGTAGACACCCTAGCGTATACGCTGCCCGCTCACGCCAGCGTTCACGCTGCAAACCCTAGCGTATACGTTGCCCGCTCACGCCAGCGTTCACGCTGGATACTTAGCCTGTAAACTCGTCCACGCCACCGCATATACTGTTATCCATATCAATTCCACACACTCAAATCGCCCATAATTATGAATCCGATCAACATCACTGTTGCTACTACCCAGAACGTTAACATTTCAGACAC